>JACFXT010000002.1:6000000-6389033 GCA_018092615.1 Pestalotiopsis sp. CR013
TGGCTCTGCCTATAAGATTGTCAACCTCCAGCATGGCGGTCTTGAGCTGCTGATTAGCTCTGGAATGTTTGGTGTTGTCGAGACTCGAGTAGTGGCGTCGCAATGTGTGGTAGAGAATACACTCGAATCTGAAACTGGTGGCAAGTAGTACTATCGCCTCCAAGTTTTCTTCCACGGAGCAAGGGTTCGAATTGAGTCGCAAGGAGTCCGGGAGGCATGAGCGCCAGTCCGCGAACTTCCGAATCAAGTCGTCTGGGTAGCCGTCGAGGTCTGCGAACCTGCCATCTCTGATCGGCAAGCAGAGCTCCCCTGAGCATGTGTGAGCAGACCGGACAAGACATATCTTGGAAACATACAAACCTATGGCACAAAGCTTATTTCTCTCGACCATGTATAGCTTTTGTCGCAGCGTGATGGGTTCAAGCACGGAGCAGAATTGTTCTGGAATGTCCGTGCTGTCCCAGTCGTCTTGCGTGACGGGTCCCATCGTACAGGCGGCCCTGTCCAACAACCTCATGTTCTTGAATCCCACGAGTGAAAGTAGAACGTCGGCATCCTAGGCGCTGGTCAACGACAGTCTCTACAATGAAAATTTCTGTTCACATACGTGTAGACAGCCGAACAATCTACGACACAATGAATATGCCGCAGGATCCATGTCATCAGCTATGTGACTGAAGGGTTCAATTAACATATGCGGTTTAGGCAAAGCTCGATTGAGCAGAAGGAATTAATTACCTTTTATGGAGGCCCATCTTGGCAGCGATGCGCACAGCATTCGCCAGCCAGTAACGGAAATCTTTGTCCTGCGTATACGAGGAGATTGACGATCCAAGAACGATGGAGCCCTGCAGCAACCGTAGCTGGCTCCTCTCGTGGCCCAAGTCGTACAGGCTGGCGGCGTTCTCGCCGAAATGCCTCTGCGCTGCTTCCCTGTTCTCGAAGCCACATTGGCTCAACAGCTCCAGCGGCGCGTACTGGGCACTGCTCGCAAGAACGGCTTGCACGAGAAACCAGGAATGGCCCTCTGAGGTCAGGGAGTGCATGAACTGAACTCGGTCGAAGACTGGAGCATACGGGTGGCATTGCCTGAAGTACACTTGAAGCAATTTCTCTCTGCCTGGTATTAGATGATCTACTCACGTATGCTGGGACTCACTATATATCCGACGTCATGGACGTACCTATACGGAGACGGGGGCATCGATAATGCACCCTTGTCCTTGAGAAATTCCATTTCCAACGTCGCGGGCCCGACGCGCATCTCCCTGTCCGGTCGCTCGGGGACGTGTGCGGCTTGGCTTTGCACCTCATCTTGGATAAGAACTCTGGTGAGTTTCCTCGGATTGGCCCCGACGACCTTGGCCAAGATGGACATGAGGTGCGAGCCGTCGCGGTACGTGATGGAGTCTCGGTAGGGGGTCACAGACCGGAGCAGTGTTTGCACCGGGGGTATCCCATTACTGGTAGCCACCTCATTACACATGCGCACGAAAACCCGGTCGTCGGAATTCCCAGCCGTCCGTAAGGAGGCGGGGGATCCATCCAACCCTGGAAGCGACGAGTAGTCACTAGATCCAGCATAGTTTACTTGGGAAGGCGCCTGTGGCTTATAGTGGTTTAGTTGTGTTTTGTATAGTAATCGGGATGTCATCCGCCTAGGCTATACTCACCATACTACCCGTCGCCTGAACGCCATCGCGGTCTTCAGGTCGTTGCGGATAATTATCAACGGGCCGCGAGTGGGGTTCGAAGTCAGTACTGCCCGTGGCTTCGCTAGCTGAGGTCGTCGAAGACTGGAGCCGCTCACGTACCCGGCTGAGGATCGAAGTAGACGTTAATCAGCAATTGGCCAAGACGGGAATTGTAGCTGACTACTCCGTACTCACACTCTCGGACGCCGAAGGGCACGGACGCATCTCTCCTGGCAGCCTCTCTGGATGCATGAGTGGCACGGCGTTCCTATAGACGGCGCTTGGCAGCGGATTTTGCGCTCATGGCAGGGAAGACATGCTCGATTTTTCTTTGGCGCCGCCATTCTCCCGTCAAAGCTTCACCCACTCCTCACTCGGATCCTTTTAATGGCTTATGATCAGACAAGCTCACATGATTTGGCCGTACTTGGCTGTTTTAGAAACGTTGAGATGGAATCAATCGTTTCCCCAAGGGGCGGCAATTCGGGATTTTGAATCGGCAATAGCTCATGATTCTCCATAAAAGAGGATAGTGTAGCCAATAGCAAGTAGTCCATTAGCCAAAGGCCGTAGAATGTGGGACTTCTTGAACGGATAGTGCCGCAGCGGACTTATCGCGTATCTACCGCAGGGGCCTTACCTAGCAGGCCCTGAAAAGACGTTTGGCATCGTCAGATCACGGAACAGATATGTTATCACACATAATGAAGATGCGATCGCATTATAGGATCAATGATTCTATTTTATTTTTTTGCCTATTTTTGAATTTGCGGGTTATCAACGGAATTGTCCAATAGTTTGACACGTACCTACCGCACAGAATCCTCAGCCAGTGAGCCAGCTTCTCTAGGTACTACTACAGAGTATAAGCGACCCCTGGCCCACGTCAGCCAATCAAATCGGCGATCGGCCAAGCCATCATCGTGGGTTATGAAAAGTTCCGGCTGCGGAAGTCGCTTCGGTGGTACTCCGAAGACAGCGGCCGTACAGGAGATACGAGATATTATGCAATGCCATACATACCGGTTGCGCCGGCGTAGAAGTATCATCGCATGGACAGTAAAGCGACCTGAATTGGTACAGCTGTGCCACTGGTGAGTTACCGCACGTTGGCGAGAGATTTTGCGTAATCGTAATACGTGTGGCAAAAGACTGATAATCATTCATTTCTTCTGTTGATCAGGTACTGCTAATCACTGCCGTATGTTCCAAGTCAATCTCCCTCTTCCAGGCCAGCTTCGCAGACAAAGTAATTTTGGCAAGACATTGACTATCGATCTGAATCCCAAGAGATGTCCAAAGTGGCATGTCGTCGTATCGGGTCGTACAACCGGCGGCTAGCGGTCGTACAGCTAGTGTAGGGCAGCCAATTGGCCAATGCGAGCGTTGCAGAATGATGGTTCAACATGAATTGGTGACCCGAGCTCCACCGTGCATGGTGACCAAGTGTGCCAATGCTGAAGCACTCTGCAGCAACGTGGGGCCAGCGGGAAAGCCAAAATGCTCAGCTCAGACAGATAGATGTGTCCTGGAAGGGGACGGCATCCCATCGTACTCTTCGTAAATGTCGTTTCGGATCCTTGACGTCGGATCGTGCGTGTAGCCACCGGCGGTTGTCGACGAGAATGATGCTTCCTCGAGGCATGTCACTCGGGCGGAGTCGGAGTATGGTTGAATGTAGTGGCGTCTCAGCTTCTCTCAGGACTCTCTTCAGCTCGCACAGCGCTCGAGATGCATCTTCGCTCAGTGGCGTCACGATATCTTCCCTGAAGCGCATGATGCTTGCGCCGTTGACCACATCGGTCGACAAGATGTTGCCTACGATGTGTCGCTGCTCCTGAGACTTGATAAACTCGGGTGGTATATCGATGCGGTACTCTAGGCGACCAAGAGCAGCCCGAGTTGCCGGAGAAAGCAGCTCGCTCATGGTTTGGACATTCATGACGGACAAGGTCCCACCACCGCATTTGTCGGGCTGAATGACTTGGAGGGCGAAATACCGTGGAGTAGGGTCCTCGTAGCTGCAGTCCGTGTGCCAAGGGAAATCTTGCATTGTTTCGGATCTAGCTTGGTGATTGCCGGCCTGGAAATCAACATCGCTGGGGCGTATATCCCAGAACCAGCCACGCATTGCGCTGTGGGAAATGGGTAGTCTGTGACCATGGTGCTCATGAAGGCCCGCGAGCAGTCTTTTCAAGTAGCGGCTGGAATCGTCGGAGAAGCCAATGCTTATCTTGAGAATGCCGGTCTTGCGAAGTTGTGTGGCAATATCGCGAACGTGCCCCGAACGTGTAGCGTACTCGAGATGAGGAGCCTCTATGTGACGCAGTGGTCCTGAGGCACTTGCAGCGATGGAGTAGAGTTTCATGCCATATCTCGAGTTGTAGAGACTCGAGGTCCGATGGCTGCCAATCCTCTGAATGGAATGTTTGAGATGATACATTGCTTCTTCATAGCTTTCTTAGAATGGGCAATAAGCTATTTCATCGCCTCTACCATCAGCAGATTGATTGAAAGACTCTCTTATACCATTTCGAAGCGGTCGGACAGATGCTGCGCCATCATATCCACGGTATCTCCGTTGGGTCGTGATGACCACCTTGGGAGCCGAGTTTTGATGCAGTAACATATGCTCGCTCGAAGAGACTTTGACGTCGTGCAACTGTCGGCTTGGAACCAAAACTTGGAGTAGTCCAAATATTATCCACAAATATGTGATACTTTGATTGTACGCATGAAGCTGAAAGATCTCGGGAGCCGTTGGTACGTACGGCCGTTCGTGGCTGCGGCCAAGTATACGTCTACGGCCGAGCCCGGTCACGGCGGCTCAACGGTTCGTCAATCTGTTTGAGTGCAAGTTCCTGACAGGGTTTGCCTGGTAAAATCGTGTGCACTGTTGGCGCTTCCCTTTTCACGGCGCCTGCCAGATGTCTCGAGTCGCTTGCAAGAACTTGATCTGCTGTCCTTGACTTGGGATGGCGCAATACATACCTTTGTTGCACTGTGGATATGTCTGGTACTCCAAAGTGGACATGAATTCCGGGGTTCTTCTCGAGCAGCAACAGTATTAATATAGCCAGACGTCTGCCTTTTGCCTGGTGTTGCCGGACAATGTTCTCCACGATAATTCATTGCCAGTTTCGAGCCGCACATTATGCAGCAAATTCACCTTGGCGTCGGGCCTCAAGGCTCTGAGTATGTAAAGGAGGGCAGCCAAGAACAGACTGTCGAAGAACATGAGAGGTATCAGCGTATGCTGCTAATGCTCTGTCCTGCTCACATTTGGCCCAAGGGCTCTCTTTCTAACGCTTGTCCACGGCCAATCCTTGTGAACAGCTCTCATCAGCGTATCCTATCAGAGCTTCATGATGCGTTGAGTGTCGCACTGACCGACATTGTTCATCGATGGTGGACTGATCAGTCAGCCGATTTTCCGCGCCGCATGCCGCTGGATAGTAGAGAAGCAGAACTACTCAAGGTGAGTCTTTCGCCAGTCCTGGAATAGAAACGTCTCAAGATTGCTTCTCCTGGGGACAGAGTATTAATTCATCAAAGTGGCTTGAGGGTCAGGTTTCCCTCGGAAATATGCCCGAATATTCTCGTTGTCGTGGTTCCTGGAGACCGGACTTTCTGGTCGACGAACTCCAGGATGACCGAGGCAACGTGTTAGAAAACTTCCGAATAACAGAGATCAATGCCCGGTATCCATTGAATGGATTCATGCACATAGCGTATGGTCAACAGTCACTGAACTCGATGGGCTTGGAGCATTCTGGGCTGATGGGTGCGACTGATCCGCAAGAGGTGACCACCTAGCAGTTGCCCTTTAATCATGACAGTCGGGCTGACATGCTTTCCTCAGATCGTCGACGGCTTGTTCGGCCTCTTTGAGCCTAGTGTCCCGTTGCACCTACTCAAGGGTGAAGAGCCAGGCATAGACGTATACATGTTCATGGACGCCGTTCATCGCAAATTTGGTGTAAAGCCCCGGCTGATTCATTCGTCGCAGCTGAGGGTAGTGCGGGATCCTCAAGGCAAGAGAAAGCCAAAGCTTTGTTGCATGATCGAGGACACCAAGCAGTTTCCAGTTCACCTTTCGCCTTCAATTCTGACGACTGCGGATGGGGAGCTTGTCGAAGAGATCTACCAAATCGGACTGGAACTTCGCCAGCGGGAGCTTTTCGCACTCGATGCAGAGGTTCTTCGTGAAGTGAGCCTTCGGTGCTTCAACGACCTGAGAACCATCCTTCTGGTCCACGATAAGCGCATGCTTGGTATTGTGAAGCAGGAGATTTCCTCCTTGATGGCGCGCCAAGTAATAACTCCGACGCAAGCGCAAGTCCTGGAAAACGGAGTGGCGGACACAGTGCTCCCTGGTTCGCGAGAACTGGACCGACTTGTACATTCCTGCGAGGACTCGTCAGGACTGAAGAATGAGTTTATCCTGAAACCGATACGTAGTGGCAAGGGCGATGGAATTGTGTTTGGCGACGACATGAGCCAGGACGAGTGGATGTCAGCCTTGAGATTACAAGCGACATCCGGATTGAAGCTCGAGAGGGCATGTGTGGTGCAGCGCCGAATCAGGCCTCGTCTGTATGATTTAATTTTGCGATCATCCGGAGACATGGTGCGTTATCCGCTCGTGGGGACGTATCATGTTATCGACGGGAAGCTGCTCGGTCTTGGGATCTGGCGGTCAAATGGGAATCGTGTCTGTGCTCTCAGCTCTGGCGGCGCGTGGGCCTGCTCAGTGATGCCCAAGGAGTAGCAAGGAACATGCCGATTGGGACCCTTGAGCAGATCATTAGAATGTAATGCACGTGTTTGAAGGAAATTCAGCTGCACGTGGCACTTTCGCCGCTTTTTGGAGACAAGGTGCCTCAAGCTGTGATGTTCTCGCCAGAGCCAATGTGAGAAGGGGTAAGTTGAACGTGGATCTTCTGGAAAATGCCCAAGTTGATCATGCAAAGTGTCAGATAACGGCAGATAAGGAACACAAGAACAATACCATACTTTGTGGTGCAGTGTAGTTCAACAAAAAAGGTACGCAAGAATTTTCCGGAGACAGAAAGAAAAAGAGAAAAGAAAAGAAAAGAGGCCGGATGTACGTAGCACTATGTAAGCAGTGATCTGCCGAGGGGTACTTACTACGTCAATGTGAGAGATTTCGATGATGAAGAAATAGAAAGACCGAATCTCTACCCGGATGTTGTCTGTGGGAAATGCTATTTGTACTCCTCTTCTGGGCCGCTCCTTCCTTGCCATATCGCACCATCCTTAGCGTTGATCAGTCAACTGAAGTTGGGTGCAAGATCAAATCACCCATCACCAGACTGAGTGTAAATGTCATCATCGTCAGTATTATTACGATTAAAGCCTAATATATCAAGCTCTTTAATCTACTTGTACGCCTTGTTGTCCGTCAGCTCTGGCTGCGGATCCCCCTCGGCGTGATCTCTTGAAAGCGATACCTCGACCGTCCTTACAATACCCGTCAGTTCGATCAGGTCAGTCGTGCTTCGCTCGAGCTGCCCATAGACGGTCGGAGGCTGCCTCCTCGGGCCGGCTGCGGTCGAAGTGTTGGCTCCCTGGTCCGGCCGTAATCTCGATATGGATTGGTCGTCTGTCTTGATGTAGCCACGCGAGGGTGTCCACGGGGACGATCTCGAGCGGGCAGTCGTCGATATGCCAAAGAATCCCAGGAAGCCCCTCAAGATCGGTCGCAGTGTCGCGATGGAGGTCGCGATGATGCCGACACCCGGCTCGACTGTACTCCAGATGGCGAAGTTTGTTGTAGCCCCTGATTGACAATTAGTTATGACAACTTGCAGAGACGTTCGTTGCGACTTACACAGAAAGTCTTGCCCGTTAAGCATATCCTTGACATAGAAGCATCGTACGATCGTCGCGGTACTTCCACTGAGAGTTTTGGATTAGCTGATGTGCTGAAAATAACATGACGCCAGACTGCCGTGACATACATGGAAGCAAAGCCAAGAATCCCCATGGCTATGAGTCTCGATCTCTTGTTCATGTTGAGAGACCAGACGATGAACATTGGCAGGATACCGAAACACCAATCCGCAATGCAGTTGATAACGGAGGCGACGTAGGTGGTGATGGCGACGGGGTTGTTCTCCAAGCATTTACCGGCGGTGCCCGGTGCCTCCTCCCAGAAGACGCTGATGGGCCTGCATTGGAACAGGACAACCATCAGGTAGGCGGTTCCAAAGAGGACACTGCCGGCCATGAGGATGCGGAGGAACCAGATGTGGAACTTGATGACCGAGAGACGAATAAGGAACAGGCCGACGGCCAGCTTGATGAACGTGGCAGTGAGGACGTAGAAGATCTCGCAGGCGAACCAATACTGCGACACACGATATTAGCCATGTCGCTGCCGGTATCACACCACCTGCCACCACGTACTCTTAGTGCATTCGTGTTGGCTTCAGGCGTGAGGTCATCTCTGTGCCTCCCGGTGCCCCAATACCATCCTCCCAGCTGTACGGACAGATACGATGTAAAGAGAGCCTGCAGACAAGGAAAGTCAGTTCAATGCACCTCCATATGATCCCATTGGACATCTCTCCTACCTGTGTGATGATCAACAGGACATCGTCGAGCCCAAACGCCTTGGTCAAGACGGCGCGCACATAGATTCGAAGAGGCACCACCAGCCAGGTGAGGGTGAGGAAAGTGATTGCGACGGCGAGCACGCCCCCACTACGATCATCTTGACTCATGTCTTTTTGGCGATGCGAAGTCGGCGACCAAACAGCATGTCGACGAAGTGGTGGTTGTCGCGAATCGAAAATGTTGGCGAGGGCCGAAACCTGCGTGGTTGTGGGGGGGGATATATACGGATATAGTGAACTAAAGAAAATTCCGGAAACAGGCACCCCTTCGAGTCATGGCAGGTCTGCCACCTCATAAGGGTTCTCCCTCTCTCTCTCTTGCGGCTGGTCTGTCAACAACTAACTCGTAGTGCTAATGGGGTGCTCCACCGAACTATAAATGGGCTCATCAAAGCTCCCCCAGTTTGCCATGAACCCAAGGACGGAGCGGCGACTTAGCGGCCGCTTGGGAGGTCTGTTCCTGTCCATTGCATGTGGATTTTGTGGTCTAGAATGTTTGGTTCTGTGTGTTTGAGGTATGTCGCGCAAGACGATCAGGGGTGTGTAGGGGTGCTTGTGAGTTGCCGAGGAGGCCTGTTTGTGCCGTAGAGGACCCGAAGTCGCCTGCCGGGGAGTCGGGTAGATGACCAAGAAAATAGGCCTTGCTCGACGCAGTACCTGCAGGCGCCGATCGTCCCGAATGTAGGGTTACATTATGATGAAAAGGAGTAGCACCAGAGGCCAGCGCAATTCTTTTCCTGACCTGGGCAAAGTACGAACTCTGATCCCGACAATAGAGTTCACTAATGAGTTTTAGAGGGTCTTGTAGCTCATTTCGTCGCCGACTAGCACGACGTTAGGTCGAATAGTCCGCTGCCAATTGACGTTTCTTATCGCGCTGGAGAATTGCCCCGAGGTTACCGGGAGACCAGTCCCGGGGCGGGGGAAGCGGGTCCCGACTGGAGACGCCAGGCAGAAAAGTGAGGTCTGTGTGTTCCGGGGACCCGGTTGGTATGGATTCTGGAACATGCGTTGACGTTATTTATCGTCCATGCCCCCAGATGAGATCTACGATGGCAATATATTAAGGTTTACCAGTCGCCATGACATCTACGAAGATACTGACCTAGTGGGCTGATTATACTCCAAATCTGAATCGTTTGCTCCGGACGGCACTCTTCAGATTTGGAGTTGCTTCAACTCGTATCTACAGGTTCTCTTCCCCCTTTCGAGTTCTTTCAGGAACCCGCGTAGTGATGCGCCACAAGCTTCCGGCCTGGCTTTCTGTCGTCGTGTATCTGATTCATTGCATCGGCAAATGCATAATCTGGCAGGACCAAAACGTCCCCAATCAGCCTTGGCTCGGAGACGTGGGATATGTCGTTCCAGTCCACACTTTGACCCAGCATGTTGCTCAAGCTCTGGAGTATGCTTCGAGTCATTCTCTGTGGCCCCGAGACGTCGACCACATTATCAATCGTGTCGAACTTGAGATCTTGTATGCCCACTTTGAGTTCGTCGGCCTTTCGCAGTAGTCCCTCTAGAGTGTCCTCGATGACAGTCAACAAATGTGGTGACTTTGGTTGCGCCATGATAGTCCAGCTAGTGAATTGTCGTTCCCAGTCGTCTGCGTCGAATTCCATGCCAACCACGACATGTGCATTTGTTTTGTACTGCTCTGGGATCCACTCGTTGACGGGTGCTTCGCAGGACACATCCAAGTCGTTCCATATCCCGCCCTGTCCGTGGAGGACGATGTAGCGGAGAAGGTCGGCCTTGACAATGGGGATGCTGATGGCGAGAAAGTTTTCCACGATATCTGGGCGGGATGCGAAATGCTTCTTGATGATTTCGTCGCCCCAGGCATCTGTGATGAACTCGGCGTGGAATGTTGGATTGTTCTTAATGCAAGAATCGGTAAAGTCTCGAAGTTGGTCGTTTAGGCCGTTGGCGCCGACTTTGTACCAGAGCTTCTCAGGGATTCCAGTTGGCATGGGCGAAGCCGAAGCCGGAGATGTCGCGAATGAAGATATATTGTAGCCGCTCCATGTTCGTCCTTCATGGCGGAGAACGAAACAGCACACGGCAAGTCCAATGGAAATGATGAGCAGCCGGGTGACTGTCTGGGGACGTATGGATGGATGCATTCTGAGCATTCGGGAGAAGACCCGCGGGTGCCGGATGGTGGAGTCTGGAGTGGGCGAGTATGCAAACGGCAGAACTTGTCGTTTCAACGTAGCTTGCGCTTTGGGCGCTCCAAGATTGAATCAAGTCCGGACCCAGTTGTTGTGCCAGCATGAGATTCACAAGGGCTTTTTGAGATGAATGTTCCAACGCGGTCTCCGCGTTTTTCTTTCAATACGACGGGACCACAATGAATCCTTCCCTACAGGAAGACATCGTTGTTTGGTACCCTCATTTGCAAGCCTTGCATGCTCACTTTACTTGGCTATGTGGTATTCCTGTTTTCAAAATACAAAGAACCCTTAACAACTCGTACTTCGCATTTAGACACATTTCTATTCCACCTTTCAAAACTCAAGGCAAATGCAAAAGTATCTCAAAAACGTATTTATAAGTTTTCCTACCGCAGCAAATTTCCACCTCGTGGTTAGTACAAATTTATCCATTACCGTCGCCGAGGCAGTGCAATAGAATTGTTAAAAAGAAGATCCCGAGCTGAAACGGGGAACCTCGAAAACTGAATTGCAGAGCAACCGCTTTGCAACCCAACCAACTGAGCCAACCAGCCGGAACTGGATGTTGCCGCTGCTTAGTTTCCAAAACTGTTTAGTCAATTGAATCTAGAACTTAAGGTAGGAAGGTAGATCGGCAGCATCTGGCTGGCCAAGGGGCATAGTTGAGCATACATTAAGTTGTAATGAAGCTTGCGTCTTGAACACTGGTGGGTGCACTCTATCATTATTAGTTGGTCAAGTAAATATACCTATGTCAAATATGGGCATGAGCTTGAGCATGAGGGGTTATTAAAATTGAGTCGATTGATGAGTCCATGGCTTGGACATGTTCAGGTACAGTCGCCTTGAACTACAATGAAGGTCACCTACCAATATCTCCGGCTCAAATTGGCAACATACCAGCGCAACGAGAACTAGATCAACACCAGATACTTAGCTTATCGGATTTACCAACGGGCCCGTATTCCCTTTCTGGGCGCATGATCCGAGCATTGCTGACGGTCGAAAGGTCAGTCTGGAGGACCTATGCACAACTTGGAAGTCAGGATCCAGTAAATTGGCTTGGAGATGGGAAGAGGCCTCTTCCCGCCGGATTTATCTTGGCCCCTAATGGTACTGAATGGTACTGGCTACTGGAAGCGGGTTGGAGTGTTTCGCCCCGACTTTCGAAAGAGTATGGGATCCTAGCCATGACGCCGCGGCTATCATCGCAGGGTTGGCAGCAAGAGTCCAGTCGGCACCTTTTGATCAGATGGCCATAATTGAAGCAGAACGCCACGGTCAAAAGAATAGGAGGGGGCAAAGAGGAGGCGCATTGTGATTTAGTAGGTAGACGAGGTCTTAGGTAGTTACGTGATCGCTGATTGCTGAGGGGTGATAGGCATGGGGCGACGGGAAATCAACTTGAATACGCTGCGACTAGTGTTATCAGCCTGCTTTTGAGTCTGCATCACTATAAATGGTGATTGCATCAAGGTAATTCGCCAAAACTGGTTAAATTCTTGTGACGATGGGGAAGAAAAAGCCTGGATTTGAACTTTGAAAAATGTCCAAAGTTGAATTTGTTTGACGCTGACTGGCTGCGCTGTCTCCACTTTTCTTGCCGCCCCTGCAGACCATCCCAGAAGGCGCGGCCAGGAGATTTTCAATTTTCAGAGCCACGTGCACGTGAGATAAAAAAGCGCCGCCATCACGATTAGAAAGGACAAAGGACAATCAACCTGCCTGGAGTACCTAGGTACCTTGACGCGATTGCGCTGATTTATTTCAATATTTATTCAGGCAATTCTCGATTGGGAGCGCGCAAAGCTGCAGTGTCCAATGCAGAAAGTCAGCACGCTGAGGCGAATTCTCTGTTCTGCGCATTCGCCCATCGCCATCTCGGGGCGACCCCAATTTGTTTTTGGTCGTCGTTCTCAGGTCTTGAGCCGCGACGCTTTTTTGTTGCCATCTTTCTACAACAACTCGGCGATCAGCTACAGCTCGAGAGCGCCGGCGTCAAGAGCGCCGGGAAGATTGACTTTGAGCGCAGACATTGTCGCTAATCGTAGTGGACAAACACCGCCCAGCAACAGGAATAAGAGCGGCGCTGAAAATTCGGCGCTCAGCAACAACATCGCAATCATGAATCCTCCCGGATACTACGGTTACGGAGGCTGGGGACCGCCCTTGCCGACGCTGTCGCAGCTACAACAGCAGCAATGGCAGCAGGCACCGTCGCAGACACAGGCAGAGGCCAATGAAGACCAGGCCATATCAGACACCCAGAGCGACTGCCCCAGTGTAGGCGGAGAGCGCCAGACGCAGATGACTACGATTCCTGTTTTGGGAAAGTCTTCCTCCAAGAAGAAGAAGAAGAAGTCCAAGGTCGTGGTCAAGGAGAAGAAGCGAGCATACATGGTGCCCGGCCCGCAATCCGGCGGTGTGCCCAATCCGAGCCCGGCTTACATTGCGCAGTCGGCTCGGGCCCCTTTTCAGCTCGATGTTCCCCGCCGCATCCTCGTCGTCATGGACCTCAACGGCACGCTGCTCCACCGACCTAACGCCAGGAAGAGCTCGTCGTTTGTTGAGCGGCCCTACACGCGAACGTTCCTGCAGTACTGCCTGCAAACGTTCGTCGTGGCCATCTGGTCGTCGGCCAAGCCCGAGAATGTTGGCAGGATGGTGCCCCAGATCGTGTCGGATGCCGACCGCGAGCGTCTCGTTGCCGTCTGGGGCCGCGACACCCTCGGACTGAGCGCCGAGGATTACAACAATCGAGTCCAGTGCTACAAGCGACTGGAGCGCGTCTGGGGCGACGTCCGCGTGGCCGCGAGCCACCCCGAGGCGCACCTGGGCAAGCGCTGGGACCAGACCAACACGGTGCTTATTGACGACTCCAAGGAGAAAGCTCGATCGCAGCCGTACAACATCATCCAGCTCCCCGAGTTTGAGGGTGACGTGAACGAGGCCGGCTACGTACTGCCTCAGGTCCACAACTATCTTAATGAGCTGGCCTTCCAAAGCGACATTAGCTCCTTCATCCGCGAGAAGCCGTTTAAATTCAATCCCGAGTTCAAGCTTGCAACCGTCTAGAGATTGGAGCATTACTATGAACAGAAGCACTCTGAGAAGAAGCAGCCTGAGCAGAAGCAGCCTGAACAGAAGCAGCCTGGACAGAGTGAGCTTGGACAGAGTGAGCCTGGACAGACGCGGGCTGAGCTGCGAATGTTGCAGCAGAACCGACCTGCTAGACGTCCAGCTAGACGTCCAGCTCAGTTGAGATTGCCTGGGCGAAAAGCAAAAGAGGGCTCCAAGCAGAGGAAGCGCCGTATCCGAAAACAGAGAATGCTGGAGGACGCCGCCAAACAATCACTCTAAGCCAAAGTGATCATCGTGCAAAGACCGGTCGCTGTTTTTCAAGGACCCGCATCTTGGACCATTAAGCACATTTTACTCAAGCCGCGGTCAAGGAAGACGTCCAGTATGCGATGTATAGATAGCCAGCGCCGTTTTGACTTAAGAACGCCTGTCTCATCCGCGACCCAATTATGGGGAGTTGGTATTTTTGAGAGACAATCTGAGGGTTCTAATCATCCAAAGCCAACCTCAAACGCATTGCGTCAGATCGGGGGCCTATGAAGGGGAAACATGTATTACTAAGGCACGTTTTCTGTACTGGAGAACGACAAGATGGAATGGATACTCGGCCGCTAATAGTACAGACGAACGACGGCTGTGATACGACCGAGCGAGATACTAGATGCAAAAAAGACGAGAAAGGAAGAAGGGTCCGGATCCGAGAAGGACCGCCAACAGTAGATACAGAGCAGATGGAAATCGGTAGATACTAGACTCTAAGATACCGTCGATAATGAGGAGAATACTGATCAATACTTCCAAATGGTCTGCGGCTTCCGAGCTCCCGTTGATCATGCAAATGGCAACATCGAGGACGCTCGCGTCGAGGGCACCAAGTTATACTGTACTGACAAATATCTCCGCACACCCGGGCTGTCTATCGCAACATTCAAGTGCGAGTTCTTGACTGCTCTTTGCAGAAGATTCTGATCAGATTGTTCATAATTGAGTACAAGTAAGCGCAAGAAAGAAGAAGAAAAGTTGCAGGGAAAAAATCGCATCTTTCCCAACGATAGTGTACAGAAGACTTGGTTAGATCACTCTATCCGTGGTGCATTACACTCGAACGGTGCTGAACGTGGCCCGGATTTCTATCTTTCCTCATCTTTTTTTTTTCCCGACGTGTCGCGACTTGGAAAGCGTCAGCTTGCATCTCCAGCACGACGCGCGTGTGGGACACCATAAATCGAGGAGGAGAAGTCTCTCGTGTTCCAATCCCTCAACAGATATCTTCGCGTCACAACGTCACCATCTACGATTGAAAAGCGCTGACAAGTAGGTACGCACACTGTCCCATTCCCCTTGCCGCGATAAACGCAGCACCGAAACGCGCTTCGCCCTCCCCCATGTCGGTCCTGTCGAGAATAGGAAACATTAACCACCCAGGTCATATATCCGCGACGCGATATTGATTAAGCGCAGCTGTAGCCGACATGTCTGCGCAGCTGTGCTTCATAATTTTTTTTTTCTGATTTGCTTATGCCGAGTCATGACGGCAGCATTGTGTAGCTCGACCCGTGTCAGCTGACCCACCGCGCTGGGGAAGGGATGGCATAGGTGGAGAGGTCGCGTCGCTGCCTCGATGGAAGAGGCTGGGAAGAATAAAACCACTGTACATACGTCGTACTCTTTATTAAGAATAAAAAATTGGTGTTTGCCTTTTCTCGCGCGTTTTCTTGCCTGCCCCCACACACACACACGAAGTTTGGCCTTGCATCTAGCGACTAGTCGTTCCTGTTCCTGTTGAACATGAAACATAGTCGTTGGCGTTTTGCTGGGATGAGCTGTGCGGGAGGCGCGGGAGCTGCCAGCATTTTTTTACACTACCTACAGAGTACATCACGCTAGACCTCTTCTTAGTCATCTGCAGATGACCCGAAATGGCGGGAGAGAAAGGATTGAGACATGACGCACATGTAGCAATCTGTGCGGTAGGTGAGAATATGGCATTTACTTTCCTCATATGCATTTGGCAGTGAATCATGAGGAGTCCTGGGAGTCGGGCATTACAAAAGTTTGGGTGCTTATTGCAGCTGCTAAAGGCTGGGCTCAGCTTTCGTGTGTTCGCAATCAAATATTATTGAGTTTGTTCGACCATGGACTTGCCGCCGGTATGACAAAAGATGAGAGATTTGCCGTGGCTTAAACTGCCAACAAACAGCCGCATAGGATGAGTAGGTACAATGTAGGTAGGGAATCCAGTATGTAGGTACGGTGTACGCAGTACAGAATCCCACGATACCTACAGCTGCGGCAATATAAGGTTCATGTAGTCTGTAATAAGCGGACTAGTCGACGGGAAGCGGCTGGTTGGTGTGGGGAAAGGATGGATCTTCCCGCGTCCTTTTTTTTTTTTTTTTTTCATCCTCAGCTTTTACCACTGCCAGCCCAGACATTAGATCGTCACCATATCTCCGAACGTACCGTGTGTATCTTGTCTTACAGTATTGTATAAAATGAGGCCCAGCTCGAGCGATAGTGCCCCCGGGATACCGGACAAGCTAAAAAAAAAAAAAAAAAAAAAAAAAAATGAAAGCCCTATGTGCCACACAGTACGGGGTACGCTCACATCGAGGAAGCACAAACCAATACCTGTCGCTGACAAAACGGCTCCAGTCGTCAATATTGATTACACAGGTACTTCGCAGACCGGTCTGGTCATATTGCCCACGCATCACTCGACCAGGGCAATGTTTCGGTGAAAAGCATATGCCATTCGAAACTCGGCTCGCTCAGCTCTAGGCAGAGCAAGAGACGCTCAACGCCTGCTGCTCGCCAAATTAGCCATGACCCCTTTATGCAGAAAAGAAATGGGAAAGAGGCCCCCCAAGAGGGCCGCCGGACTTGGCCGAATCGGCCGGAAAGCAACATGAATCCACACACGTTGAAAGCCTGTCATCTGCAGCCTCGCAAAAGGTGATCTCCGCAACCCTTGTCCGACGGGCTGGGGGTCGGATCGCTCGCCAGAGGGGTTTGCCTATAATTATGACAGCTCATCATGGCCAAGTCCCTTCCAGGTAATCCGCGATTTTGGCAGCTTGTGCATCAGGGACTCCGCGACAGCCTCTCCTCCTCCCTAGCCCTGCGCTGAGCCCATGACGGAGCGGCATGTCAAGGGCATAGAACAGAGTCGACCGAGACAATCGAGTCAATACAGCGTTGATACTTCGTGATCGATACAAGGATGTAGAACACTACAGTGACGACCTTGAGCCGAGGCCCGGACCATCGTAGACTCAATAGCAGTGGGGAGTAGCCACAGTACCCTGGATCGAACGTGCAGCTGGGCTGGCAGTCAGCAGTCTAGCGAGCAGTGAGCTCTGCCAAACCCTGGCAAGCCTGGCTGGCGGTTATGGATCCTCCCCTCTCCCATCCAGGCTGATAATCCTCCAAGTACCGTGCTGCAACGGTGCCAGAGAGGAGCTGCCATCTCCCCGGGGCTCATCCGCGCCCGATCTGGGTCACAAGGCGACTTCTGTCCTCGGCCAATTAAATGGCGCGTGGCCGACCGTAAACGGCAATCTGTCAGGTTACCATGTCGGGCGGTTCCCTATGATCATGTCTCGTAGCAGGAGGCATGTTATTCTGCTTACGGGCTGCGATGGCTGCGATGCCTGCCCTTGGCTTCACATGAGCTGTGCATCCTCCCGGTCAGTTGCTCCTGCGCCTCGGACTCGGTCATTGACTTACCGTCGCATTGATTGAAACAATGACCGTGACTGCTATTGCTTGCCAACGACCCCAGGTCACTTCAGCCTCTCACGGGGAGCCTAGAGGCACAGCCATGGGGTCCAAGAGGGTTGCCATTGGGCGCCCACCGTCGCCGACAGGGGGGTCTTTGCCTTTGCCTTTACAATGACAATGTAACTCCGGATATAATCGGTTCTGGCACCTTTCCTGATCATGATATCCGGTCACGACGGCATGATATAGAAATGGTAGCTTCGTTGCTGGACCTGATGCGGGAGCCACCCAGTACTCTGTACATTGTGCGCGCATGGTCAAGCGGAGCACACAGCCAGCTAAGACAGGAACCCCCATGAGGGTGGAGCCACAGCTGAAGCGTCCTGGAGACTCTGGGTGGTGGCTGTTGGAGATGTGTGCCCAATGAAGAGCAAGGGTGCGACAGAGTTCCTATAACGTATCAGCACAATGTCTGGTAATTGGGTAGCCACCGACCCAAGTCTCTGGGATCGTGGGAGATGGTGCAGCAGTTCGCAGAACCAGTTTCAGCAAGAAGGCTTGGTCGAATCATGACTTGCTCGACGGACATGGGTCCGAGAAAAGTGGTGCACGGTACTCTGTAGGTAGGCTGTCGCCCATTGTTTGCTTTTATCACTCCCATGGTTGGGCTGGTGTTTGGGGGCGCAGAGGAAAAGGGCATTCCGCAGTTTCGGTTACATGGGAAAGGAAGGAGACAGGCGGCAACCTCGATCCTGTTCGTGATCAGGTGGTTTGATCTTGTTGACGTCGATCCGGGGTTTCCAATCAATAGTGCCCAATGGCAGGGGCTTAAAATAGTGGTGGTAGATGGTAGATGGTAGATCGCTTGGTACCGAGCATGTGTTTCTTTTCCTCAACTCCCATTGCGAGGTTGCCTTTCAATCCGGGAGTGCGCGCCACGATGGCAAAATTGACGCCCGACAGATTGTCAGATGGGTTGTTCTGGATCGGATTGATGTAGGTAGGTAGGTCCCGTCGTCCAAGGCGGAAAGAAGGGAAGACGGGGAAAGCTTTGATGGTCGGCGGCGTTTGCATCGCGCTTGCCTATCTACTACTACCTTCAGGGGTCCAAGTATACTACCCTACTCATACCTACGCCATTCTCTATCATATTTACCCAATAAGCTGGGGTCTAGAGTCCAGACAAGCTCTACCTAGCAGCCTTACCTAGATCATGCTTTCAACCAGTTGCCAAGTCGCAGGTCGAGACCCTTGAGATCCCCTGGATCCCACCAAACAGCCTTTTCCTACTCGCTGCCAGTGTAGTATTAGCGGTCCAAGGGCAGAGGGATCTGCAACCGTCATGTCTATATTCGCCGATTGGGCATTGATTGTGCCCAATGAAAGCGCCTTCTAGAACTGCCTACCCAGCTAAGTATGTACTGTACGCAGATAATTGACCCCCCCCCCAGCCATGTCGCCTCAACTAATCAATGGCAGTCGTCTCTCGGTTGGCGTCAGTATACTTGGTGCCAAGAAATTGATTGACCAACAGGTGCCTTACCCTTTTTCGTATGTCTCTTTTCTTTCTCACGTTTGCAAAACATAATCCTCAATTCAACGTAATACCAGTCAATTTTGGAATTTTCTGACGATGTACATGTACAAGCTCCATGGTATTACCAGCTACCTAGAATAGGTACTTTTCCATCTCATGCCATCCATCCATTAAGAGACCATTAATGACCAGAACACCAAAGGCTTACCAGCCCTGCCAAGTCATGATTGCCCGTGAGAGCTGACGAGTCTTTCCTTCCTCTATAGTATTTCTTTTTGGACCCTGTTATGCTCCCTTCAAGGTCACCAACCAGGGTATCGTGCCTCCACAAACCCAGCAATGTACACAGATACAGTGAAAATCATACCTCTTCTGCCCTTGCAACTTTTTTTTCTGGATTTTTTGGTTGTTTTTGGTCTTGTTTGTTTCCCCCGTTTCCTAGCCTTGGTTTCGTCCCAAGGCTTTCCCAAATTGCCATCCCTGTGGTTCCGTTCCGTCATTTCCGCGTTGACATCCTCGTTGCCCAACCGCCAAGACCACCAGACCCCAATGCCTGGGGGTTAGGTCCATGAGACCGGTCAACAAGAGGTAGTATCGTTGCCTCGTAGCATTCATTGGTTCTCAGATGATGCGATGCCACATATCCCTCAAACTCCATTGTCCCTCCTCGCCCAGACCAGGTGTCGTGTGTAGTGGTTCTGGGATGACCCTTTCAAAGCACTGCCAACTAGAGGGGAATCATTGCTCAACACACAAATTCAAATCCATCGAGGCCACCTCGAGGCCCAACGCTTTGAGGCTGGGATCGTATAATACATCAAATTCCGATATTGGCGCACCACGGCCACGCAATGCTTCCTGCAGCCGCTGGGGCTGAGAAGTCAAGGCTCGTAGGATAGCATCCTTATCGAGAGCCATTGTGGCCCGCTCCGGCAGCGTTGGTGCTCGTATCGGCTTCGTCGTTGTTTTCGTAAAGATCCAGACACTCTATGATGACTGCACAAGGGTTAGCACCATTTGGAAGCAATCAGTCAGTCGCATCAGCTAGGGATTGAGTACTCACTCTCCACAATGTGTTGTTCCCAAACGCCATATTCGTAGTCTACCAGACCATGGCGTTCAATGCCGTCGCACAGTCGAGTCAGGTCTTTGCCCATCTTCTCCAGTCCTTCTTTTGATATCAAAGTCTGGCCCCTTTGCGGCGCGATACCGGACTCGACCATGTCCTTTTGCTTCTGGAACAATGCAAGCCATGCGTGGTTGAAATCATTCCAGAGCTTGATACGATCGCTGTGAAGATCGGGGTTATCGACAATCAGTCCTGTAGACAAGGGTATCTTAGCATATTGGCCCAAAGCATAATCCATCCTCGTATAAACAGGGGAGAATTTCTTACCCAATTCGTTCACCTTGGAGAGAAGCCAGTCGCTCACGTTCAATAGCGACTCGCTGGCGGTCACCAGTACTCCATTCCGAATATTGGTGTATATCTCCCTGAGCGCTGATTGGTACTGTTCGTAAGCCTCGCCCATCTCGGCCGATGCGGTGTAGGGGTCCTGCTGCTGCTCCTCCACGGCGTGCTGCTCCTGTTGCGGTGTGTTCGTCTGTGACATTCCGCTCATTGACGCCATTCCGCTGGGATAGTTCTGAAGCATGGCGCGTTGGTCTGCAGGGCTTTGTTGATATACTGCCGAAGTGCCTGAGGAACTCCCCTGACCTTGCAAACCAGGCGTCGTGGCCGAGTTGGTTGGTTCACTGGGGAAGTAGGGGGCGGCCACATCTGTTGGCATAATCTGCATGGCTGCAGGCTGCCGAGGCGGAAACTGTTGACTCGTATCGTAGACGGCATTTTGCGCACCCGCCTGCGGTACGTTGTACATCATGGGAGTGTTGTAGGCGCCGAAATTCTGGGGTGTTTGCCTCGTATCCTGTCCATATTCGGACTGGTATGGCATTGTGTTTTGTGGCATGGCAGTCGAGAAAGCCGCGGCTGGTTCCTGATAGTAGCCGCTGTAGGCACCCGTTCCTCCCATGCCTCGAGCCGCCGAAGGGGACGTGTTGAGAGACGCGGGGCGGTACCTGTCAGACGCGCCTGTGCTCGCGCCGTACGGCCTCCTCTGCGCATTTGGGTCGTGAACCGGGTATCTCGAGTTCGAAGTCGTGTTCAAGGGCGCTTCGTTCTGCCTCCGCCTACGCGCGTTTTCATCCATGCCACGGTCGTACGGGTCGCCCGATGCCTGGAGCGGCGATCCAAGCCGATGATGTCCCTCCGGCAACGGAGTAGGCGTAGAGTAGATTAAGGCCAGTTTGGCTCAAGAGCCGGTCGCGTGACCGACTTTGTTGGGAGAGGCGACGGACCGAAACGTCTCGCTTGCGCGTACGAGATGGAGAGCACTTTCCAAGTGCCCGGTGGTGGTGAAAGCTTTTGCACGCGCCGTGTAGCTTACCACAAAGGTACGCGGGGCCAGTAAGAGGATTATCGCCGTGTCCTGCTTGACAGATAATACGCGAGAGTTGTGAACCCGCGTTTCAAGTCGCGACGAGAACGAGTGTGCCGGCGAAGGAAAGAAATTTTTTTGGTCTTTCCTTGTTTTTTCTTTTTCCTTCTTTCTCTGTTGAGGGGCAGCGGCGGCGGCGGTGGTGATATATGGTGGGACTACCAAACTATAGCTGGGAGCCTCGAAGAAGCGAGTGGTTTTTTTAATTGCTGAGCAAGGAAGGCGGCACGATAGGGAATGAAATAGATCAAGGACTGCCTGCCGAGCAAAGGTATATGTCCAAGTGGCAGACTCGAAGGACCCTCAATCTGTATGTACTAACGAGCGGAAAGCTTTGATTCATGCCTTAATCGTAGACAGCAGACAGAGTAGTAGGGATAATGATGTCCCCGCCGTCGGTCCTCCCAGATTTGACCTTGGCCTCTCTTGATGCTTGGGCCGGTGTCGTAAACAGAAAAAAAAATAGCCCGAGTGGGGGAGACGTAGTGTATCCGACTTGTTAACGGTTGTCACTATTGGTACTAGGAGTATCCCGGGAGAGATTACAGAGGTACTCGGGCGGAACAAGCAGTGACCTTGCGTCGTCGTCCAGATAGAAAGCCGCACCAGGGTCTCACGAACGAGCAGCAGGCTGGTGCTCCGTACGTTGGTCAAGGCAATCCGCTCTGCCCTGACTATAGATGTGGATGAGGGAAATAAGTAAAAAGAAGAACACCAGTCTGTCTGAGGGCAGATGATTTTTTTTCTGGCTCCTCACAACCCGAGTAGTGGACGACGTCGAAATGCCTGGTGAATTGATGAGCACTCTGATGAGGGATGGATTGGCCAGGTGATCAAATGTTGTGGACGGGACCTTGAGATCTATAACAGAGAAGGACAAGAGCTCTTGGGTGGGAGAGGGTCACCAGGCCTGATGTTACTCGGATAGTCGAAAACGTATGAGGAGCATGACCAGGGCAGAGCGAGAAAGAGAACAGACGAAGGCCCAATGGGGAATACGGTCAGGCTGACGGTAGGTGTTGTGTACTTGGAGTGGAGACGGCCTGGTTGTTAAATGTCGGAGGATTTTCATCTAGCACATCGGTGATCTCCTTGTTGACATTGGCCGCGTAGGAAAAGACGATGCCGCACGGCAGTGATGTCGTCCGGGAAGAGTCAGGCTAGTAGCGTAGGTAGGCAGGAAGGAGGGAAAAAAAAAAAAAAAAAAAAAAAAAAAAAAAGGTACTCGTTTTAGCCCGACAGTATAATGTCAGATGGTGCCAGATGGGTAAAAGACAGGGCGATGTTCCATTCAGCAAAGTGAGCAGAGAGAGTGTGTGGATCGACTCGGGGGGGTTCTTGGCTAGGCTAGCTGTAATATCCAGGTTTCGACGTTTTGATCTTGCTTTCGCACGTACCCTGGGGCTGTGGGTAGGACATGGGAAGAAAACATTGATTGATTAATCAGTTGTGGTGATTGGGTCGATGCTGAAAACGGAAGATACGTAGACAAAATCATCCTAGTTTACGAGAGCTCACGCATTGGAAAGGGAAACGTCGACTGATGCACCATCAACGGGAGACAGGAAAGCGCAAAGTGGGAATGAACCCAAACCAAAAAGAAAATAATGAAAAAAGATACGTAGAATTAAAATAGAAGGGGAAAGTACTTGACGGTCTACTTGGGTAGCTTGGCAAAGTTTTTTTGGTAGCAAAATACGTAATTCGGTTTGGCTCTGCGTCTTTGATCTTTTTTTTTCTTCCTACGCTCCTCTTTGGTATTTCTGTCCCTCTTCCCTGGTGACCGACGGAGAGAGCGAAAATGGCGTGCACAGGCAATCAATGTGGATGCCAAACCTGAGCTATGGGCTAGCATTTACTTAGTTCGGTACATGGTAGATTGTTTCACGCCCTGGTGTCAGCCAATCGACCCAAATTACAACTGCAATGTAGGTAGCTATATCAAGGTATGTATGCTTTTTCGGGCGAGAGAGGTCATCAATCTTTGGGGGGGGGGGGTTGGAAAATCCCAGCAGGTGGAATGAACGAAAACGAGAGATGACCTTTTTTTCCTTTCCACCCTCCAAGTAAGGCGGATATGGTAATTGATTTCCCGCCTCTTTTGTGTCCCAAGTCAACCCTGAAGTACGTATCAGGCAGGGCAGGATTGGAAAATGAGAATGAGAAAAAGCAAGTTGCGCTCGATCCTGAAAGCAGCTTGGTGGGTTAGGTTTTACCAAGGGTGACTAAGCCACGCCGGATCTGACACGATACGCGGACTGGGAAGAGGTTGCGAGGATTGGCGATTGTCTCCAGGATAACGGATCCTCTGTATGATCAACTTCTAGGACGCAGGCTTCGGACGAGCAGCGGATATGACTCCGAGCGCTAGGCACGAGAGCTTCATCATTCAGGGTCCGCGAATCTGGGGTTCTAATTCCATCATTCTACAAGGTTTCTCTATTCTCCGATCATGCCTGTGCCTGGGTGTGCTCCCAAGTCACTCTGTTTCGGGCTGAGGATCAGAGTAGGCGCATGCGCATGCCACTGATCACCGATAGCCAGTCACTCAATCGGTGCGAAGGGAGTAGATGCATATTTGTCGTGAACAAGGTTGGCAAGAGGCGCCGTGCTAGGAAGCCTGCTGTGCTCAGAAATCAGAGCAGGAGATGCGAGGCGCAGACATTTTCCCCATGGCAACTCTTGCTGTTCCGATGCCCGTTGGGAATTAAACATTATGATGATCCTCACGAAGAAGAACTGGCTCCAGAGAAATGGTCCTTGGAGGGCGACCGTCCAAAGGTTAAAAAAGAGACCAACCAGAATCAAGGTACGTATGACTTACATGCATGCCCTTAATGCGCCCGGTGCCGGACCCCGGTTGGCGGAGAGCTGTGCCGCATCGACTTATATATCGTCCATTATACAGCAGCATGGTATGCGTCGGAATCTAATCTGTAGAGACGTCCTCTCGGTGCCATATGATGGGAAATATTATTAGGACACACTGGGGTAGGAGGTCCCTTGCAACTTAATAGCAAGTTCCGCCATATTCAACCTTGAAACAGGATGTGGTGGCAGAATACATGATCTTTCAATTGTTTACCAGACGTCGACGGCACAGTCTCCTAGGGGACTTGCCGCTCGAACTACGAACGAGAGCTTACCTGGCCTGTCAAGGAAAGTTGCATAGGTAATCTGTGAGTGTGAATAAGGCCACTTTGGAGGCGTCGCCGGGGGTGGGGGAATCGTCGGGAGTCCATGGTCCCAGCAAGCCAGCTGGACTTATGTATGTCTCAATTTGCATGACATGAAGCTGACAACTATCTGGTTCTTGTATACGTCTGCATGCTTGATCGTCAATTCATACCTGTGGCAATGGCAGAAACGGGCAGCACCGGTTGTACATACAGGACTAAATGCAGGTAGTGAATCCTGTCGTGGATGGGCCGAATCAACCCTGCCCCCAGCACGATTGAAATTGAACCCCGGACAATGCTAAGAAATATAGTTGAGCATGGAACATTGCATCGCAGAGACACTATTGGTTGTTTGTCTCGAGGCCAAAGAAGTGCTCACAATAAAGCTTGCCAATCCAATGGCCTTTTTTTTCGAAGCAGACGCCCCCCGAGCCGAGCCCGGCCCAATTTAGCTCTGGGCTGAAAGATTGCCCCTTGGGCGACGATGGATTGCTGCGCAGTGCGCGCTGATGGATGGGCGGCGTAAGGGTAGCCGACCGAGGGGCAATGACTTTGCTGACGGATGATTCGACAACTGCTGCCCAACCAATACGATCGATGCCTCGTCGCCTTACGGCCCTACTATGCGTCCAGTCCTGCTTCTTGCTTTACCTATTTTATCAATAATAAGTTTTTTTTTTTTTCAAGTTTTTTTTTTCTGTTTTTGCTTCGCCTCCTCGATCGCCCAGTAGCATTCCGTGCTACCGGCGATCTGGCCTGGGGAAACAATTCCGTTCCATCCTCTGATTCTTCGGAAAGGCGGGTCCTCTGATACGGGGGTGAGCCTGGAAATTGAGGTAGGGACTGCCGCAGACCCCGAGGTTGCAAGCAACAGGCTTGCTTCCAGGCACCTGGTTTCTCTGCTGCCGGTGCTAAGGTGGGAGGCTGCCAGCGCTCACTGTTCAGCGCATTCGTCGGCTGGTTGGGTCTGGCTGGCATTTGCTGAGCTCAAGCCAGCACCCAGAAAGAGAACAGTGAGTGAGAAAGAGCTCCTAAAAGGAACCATGTTCCATGTCAGTCGTTGGAAACCAAAGAAGGTACGACCAGGTCAGGGGCAATCACGAGGCATGTCGTCAAAAGGAGCGGGGCATGGTCAGGGTAGAGCTTCAAGTTTAGATCGTCTCTCATCCACTCATCCACTCACCCACGAGCAGGGGCCAGCAGAGATGGGGTTTTTTTTTCTGGAGCCACTGCCGAACTGGAAATCCCCCAGCCCCAGCATCCCAGCAACGCCCAGGGCCGAAAATGACAGCATTCGGAACTCGTCAAGGCGAGTTAGTGCAGAAGGAAGAAAGAAGAGGAAAGAAGAATTAGCACCAGCGAATCCACCGACTGCGTCACAACGCACGGTACTCAACTCTCCTCAGTTCCAATTCCTCCCAAAGGTGCCCGCGGCTGCTTCCACGTGTCTGTTGCGAGACCTGTCTGGAATGCCATCAAGAAGAGGACATCTCGAAATGGCAATGGCCATGTACAGCCCATCCCTGTGGCCTTGCGCACTGTGCCTGCTTCCGCCTCACAGAATTTGTGACAACTCTTTCGGGCACAACACTGGCAACGCCCCGAAGATTGCGGCACGATACCTGGCTTTGGCTACACAGATCTCTACAGACGCCCATATCTAGCTACTTGCGCATGTTCCACCGACTACACAATGCCTCTTCACAGCATCAGCACCAGCAGCACCGGCGACGAGTTCGAGACAACATGGGTCCCAGATGAGGTTGTATCTGATCCATCGCCAATTCCCCGCAAACCCGGCCAAAATGTCGTGAGGCACAGCACCTTGGCTAGAAGAGCTATCCACGCTATCGACCCCTGCTGCATTGCGAATGCAAGCAAGCAGTGCAGCAGCACGATTCCGCCCCTGGCAGAGTTCTGGGGCCTGGCGAATGTTCTGAGCACTTCATCAATCTGACTAGTGGTGGACCTCAGATCAAACCCATCGTCACTGGTACCATACTCGAAAAGTCTAAGTGCTGATGGGGTCGCACCAAGCGCTAGAAGCTGTCGATCAACCTGTCGTCAAGCCCAGCCAAGCTACTCTCCAGAGCCCGCCAATACCAAACCGCGAAGCCCTCATCCATTTCCCTTCTGTCTTTTTTAGCTCACACTTCTTTTTATCGCTCGCCGTCGTGAGCTAACTATATGCAGGAACGTTCGTCCAGGCTCACCACCGCACAACCTTTCCCACTCCCTGCAACCCCGTTACGCAGCACCCAATACGCGGTGGACACTGGGCAGGAAGTAGAAGAAGGAGAGAGAGAGAGAAAATAATTGGCTGGTCACTGCCCGCGGACCTGCCACACCAGACAGCCTCGACAGCGAGACCTGTCGCCGAGCAATGACACTGATGGCTTTCTCCCTGCTCGCGCTCCCAGCCAAGTCGATATGCGTACTTCGTAGCTAACAGCTCTGTGGCGGCACCGCATCCTTCCCGCTGTGCGTCATGCAAGAGAGACTGAGACTGCCAACCATGGCTCTCGGCGCCGTAAAGGCCACCAGCTGCATACAAGCTACAGGCGCTTTGCCCGGTTCCCATGGTCAAAAGTACAGTACCTTGACGATGATGGTTGTCACTCCATTCGGTACTGTGTTGGCAGCACACGCAACCAGCCGACTGAAGAGTCTCGATTGCAGGAGTTTGCCTTTGTCCCTGTGCCTCGTGTCGATATGGCAGTTAGGAAAAGATCGCGGAAGGAGCGGCCAACCATTCGAACTGTTGTGGAGATTCAAATTGTTCCACATCTCTGGCTGCCTGCCACGCGAGTAATGAGGTACATTACTACCTTCTATGGGGGACCCTTCACTCGACTGCCGTGACTGCAACCATCCGATTAAAGACGGCGCATGCTCACCTGAATTGCTTATAACGCGCATGTAGCGTATTGCAAATCCATTCGCTTACACATCTTCGCATTTGGCTTGGCTAACTGTCGAGACTGTGTCCAAGACATCTCTTGTCAGCCTCATCTACGCGTCAGGACGCGCATGATTCCAACGAGGCTGCAGGGCCCACAAGATTACATTGCGCTGGGGAATCGGCCAAAATTCTTTCTCGAAGAAGCAAGATCTGAAAATCATCAGCCCCATACGCAGATCTCAGCTTGAGAGCTTCGGGCTGCGGACTCGACAAGAGAACAAAACGTGGCTTGATTCCGGAACTTGGGGCACAAAACGTACATCGGCCAAGTTCCTCTGTAGTGGTTGGTTTCTGAGGCGTCTTGATACCTGTCTTGCTACTGCTATGTACCTTTGAGCATTCTTGGCACATAGTCCCTTGCCCCCCTTCCCCCGGCTCGCAAACCCCAGTACCTGCTCCCCTGGCAGAGTATCTTGTGGCTGCGTATCTGAAAGGCTCCTATCGTTGCTGGTCATCCTCCTTCATTGTGATACGGAAACTTTGCCTAACCGGTCCTCACCATCGAGTTCCAGTTTCTTGAACCAAAATTGCACTGAAGAGCGCGCGATGCGATGAATTCATTCTAGCGCCGCGCCAACGACTGTGAAACCACCAGTATCTATTCTAGTCCTTCTAGTCCTTCTAGAAGGATTCTACGCCGACCCCCCTTGGAACGCCATTGCATGAATTGCTGGACTAATTTCATCGCAGACGTACATTCCTGTCTGTGCGAGACGCAGCCCTTTCGCAGCCATCACCATTTCCAGCGAGATCAAATGAAACACCTTGCTCCAGCTCGGATTTCGAGGATCCACCTCTATACTGATCCATCTGGCTCGAACCTCAGGTACGACGAATTGCTTGCTACTTGTTACTGGCAATATGCAAATCTGCAGCCTCCAATGTCAACCGATTGTGATGCGTCATTTCATCATATTCACAGCCCACTTCTTCTGCCGGGCTGGCTGTCGTATCTTTAGCCCAGGTCTGGGTAGCTCCCGACGATGACGGCTGGTCGCCGCAAAGGATTTCCGTCCGCCAAAATGGCTTTCGACGCAACCATGACCCTGTAATTTACGGGGTACAGTAGACGATCTGAGGCACGTCAGATCTCTCGGGGTCAGGATGCCCTTGACGATGCGCGGCTAGATCACCTTATTAGACCTACAAAGAACAAACGACGTGCGATCATATTGCCGGATTTCGGACTACGAGTCCTACTACATACAGCTGATTATCATGGTATACCGGGAGCCAAGCTGATTATCCCAACAGTTGCTCTTTCGACCCAATCACGAGAAAACCACCGGAAATCCATTGTCACTCGGTCTTCTTCATAAGGGTTGACTGGGGGCCCTTCGGCAAGACCGAGACCTACGTCGCCAGACGATACGGTATACCAACAACACGTGTCGAAGTCAATCGCAATATTTGCACCCCATGTGAAGCTCGCGTACGATCCAAGTTCAATTCATTTCCCCCTTCCCATGGCCGGGCTCTCCCTTCATGCCCGCTATCGCGGACTACCTGTTACAGCCTAGCTGGTCGGTCGTCTCGCAACTTGGCCCATCTGTCAACTCCCATTAGACTAGTCTTCCTGGCCGTAGCTTGGTAAGTGCCCCGTGCTTTTCCCAGATGCCGCACCCATCCGCCCGCGATCAAGAGGGACTGGCAACAACAAGTGTATCGTATACTGTAAGATGTGTATTATTGGCGCTGGACGCTAGCAGCCCCGAGAGGAGCAACCCGTTCCCTCGGTTCTTCTAGTCTCATTGACGTACCAAGGTCTGTATGCAGTACACACATATGACCGATACTTGGGCTGCCGGCGCCGGCGCCGCAATCTCGGAGCGCATAAATGTGGGCGTGTCTTTGAATACATACGAAATGTTTAGCTCGATACTTGGAAGTTACATATTGATACATTGAATGTACAGGTGAGTTTCAATTCTTTCTGCAAGCACGGATCGAACCGGAAACGCCGTCTTCGTTCTCCTTTCTCTTAGGCAATCCTGAAACTTGTTCGCTTGGAAGGCCCCCAGGCTCAGGTGCAGATCTATAAATTGATTGGATGACATAAGAGGCCTGCCACGAGCCCGGGCCGCGCAGTGGTAGGGCTGAATAAGCACGGCTGTTCTCGGGCATGTGAGAGACGCATGCGCATAGGGAAGCAATCTCGAGCGAGGATTGCGACACGAAATGATCCCTTACGCCATGACAAACAAATACACCCATGGTCGGTATGCTCTCTGGTAACGAGGTCGACGCTGACGTAGTGACTATCGCTTGACCCAGGTAGGCATCTTTCTGGCCTTGACGTGACCGTGCTTCTTTCTTTCCACGGCTCTGGGATCACGCGTAATGCATCCGGCTAGAGACAGGTCAGCGTTCATTCTAACGTTGAAGCAAAGGCACGGGATTTGCCAGTGGCGGTGTTTGCGCATGCCAGAACGGCGTCCCAGAACGGCTTCCACTCTGCCTTCAAGCATATCCTGGGAAATGTGATCATCTTACCTCGTCTCAGAGGATTCTTCAGTGCTGGCTCATGAGCACACAGAGCCTTTGCTACCGCCAGGGTCATGGCCTCGGCCTGACCAGTCGTGCCGCCGCCCGATATAGTGGCCCATACATTGTACTTATCCAGGCGCTCTGTAGACTTGAGAGCCCAAACCGCAGACTCCCGATCGTGAACTCTGCCGAATGCGTCGCTCAATGGCTTGCCGTTGACAAAGACCTCGCCGGTTCCCTCAATGACATAGGCACGAGCGACCGAGGTCTTCCTCTTGCCGGTAGCCACAGCTCGACCGAACTTGTCCACGGGGATGGCCTTGGGCTTGTTCAGGTAGTGGTTGACATCGCGCTTGAAAGTCTGCAGGCCCTCGGTGACCTCCTCGGGCATGAGATCCGGGTGGATTTGGTTGAGGCGCTTGACCAGACCCAGACACGATGCGTAATCCTTTCCCTTGACCTGTTCACCCGTTGCCAAGCGGTACTGCTCCCTCGTCCGCCAGGCCACGGGCGCGACCTTCTCCTTGGGCAAGGTCGGTAGGCGCGCGTATTTCCGGGCCAGTTCCTGCACCACCACGAAACTGTCCATGAAAAACGGCAGCCGGGAGAAGTATGAGGGCGACACCGGTACTGCACGGGCATAAGGCGCGTTTACGAGCATGTCCTCGGGTGGTACAACGGAGCCGGCCCCTGATCCTCCCACCTGCAGGGCAGCCGCCTCGAGCTCTGGGAAGCCCTTTGTGGGCTCGTTTGTGGTGTCATTGCTCTCGATTGCGAGCTTGGGCGACGTCGTCGAGATGGCGCGGCAGACGCCGAGGTTCTGCGGCTTCGGCCTAATGGCGAGTGACACGGTCGAAGGTCCCCATTGCGACTTGGCGGTTGGCCGTATGTCCCTTAGACAGCGGACCGTATGCCTCAGAGTTGACATTTTGCTTCTCCTCCGTCTGTCGCGATCGCGACGTACCAATCAGCGGCAGGCGGAAATCCGATCGGTCCCACGGGCGGACGCGCAAACGGTCGATTCGATTGAATTGGTAGGCAGGGTCGTTGGGATGATCGCAAACGCGAACTAGGAATGCCTTCACAAGTCGCCGGCGGCTGAATCCCGTCACTTGAAGTTTTGTCCGAGCTAAAGGGAATTGATTGATTCGCCGACCCGATGTGGCTCAAGCTTGGGGGCACTAGCCATACTTTCAGCCACACCGGCCACTGAAATTTGGGCCTGAAGCGGGTTTTGGTTCCTGCCTCTCAATGCCCAATGACCCTTGACTCACGGGCGGGCGGGGCGAAATATTTTTTGACGACCCCGCCAAACTGGCGAGATTGTGTGATTCGCATCTTTTCCTCCAACACTTGATTCCCAACCTTTTTCCACAAAACAACAAGAGGTCAATCATCGCCATCATGTCGTTCGGAAAGGTCTACACCAAGGAGGTGAGCATACTAGCACTGTCTTGAGCATCATCTACTTGATGAGCTTGAGTCGGTTCCCATCTTGAACGCCGCCCGCTGACTCTTTCTCTCCCTACAGCGCAACCCCCGCACCACGGCCATCCTCGCTGTTGCGAAGGCCAACGGTCTGGATATCGAGACCGTCGTTGTCGACACCGTCAACCCGACCCCCGAGTTCCTCCAGGTCAACCCCCTGTCCAAGGTTCCCGTCTTTGTCGGCACCGATGGCTACGTCCTGACCGAGTCCATCGCCATTGCCATCTACCGTAAGATTCTTCCCTGGCTTCCACTTGGTGCCACCCACATCCATCTGCCCAACCTCTTCCCAGCTCGCCAGTGCGAAGCGGTGCTTTACATGATGACTAGAATATTTTTAACAGTTATCCCTATCCTAATCTTTTTGAGGATATCGGTTCTATATCTGACATGCAGCCCATTCAAATTGTTTTCCAAAATGTCTTGCAAACATCAATTCCCCGCAAACATGGCTAACAACCTGAAACAGTCACCTCCCAGAATGAGAAGACCACCCTGCTCGGCAAGACCAAGCAGGACTACGCTTCCATCCTGAAGTGGGCTTCCTTCTTCAACATGGAGGTTCTCCCCAACCTCGGTGCCTGGTACCGCCCCCTGCTGGGCTGGGACCCCTACAACAAGAAGACCATTGATGACGCCCAGAAGGCCGCCACCAAGGCCATCGACGTTGTTGAGAAGCACCTCCTGAACAACACCTTCCTCGTTGGCGAGCGCATCACCCTCGCTGACCTGTTCGCCGTCGGCATCATCTCCCGCGGCTTCCAGTTCTTCTTCGACAAGGAGTGGCGCGCCAAGAACCCCAACGTCTCCCGTTGGTACGAGACCGTCTACAACCAGAAGATCTACTCTGACGTTGCCCACCCCTTCGAGCTGCTCGAGAAGCCCGCTCTCGAGAACAAGGCCCCCAAGAAGGAGGCTGCCCCCAAGGCCGAGAAGCCCAAGGCTGCCCCCAAGCCCAAGGCCCAGGCCGTCGATGAGGACGATGCCCCTGCTGAGCCCAAGCCCAAGCACCCCATCGACCTCCTGCCCCGTTCCAGCTACCCTCTCGACGAGTGGAAGCGCTTCTACTCCAACAACGACGAGGCCGAGTCCATGAAGTACTTCTGGGAGACGGTCCCTAAGGATGAGTACTCTCTCTGGAGCGTCAAGTACAAGTACAACGAGGAGCTCACCCGCGTCTTCATGTCCTCCAACCTGATTGGTGGTTTCTTCACCCGTCTGGAGGCTTCCCGCAAGCACATCTTCGGATGCGCTTCCGTCTACGGACAGGACAACGACTCCGTTATCAACGGAGCTTTCGTCATCCGTGGTGACAACCACGAGCACGCTTTCGACGTTGCCCCCGACTGGGAGAGCTACGAGTTTGCCAAGCTCGACCGCGAGAACCCCGAGGACCGCGCCTACGTCGAGTCCATGTGGAAGTGGGACCAGCCCGTCGTTATCGACGGCAAGGAGTACCCCCACACCCAGGGCAAGGTCTTCAAATAAACTTGTGCAACCTCTGATGGTGATTTAGTCGGGTTGTCAAGGATCATGTGTTGATGAGTCTAACGTTCATGAATGCGGAGCAAGAAAGTAAAAAAAGCACATTGAGTCTTCTCCGACTCTTGTTGATAGAGCAGATAATTCAATTGCAAAAGTCGCTAATCAACTGATTGCGACGCTCCCAAACTTGATTTTCTCTGAACTTGGCCTCTGTGGTGAATTATACTGGTGAACAATGAAAAATTATAACGTGGTAGGTTAGGTGTATAATAATTCTTGTCGACATTCCAATTCATCATGATGAATAACATGACTGAAATGTATACTCTTGGCAAGTGTTGAGACTTGACCTTTGCTACATCGAAACTGTTTGGTAGGGAAAACTGGTATCTCACTGATCAGTGTGTTATTTCCTGTCGCATGATGGCTCTCATGAATAGTATCATGATCATGTCGGAGTCATCGGCAAATAGTTTTTGTTATAGCATGTATTCACCAAACAGCCTGATCTAGAGTCTCTGTGGTCTGGTGATAGTGCAAGAGACCACCATTGGGCCATAGATGAGAGGTGAAAGGCCTTGTGGAAAATGTGGCAATGACACGACGTATCTGCTGTGGTCTTTCTCTCGGTTCAGGCACGAGGTTCGTGTATGTCAATGTTTCTATGTGCTTGATGTACGTCGAGAGACGAAGACTGGATGGAGTCGTTCTCGAGAATGGTCATCTAGGAGCGTGACTTGGAGGAAACTTATATTATGGTGTTCTTGTATTGTCTCCCCCTAGTTGTCTGTCCCCTCCCTTTCTGTTTTTGATATTGCTGTTTGTCTGTGTCAGCTCCTCAGGGTAAATATTCAAAGGATCAAAAGAATGAAGACATGGAGGCTTATCGAAACATGAGATTAGATTGAATAATAATAACCCAAGAGGATGTATCACACTTGATCAGAATTGGGAAGTAATATGATGTTCAAATATGAATTACAGAAGCGAGATGACAGAACAATGTTTTCTTACGAGTAGAAAGCACCCGTCATCAGTATCATCACCGTATGAGGGAGATTGTCAGTCGGGAACAGATTATGGGTAGTTCTTCAGGCATGACGATCATCGAGAAAGGCCAGATGGTGTTATAAAAAGAGTAGAAAAAGACCGAGCCGGCGTGATTTGGCCATGATATAACTCGTCGAGCACGAAGCTCAGCGGCCATCCGACATGTGAGGAAGAAACCTGGCCTAGTCTTCTTGGGCGAGCAAAAGCATATGTCGAATCAATGTTTCCTTCCTCCTTTGCACGTGTCGGTCGGTCTCGATGGTCCTCGATCTGGATCCCGCCTGTTGTCAATGTGTCGCTAGACGGGGGCTTCGATTATATCAGAAAGACTATTTAGCATTCCATGGTTCGAAGTGAAGATGGGGGGATACACATGAATACGTGTTTCGGTATGCGTAGGGCCGAAAGAAGTCATGGAGTTTCAACATTATGATCTAGCAACTAGGTTGGTATTCACCAGGTTCACCTCGCGAAGGAATAACTTGCTGTTCATCATCCAGTGCCTGGCTGGCAGAATTAATCCAGACGGTAAACCAGATGGCCGCATAGATTTGGTCCTGAGCGAAACGCATCCTATCGCGGATATCAATGTGATGGTAGATGATGAACATGGAATGCATGATATGTCAAATCTCCCAAGGTGCAAATCAATCGTGTCTCATTATTACGTGGTCTATATATGCACGCTTTCGAGGTATCTAGAACTGATCTGTAGTCGTGAGTTAGCATCATACCTGGGTTATAGACAGACACAAGCAGGAAGAAGAATAACTCACCTAATGTCATGCTCATGCTGACGTCCGTGTTCTCGACCATCTTGGTGAACTCCTCAAAGCTGATCTTGCCGTCCTTGTCGAGGTCGGCCTCCATGATGGTCTTGTCGACGATCTGCTGGAGCTGCTGGTCCTTGAGGTTGGAGCCGACCATCATCTTGAGGACGATGAAGAGCTCGCCGTTGCTGATGTAGCCGTCGCGGTCAATGTCGTAGACCTTGAAGGCGAACCGCAGCTTCTGCTCCTTGTTGCCCTTGGAGCTGAAGGCGCTCAGGCCCGACACGAACTCCTGGAAGTCGACGTCGCCGCCGCCGTCCTCGTCGAAGATGGCGATCATGCGCGTCGCCAGCGGGTTCGACGAGATCTGCGGGAGGGAGAGGAACTCGTCGCGCTCGATCGTGCCAGAGTTGTCCTGGAAAGTGGAAGGTCAGCAAAGCTGAAGCGCTTAAAATAAGATTTGCCACTCTTCCCCTTTTTTTCGACAGACAAGAAACAGGATCATGTCTGATCCAAAGACACAGGCGACATGAGTCCAGGTGAGATTGAGGAGTGATCATTTGTTACCTTGTCCAGCTTCATAAAGCGCTTGCGCAACCTGTCCACCTCCTCACGGTCGACTAATCGTTGGCAACAAAGTCAGCCATTTGGTACTTTTGAGGGGGCGCATATCATGTTGTCATACAATTCGACCCCTGGACGATGTTGTCCAGCACTGTGCTCGTCGAGTTGCCCATCTTTTCTAGAGTCTGTCTGTCCTCCTTCCTGCTGAGGGGAGCCTTGCCCGAGAAGTCGGGGTCGGGGTTATGGAGATTGTCGCGTGTGCTTGCTCTCTGCGTCGAGTGCTAGGTAGGTCGCTATTCGTTTTGCTAGGGACGTTGTGGGTCGTGGCTTTATTTCTGCACAGCTTTGGACTGGGTAAGCAGAATGGTCTTCTTCTTTTTTCGCCGCCTAAAGGTCGCTCGATTGTCGCGTGCGGATGATTAGGTAGGTGTGTGGTATCAATCAAGAGCTGAGGGAAGGAGGCAAGGCTGAATCCCAAGATCAAAGAAGGCCAAAACCCCTAACCTAATGTACGGCGTAAATCAGCCTGGGGAAACCCCCCACTGAGGGGAGGGGAGGGGGAGGCAGCAGAACCTTGGAACGGAGCTTGTTCGATAGGATCGCCGACATCTGGTCACGTGGCTTGCAACATGTTCACATTTGTATTGTCGGCAACAAGCACTCCAGGCAATGAATGCAATTGCTGTAAATCGCTTGTTTCTATTGTTATTCAAGAGAGCAAGGAACTAAATACTTTATCGACCATGACATAGAATCTCTCCTTGTAATGAAATTTCAAAATGCGATGCCCCTTCACAATATCCAACCACAAGGAATTGGAAAGAAAAAGATAGAATAAAAAAAAAAAGAGGTTGTATCAATGACATATGGCGGGTGCCTTCTCTGATTGCGCTCCTGTCTGCTGCTACTGGCTGCTTGCTGCATTCGCTCAACCCCTTTTCTCATCCAGTGGGCGGAAAGAATCTGTGGCGCAGGTGACAATGGCTGTGGCGCCACCACTAAACTCAGCTAAATCGTTCCAAGGCAACACCACTGGCAGGGCACGGGCAACAACAACGGGAAGCACTTTGCGGGGCAATTGCAGCAGAGTTTTTCCCACGTCAGGCCATCAATCCAGCGCGACAGCGACCACAAAGCGCATCAGCGACGACGACCACAACGCGCCTTTTTCATCAAAATAATTCGATATTCCGTTCAGTCAATGCTCTGATGATTGATCTCGCGTTTTTTTTAGATCAGAAATCCGTCGTCTAGCCATCAAACGGGCCACCCCTCGCCCGGGCGCATCCACCCTCCCCCTCCGCCGCCATGTCGCTGCAACGAAAGGTCCGCATAAAGAAGCTGAACCCCAAGACCGCCCTTCAGGTTCTCATCGAGGGTCAAATCGACCCAAATGAATATGAATCTCTCACTACCGACATTTCATCTACTGCCGGCGTCGACCAAGGAGAGAGCAATGTAAGTCCGAAAAACTTTTCATCGTCACGCCCTTGCGACACTCCCGGATGACTAAGCAATTCCGACTTGGGCATCTGTCGGAGCTAGCCGGACATACCATCCCCAAGTCAAAAATCACCTTTACTGGATTCTCATAATGAGATATACCACCTACCATGAAACAATGTCTGACTTACCGTTTTTCTTCTTTCTTTTAGGAATATCATTTGCAAGCTGCCATCAAGGGTACAGGTGCCGCCAAGGAGGATAATGAGATCCCCGTCCCTCCTCCTCAAGAGAGCGAAGAGGTCAACTATGATGACATATATCCGCGCATCTACCCAGAACCCCGGAACTATATCAAGTTCTCGGAGACTGTGGAAGAGACGCTAGGATGTCTCTATGACATGACAACAGAGGACGACGAGTATTTGAAAACTTACAATGAGAAAAAGTCGCCAAAGGAGCAACTCTCCGAGGATGACTTTGAGCGCATCATGGAATTATTTGAGCATACGGCGGCGGAGCAGAGCCCCTTCGCCGCCGTCGACAATACCGTCATCCCATACGAGACCATGGCCATGCACATGCTGCACACGCCTATCCAAAAGCTTCAGGTTCATGCCAAGGTGGTGTATGAGCACTGGAAGTCGCTGCGCCAGGCCAAGGGCAAGCTGCATCCGTCACTCAAATTCGAGACGCATTCAGAGCAGGACGACCTGGATCCCTATGTCTGCTTCAGAAGACGTGAGGTGCGCCAGACGAGGAAGACCCGACAGCGTGATGTCCAGGTCGCCGACAAACTCAAGAAGTTGCGCAAGGAGCTCGAAGACGGTCGCCTCCTCGTGATAATGTCGCAACATCGTGAGAACCTGAAACAGGAACTATTGGCCTTGGACAAGAAGCTGTTCGAGCACCGGGCCATATTTAAAGAGAAGAAGATCCGACTCGGCATCCCCAAGACCGAAGACGAGGATCTCCTTATCAATACCAAGCCACAGCCGAAGCGCAAGGTCGCCGAGGTACAGCCACCTGTCCGTGCTGCTCAGAACACGCAATCCCGCGTCGTGGTGCGGCCGGACGGTAGGCCCGCAGAGCAGGACTTGACTCTGCTGTCAGAGAAGTTGGATGAGAAGTGGGAGGAACTGCGTCGTGATGTTGAACACAAGGCAACAACACACAACCTTTGGAACCAACATCACATCGATCTGACAGACAAGCCACTTCCTCCCGTCAAACAGGAGCAGGAGCAGAGCTTTAGACCTGCCAAGCCGACCTTTCTTCCCACTCCGCCGTCTAGTGCCTCGGAACAAATGGAGTTGGACGTGGAAGAGTGCGACAACAGCTTTGGCATGGCGCTGTCCGCGAATCCCGAGCTCTTCACCGGCGGCCACCAGTCGCCGCTGTCTGAAGAACACCCGACTTTCAGCTTCCGTCGCCGCCACGGAAGGGGTGGTCGCCTCTGGGTCGATCGGCGCAGGATTGATCGTCGGGATCCGATTACCCGACTGGCTAGTCCCCCAAGTGATATGGACATTGATGAAGCCCGCCAGTTCGACCGTTCAAAGTATGATCAGGATAGTGATAGTGAAGACGATCAAGTCTATCACATCGACCCGTATGATCAGCGGGCGTTAAAATTCCGCGCGCTGATACCACCACCTATTGCTCCACCGCATCGTGGATATTATAGGCAGTTGCCCGAGGGTGCCAATGGCCCACAGGGCCGTCTAGCACCCCCTCAAGCATCAACGGCAGCCCCAGGTCAGACACCAGCAGCAGCACAACCGCAACCACCGCCGCAGCCGCAGCCCCAAGCCCAAGCTCAGTCACAACAACCACAGTCCGCGGCATCTTAGGGCGATTTCCGGAACGGGTGGGACAAGCATGACATCGAAACTCTGGCGAGGGAGGCTTGGGATGCTTTGCTCAGGCCAGCTGCTTCTTGATCCTTCATCCGCCCCCTCATCTCCACACACTTATTAATAATCCAAGCTCCCGGTGGACCTTTCGGCGTCACCGTCCGGACCGGATGGCTGTACACAAAAAATAGAAGACGTGTATTGCATCGCTGCAGTATCGCATAGAAGGAAGGTGGTCTTGGCCGAGAACGGAGGGGATATCCGGCTGCAAATCTTCTCGATATGGAGGGGGGCGGTTTGTTGTATGATATATAATTTGCTTTTTCTCGGGTGATGACTGCATAGCCAGGAGTTGGGTGATTTTGGAGCGTTACGACTGTGACGCTGATCAGGCAAATGCTAGATAGATAAAATATCATGAACGCATGCCACGACTTTGGATATCTTCTGGCGACTGGTGTTTCCTCGTGAAAAGTTGAATCCGTGATTTCTCTCGTTCCTGGGTCGAGTTGGCTGCGGCCGATGTTGTGTCTGATAGAGTCGGCGGCCCAAACATACTGTTTCAGGGATGCCTCCTGCATCAGTGTTGTGCCTCGGTGTGGTAGGAGCTTTTCTCCAATCGAAGACTCGTGGAACTCGGAGATAGGGAGAGGGCTTGAGAGGTGATGTCGACCATGGCATGGTGAAATTCTTGCTGTGGCAAGAATGTCGTTCGGTTGCGGCCATCGATCGAGCGCTGCTTCTTTGTCGGGTTGCTGTTATACGGCTCGGACCAGGGGGGTAAGCACGGAGACCCGCAGTGAGGCAAAGCAAGCAATGCCGGGGGGAGGTCCGCAGATGTAGCGAATCTCGAGGTTCTCTGGCTACACCGGATCACCTCTCTGCTGTGAGCGTTGTTGTCGAAAATCGAATGTTGTTGGGTGTTATGGCGAGGGTGGGTGACCGCCTCGGCGACCCTTTTTTCAGAAAGTCGGGGCTGCACCCGTCCCGTTTCTGCCGCCGCATGGTTAAGGTTTCTCGTGCTCCCTTTTCCCTTGTGCGTGGCTGCTGAGAGGAATGAGTCGGGAGGGCTCTCTCGAGATTAACTGAGAGAGCAGTCGCCTATGAAAAGATCAGGCGAAAACTGGTAGACTCTCATAGCATGGTAATCAGCTTCGCCGGTTGGGATGACGGAGGCGCCCTGGGCCTTTGGGGGAGAATCGGCTGGGCTTTGCCGCCGGGGGCGCAGTGCAACCGCTCGGAATAAATTGGCGGTAAAGAAAATGCCATGAGCGGTTCGTCGGAAGTATTTGAACGACAGGAAAAGGAGAATGCTGTGACGAGAAAGTTCTTAGTATGTTGCTCAAGAACGGAGAGGAGTCGTAGGGGAAGAGGAGAGAGTTTGTGTGCGTGGTGTACAGCCAAAGCGGAGCTCGGGGGAATTGGGATTATGGTACCTGCTTGTGACCTTTTTTTGGAGAGAGAGCCGGGAACCGAGCGTCCTTCCTTTGCCGGTGCCGGGCGGGAATTTTGGTGATCCCACGCGGACAAGATGCACATTCGAGTGAGGCTTAAAAACCACAAGAGACAGTACAAAGATATTGGACGAAAGAAGAGAATAGCAAAATGTGTCTGGTGAGAAAACTGTGCAAAAGGTTCTTCTCGGCGACCCTCACGGCTTGCTGTGCAATTATGTGGTAAGAAATGGGTAACTTTCACCTGTCTTGTGAGTGGATAGCAGGGGTTCCACTCTTCTAGACAGAGTGAAAGGCACTTGACCACCACCAAACCGCCGTGCGGGCGCAATGGGGGACCCCACTTTGGGCCATTTTCCAAGGGTCCCGTCGCCGATGTCTACTCGGATCTCGTTGGATTTTTCTGTCCCTGCGCGCCGATAAGATACCAACGGCCCAAGTACTCCTGGGCTCGAGTTTGGCGCGAGACAGATAGCCCGCGCGACTTGGCTGGCATGTCTCGCGTAAAATGCTCTTTGCGCTATCGATAAGCAAAGCTCTATCTAAGGCGACCCCGCGATGACTTCAGAAAAGTTGGACGTCGGATCATGGAATAGAAGAAGTGCTCGACTAAATCTCGAGAAATATAACCATTTGGACGACACGCACTTATAAGATCCACACATCTATTCATCCCGATAGAATTTTGCATGCGACACACAGCGTACGTATACTGCATCGGCTTTTCGTTCGCGCAACACGCCAACCCACCGGAGAGCGGGGCAGCCAGCCAGACTGCAAGTCATCAGACACCTCCGAGTCGACTATCGCGGGCCGGCGCCATCAAGCAAAGCGAGCGAGTGATCGAGCGACCGAAACGAAGGATTCCAGACAGATCAGTCGTCTGACTGGGTACTGAACTGTACGGGGGGGAAGCGCACACGGAAGGAAAAAGTCAGACACACACACACAATGTCGAAACGGACGACGCAACCAGGCCCGCTGTACGCCCTGGGCCTCGAGGGCAGCGCCAACAAGCTGGGGATCGGCGTGCTCTCGCACGACCCCGCGCTCAGCACGACGACCATCCTCTCCAACGTGCGGCACACGTTCGTCTCGCCGCCCGGCACCGGCTTCCTGCCCAAGGACACGGCGCTGCACCACCGGCGGCACTTTGCGCCCGTGGCCGCGGCCGCCCTGCGCGACGCCGGCGTGTCCCCGGACCAGCTGTCCTGCGTCTGCTTCACCCAGGGCCCGGGCATGGGCGCGCCGCTGACCTCGGTGGCCGTGGGCGCCCGGGCGCTCAGCCTGCTCTGGGACAAGCCCCTCGTCGGCGTCAACCACTGCGTCGGGCACATCGAGATGGGCCGCGTCATCACGGGGGCCTCGAACCCGGTCGTGTTGTACGTGAGCGGCGGCAACACCCAGGTCATCGCGTACGCGTCGCAGCGGTACCGCATCTTCGGCGAGACCCTCGACATCGCCGTAGGCAACTGCATCGACCGGTTCGCGCGCACGCTGCGCATCCCCAACGACCCGTTCCCGGGGTACAACGTGGAGCAGCTGGCCAAGACGGCGTCGGCGGGCGGCCGGGCGCCGGTGCTGCTCGACCTGCCCTACGCCGTCAAGGGCATGGACTGCAGCTTCAGCGGCATCCTGGCGGCCGCCGACGTCCTGGCCGCGCAGATGGCCGCGCAGGACAAGCTGCTGGCCGAGGAGGGCGGCCGGCTCAAGGACGGCGAGGTCCGCATCACGCCCGCCGACCTCTGCTTCACGCTGCAGGAGACCGTCTTCGCCATGCTGGTCGAGATCACGGAGCGCGCCATGGCCCACGTCGGGTCCCGCCAGGTCCTCGTCGTCGGCGGCGTCGGCTGTAATGAGAGGCTCCAGGAGATGATGGGCCAGATGGCTGCGGACCGGGGCGGCAGCGTCTACGCGACGGACGAGCGGTTCTGTATCGACAACGGTATCATGATTGCCCTGGCCGGTCTGCTGGCTTGGGAGACGGGCTACGAAACCAAGCTGGAAGATAGCATGTGTACGCAAAGATTCAGGACAGACGAGGTACATATAGCTTGGAGAGACGATTGAAGATATGAAAAGAAGGACTAAAAAAGATAACGAAGTTACGTCACATTCATACTGAAAAGAAAGTGCCATAATTATCACTCATAAATGACCACGGGAGACACCTGTCGCCGCATCCGAGCATGGACTGCAAATAATTGTATTCTTCTAAGAAGTTGTTCATATGTAAGACTAATCGTCTACAAAGTAAGGCAGCTCCTTAAAGCGCCCAACGACCGATAATGACGGTCCAAGTACGCAGAGGTACTTCACACTACGGTGTCCATTATACACAACGTATAGGCCCGGGGTCTCCGATCATTAAGTCGATACATTCCTTCAAAGCCCAACATAAACGTCTAACAATGCTTTATTCTTGCAGACTTTATTCATCTACCACCTGATGCTCTTGTGACAGCCCCTAACTGTCATCTCCTGTGGGCTTGTAGACAATTGTTGTCACATACTGGTCAAAAGGTTAGAATATCCGTATCAACTTATACTCGCTGCATAAATGGCTCACCTTATTTCTGTATCTCGTCGTCGCCGAGACAGCTAATACATTGTTCTTGATGCTACTCGTAGCAAGATGATTCAATATGGTGTGGTTGGGCATATTCAGCACGCTGTTGTCGTCCTTGATAAGGGCATTGGCGTTCATTATGGGTTTGCTCAAGAAACCCGGGAGGGCCGGCGGCGTTGGGAGCTTATCGAGAGCGCCGACGGACAGTTGGTAGGCCCTCGAGTCCTCGGGCTGATCAAAGTCAGCCAGGTACTGTGGAATCATTCCACTGAATCTCTCGGGCGGCAAGATGGGCTTTGTCTGAGGTTGCTTGGCAGCAGCCTCGAGCTCTGAATTTGAAGGTTGCCTCGAGGGCAGGGCTTGAGCTTCCGTGGCCGATTTGGGAGGCGTGGCGCCCAAGGTGATGTTACGCGCTGGAGTTTCCTCTCCGCTCACTTCGATGTAGTTTACCAGGTTGTTGCCAAAATCAACGGTTGTGGGCAAGTGCATCGAAGTCTCCATGCGACCGTCCACCAAGAATTTGATGTGATGCGTTCCGGGGTATACAGGTATGATTGCTTCCAAAACACCTTCTCGACCCTTGCTATATATGACGAAATGTTGTTAGCGATATTCAAAACATGTTTTCAGTGTACCCATATTTGAGGAGATAAGAGTCGAGCCATTGAGAGGCCGTGAGGTCCCACTATCATATCTCCTCATTTTCATGTGTGTACACGTCACATGTGCAGAAGATGATCACTCACGCAGGGTGAAGCCTTTGCTTTCGACTCCATTGAAATGGTGTACCCGTGACATAGACCTTCTGGCCTCCTTGTAACCACTCGACTCTGGTCTGTACGGTTCTCGTCTTGTCTACTCTGAGTTCTTCATCGTCATCTTCATCGGTGCCTTGGCTGAGCCCAGACGACTTTCTGGTCAGATCTGCGCTGTTCGAATCTAGTTCCCTGTCCAAGTTGCTCTCCATCGCCTCGATGGATGGTCCTATATCTTGTGGCGCGATGACAGGCGAGCCAGGTGTGTGAATCTCCTCCTCTATAGGCAGAGGCAGCCTAGGCGGCCTGGGTATGTTGTACGACATATCGGTGACACTAGCGGAAGCCGGGTTGTTCGTCAACAAGGGATCATCTCCAAATTGCGATGGTGATATTATAGACGACTCGGCCGTGTTGTGTTGGGAGCTGTGAGTCGTGGGCACATCCACCGGCTTGCTCGGCTCATCATCTTGGTCTTCCGGATACTTGTTTCTCGGTACAGACGAGCGGGAGCTGGGCGAGTTGGAGGACGGGGCACCGAGTATCGACAGCGGTCTCGTAGTGCCAGTAGCTCTCGGGCCGATGGTTGAGCCCTGGGCTGAGACGACACTTGCTTCGGCGGAGGAGGCGGCCGACCGGTGTTGATGTTGATTCTGGGCAGCAGAGATCAGGTTCTTGGGTTCCTGTTTCTTAGACGCTCGTGGGGAATCGTGGCCGGAGGGACGGTCCACCCGCTCGGCATGTTCGACGTGGGAACGCTGAGTGGGGGTGGCCGGCTTCGAAGTCGAGGGGCTGTTGCCCATTTTGACCTCGCTCGGGGAACGAGAGGCAGCACGAGAAAGGAAATCCTTGGACCTCTCCGGCGGAGGCGAGGCGACTAGGAGCCGTTCGCGAGGTGCAAAACGCGGGGGGGCTGGGTCGAGTGACGTGGATGGTGGTAGTTTGTAATGAGCAGCTGAGCTACCAGCCCAGGCTGGCTTGGGGGTTCAAGGTACGCGCAGCAGCACGCAGCTCCGGAGCTGGGGGTGTCTTTCTGCTGGGGGCAAGGACCGCACTCGACTGGCCAAAAGAGGTACGGGGTGCTGTGCGCGGCGCGGCTGCAGCAGAGAATTGGGCGATTCCCGATCGACCAGTCGGTCAATCAACGACAGGTTGGGACGAACTGAGAGCTGTGGTGGGGTTCCCGGGAAAAGGCTGAAGGCAAGGGCTCGGCAGCACAAGAGGGCGCCCAGCCAGGGAGACGGGGTGTCGCGCGATCAGCTACTGCCTTGGGGCAATAATCCGTGGGCTTTGTCTCGGATGGCAGCGAGCGAATGGCTTGCAGAGCCGGTGGTTGGATAGGCTCGAGAATGGGCGGCCGAGGCTTTCACAAGGTTGGATCAGAGCTTGCAGCGCTCATGTGGTTTCGGAACAGCGCTTGGTTTTGCTTGGAGAAGTGGTCATGGGACCTGTGAATTGCTGCAGGGCCCGAACCAGCTCTGCGGTGTGAGAGATGACGGCAGCTCTGATTTGGAGAGTCGGCCGGCTATTTTGGATTATTGGAGGGGTTTGTTGCTGCTGGGCCGGGTGCTGTGAGAGAGAGCGAGAGGGAGAGAGTTCAGGCCGTTCTGGGACTTTTGTTTCGCGGATCGTGGGGGAAGCGTCTTCTTAGTGCGGATTCCGTAATGACTGTTCTCAGTGTGACAGGGCAGGTCGCATCGAATTGGCCCAGCTCCCTGATCTGTTCCTGGCCGGTCTGATGAATAATTGAGCGGCCGGTGTACTGTAGCAGGATGGGTACGAGGTTATCATGAATGGACAAACGAATGGATGGGGACAGAAGGAAGAGGGGAGACGAAGAGGGAAACAAGCAGCCAGTCGGTTGAGTTGCAGCTCGACCTGGTCCAAACGACATATCTTTTCCCCGCCAAACTCCAAAGCCCCTCCAGATTCCATCTCTTATGAGATCCACCTGCTTGAGCTGTGTGCATCCACTGAAGCTCAGGACCGGAAGCCTAGAGCTCAAGACCCCTGCCTGTATTGATTGGCAGCTCGACTCTTTGGACCTGACTCCGAAAGGCTGCAGTATGAAGTCAGTTGGTAACATATCTGTATTATATACACGACTTGAAATTCACAAACCAAACTTTCCTGCTACTCTGGAATTATTATTCTGAGACATGCGAGTGAGGCTCAATTCACATGTAGTTGGACCTCGACTGATTCTCTCTTTCCTTTCCTTTTGCGTGGAGCTAGCGAGCTACAGAGTACATGCAGCGCCAGGGGTCATATAATCGATCCGCTCCCAACCCTTCACGATCCATCCATTCACCCGTCACCCATGATCATGTCTACCTCGTAGGGACCGGGTAGTTATCTCTCACTTCTGTCCTACTCCCGCGCCGCCATGGCGACAACGGACTGGCAGACGCCGCTGTCCGCAGCCCTCGGCCTGCTCGCGACCGGCGCCGTGCACGTATTCGCCGCCCTGTCGTGGGTCCTGCACCGCGCCGTGGTCCCCCTGTCGGTCCTCCTGTACCGCGCCGCCGCCGCCGTGGCTGCGACCCTCACGTACCCGCTCTACTTTGTCTGGAGGCTCCTCGCCTTCCTGCTGTCGCCGTTCTGGGCCCTGGGGAGCTCATTGGTGGGAACTGCTTCCTGGGCCGTGGAGCTGGCTTTCAGGTTCAAGGTGAGATTTCTCCTGTTCGCCGATCTATGTCATGAGATCACTGACTGATGATCATATAGTACCTCTATATCTTTGTATGTGTATTCAGATGAGTTATCTTATAGCTCCCCCTCCCATATGAAGCATCACCAATTAACCCAAATGGGTGTAACAGTTTGCCACGGCAGCACTCGTAGGCATCCTAACCGCCTGCGTGGTACACGGCACCAGCAACATATTGTTCTCCATCCTCAACATCGCGCCGTCCTCATCATCAGCAGAGTACGATGAAAAAGCCCGCATGAGGCGGCTCCAGGTCGCCGACCAGTCGGGAGGCGAGTACTATGAGTCGGCGCCCAAGGAGGAATACGACGACGACGGCGACGCCTCGTCCTCGTCCTCTACCGATTTCGAGAACCTGCTCTCGGAGCCAGCCTCGCGGCGGTTCCAGGCAGGCCAGCCAATGGTGCGTAAAGATCTCCCCCCCCCCTACTTCATGGTCCCTGGTCGACAAGTCGCAGCATCGTGTATCTCCAACTGCTGGGAGTCTGTTCAGCTCACTCCTGGTCCACAGATGAATACAGAGTCCATTGAGCAAGCTTACCGGCAAGCGAGGAGCACACGCCTGAGTCCCATCAAACCGAGCAGAAGGTTCAGGGGTCTTCTGGCACAGACGATTCATGAAGAGAGTAGTGAATCCGAATGATCGTAGGAGAAAGTAGAGTACAGAACAAAATGGGATAGATTTTAGACAAACAGTATGGGAAAGGAGCGGCTCAGACCTGAACTAATGAGTCCTCAGCATTTGCCTTGGCCGTATCACATTTACCATATGGTCTGATTTGAAATTATCGCAAGATTTACCCTCGAAATCGTTCGCATGTTGAAGTGACAAATTTGCTTTCAGTACGTCTGGCGGACCTGACTATCAATATTGAAACTTTTCGCTATTAACAAATTTGTCATGGACGCAACAAACTTGGAACGACGATGCAACCATTCCTTTGCATGATAAAAAAACTGCAAGAATCGCTCTACGCCTTTCCCCTCCTCGGTCTGTAACAGTTGAAAAGTATTAAATGATGGTCACTAATGTGATCATCACTAGCCACCCAACCCTGAACAAGTTCTTGCCAAGGACTCACGATTGTGCTCATCATCTTCCGTTGTCTCCTGGATTTGGACCGCTGTGTTCCATGTTGCTGCTACCGTGTAGTTCCCAAAACTTTCTGCTGACAATCGTTCACAATAATGATGCACCAGAGAAAATTCAAAATAATCTGGTGGCGACTGTGAAGGATGAACTGTTGCTCGAGATTGTCACAGAACACCTGGGTAAGGTGATTCACAATCATCTGGTACTGGTCCCAATACATAATGGACTGATTACGTTGCTCGAATTGTAGCCAGTAGTGCCGGGGAACCACCAGATGCTGCCGTGACAGGTGAAAACCTTTTGCTGACGGTCGACGATCGGCCCATGATGACTGTTCACATTGAACCTGAACTGATGCCCGAGCGCATGTACAATCAGCTCGCGCTGCGGATCTTCCTAGTCGAAGTAGAAATGGTTGCTTACACCCATCAGCGGGCGACCGTATAGAATTGCATTGAGGTCATCGTTGTTGATTTCCATGCGCTGAGTTTACTGCGTGGAATCCTCGACCGATCGCTTATGACTGATGGTCTGAGCAGGAATATGTCCCGTTGCAGCAAATTATACCAGATGCTGCTTTCGCGGGATGATCGGGGTGGGTAGTGGTCCACGATCTGGAATAAGTCGGCGACGCGCGTAGACATGGTCCAAAAATGCTGGCAAAATTGGGAAGTTCGATTGATCGATACCCTTGGAATTGATTAGCGACATAGTCATCGATAACCAATAGGCTCTACCTGATAGTCAGAACAGAGGCATGTGAAATGGGATGTAATTACAGTTCTCGAATTTTGTCGGGTGGCATCATCATTGACCACCTTGGCGGGCCTTGGTTGCCCAGGGCCATCTTAACTAGACGATCGAGCATGATTTTCATGACCAAGAGTCGAATTGCCCCAAAACTGATCCCTACGCTACTGATAATCTAGCTCGTCGTGCTGTCCGTGATGCTGATTCTCTGTTCGCTGAGTTCCCGAGTGGTAGCTTTTCCGCTGCCGCCGATTCTATCGACGGTATGACTCTCGCTCTCGGTCCCTAATGGGAGATCGGCTTCTGCTGCGGGTCCGGCTCGCTCGACTTCGATCATCGTAGTCTCTGACGCGGTCGGTACGATCCCGATCGTGTCGCCAGTCATCTCGATCATCGCGCCTCCGTCGGTCGTCGCGAAGAGGACGATCCTCTCTTGGGGGTCGATCCCGACTGTACCCGCCGTGGCCCGGGTTGTATGTAGGAATATAGGTATCCATGTTGCTACTGCTACCACCGGCGCCTGCACCACCAGGAGGTCCACCTCGATTTCTAGGGGGAGGCCGGTCCCTATCACGGTACTCGGGAAAGTCATCATATCCATTCTCGGGCGGAGGAGGCCGTGGGGGCAATCTGGTATCGGGAAGCGGGTGTTCACGTTCCCGATTCCAGGCAGGCCGCCTGTCATTATGGCCACCATTGCGGCCATCGTTACGGCCATCGTTACGGGAACCATGGTGGTTTGGATGCCGTCCGTTCATGCGAGCATTGCCGTATCCGTCCCCACTAGCATAGCCTTGGGGGCCCTCGTAGGGGCCTACACCGACGGTACCACCGCGAGGTGCTGGGGGAAGAGCTGCCTTCTGAGCCTGGAACTTTCTACGATCCAGTTCATGGCTGTCCTCGTAGAATGGAATGTCCTCGGGTTTAGCAGGATACGGAGATGACTTGAAGTAAGCATGCTCGAGGGCGTCGACAGCATTGACGCGTGCTCGCCAATCCAGCATCAAGAGCTCCTTTAGTAATGAAATGGCCTGTCCGCCGTGGTCTCTGAATCGCGTCGACAGGTTTCCGGTCCGGGGGCGAGAGGCGATGTTCTCACCGCCTGGTAGCTGTCGCCAGCCAGGCATGTTTTGATCGGTAGGGGTGCCACAGAGATCAAAGATGATCTCCAGTTGGTGGACATCACTTTCGCCAGACAAGATGGGCTTGCCAACCAGCATCTCTCCAAAGACACAACTGTCGCATGGTTAGCCTTTTTAGGTCCGCTGCAGAGGGGAGGAGATACCAACCCGACACCCCACATATCAATCGCCGTCGTGTATCTTCTGAGGCTCATGAGCAGCTCGGGGGGCCGATACCATCTCGTGACGACAAGAGCTGTGTACTCCCGCTTGCCCTCGCCTCCGCCGCCGCCAGGCACTGGTACCTGGCCGTCGTAATGTCTTGCAAGACCAAAGTCAGCAATTTGAAGTATGCCCTTGTTGCTGATGAGCAAGTTTGCAGCCTTCATGTCTCGATGGAGAATGTGGTTTTCGTGGAGATATTGCAACCCTTGTAGTAGTTGCTTGAGGTAGCACTTGATCTGCGGGACGGTAAACGTCACGCTCGGGTTCTCCAGAAGGCCAGACAGATCGTGGTCCATGTACGGCATGACCATGTACATGATGGGTCGTTTTCGCTTATCGGCTGGAGAAAGAACATGTCTTAGCGGGGTCCATCAACAAGCCCAATAGAAGCAGTCTACTTACTGCTCTTGGTGTGATGCTCGACAGCCATGGCATCGAGTTGGAGAACATTCTTATGCGAGAGCAGCTTCAGGAGCTTGATTTCTCGGAGTGCCGTAATAGGGAACTTGAGTCGATGTTAGCCGTCCGGCGCCTCGATAGCGTTTGAAGCAGGAGCCGTCACCCACCCCGTCTTTCTCATTGTGCATAATGATCTTCTTGAGGGCCACCAGGGTGCCATTGCTTTTCGATCGTGCCTTGTGGACTTCACTGTCGGGGTAGTCGGGTCAGTACGGCGTTTGGAAGCACACGAGTTGGAGGCGCACCTACCCAAAAGTACCTTCACCAAGCTTGTGGAGGAGCTCGTAGTCCGTGATCTTGGAGCAGCCAACAAAACTATCCTTAGGTCGTTGATGTTGAACGGCAAACGACCGCGGCGACGGTGCGCCATTGCCGGCACCGTATGCGGCCATGGTCGTGGGTGTCGACTCGATTCTTGCTCCTGCACTATTGCCGTTGTCCTCTGGAGAGTGGCCCGGTGATGGTCGTCGGCGATAGTGAGCGACCTAGTAGGAATGCAGGTCGGACAAGCTCTCATGCGGCAGGAGAGCTGGCGACAACATTAGGCATTACTTGGTGGACGTAGGCGACACCGAAAACGACTGTGAGGAAGGTAGTAAAATTGAAGCCACGCCAGGACTTGCAAGTCTGGCAAGAAACAATTTTTGCTGGTGTTGCCCGTCGCAAAAGACACCCGGGATGCTTAAGCTGGGCTCTTGAGTCGCAACATTAGCTGCACGTCGAATCTGATTGACGTAGAAAACCGTCCGTGCAGTTCCACTGGCCGCGGCGCGACTGCCAGGGCCTCTCAAAGGTGGGGCTACGGCTCAGAGCTAGTGAGCTTTCCTCGCCGCTAAATGCGCCACACCTGGCTGTCTCATCCCTCCACGGAACCTGTCGAGCCTGTGGCGCAAATCTCTGCCCTCGGAAGCCGGAGTCAATCAATCGCCTCAGAGGTGCGACCGACTGGAGCTTCCAACGACATCACCAAGTGGAATTGGCGAATCAATTCACCCGCATAACACATCCACCACCTGCGAAAAGTCTCGACAGTACGACATCACATCCTTTCTCTCCCGAACAGATCCACCGCGACTCGATAGCTGACAGCTAGTTACCAGTACAGACACAATGGCAGGCGGTCCTGGCATTCGACCTCACGTCGCCCCCATCTACAGGATCACGGCCACCGCCCTGGGCGCGAGCATGTGGTTCTTTGTAAGGCCCTTCCTAGAATCTTTGTGGTAGCTCTGAACTCGCTGACACGCACTGCAGTTGATGTACCGCGCGAAGAAGGACGGTAATAAGACCTCCAACATGTCGCATGAACTACCGTGCAGCGATACTGACGCAATCTCACAGGCCCTGTCCTTATGGGCTGGAAGCACCCTTGGGACCACTAGACGATCGACGAAGACGGCAGGGTGCAGACGGATTCAGTCAGATGCGATAGAACACTACAGGGCCACTTCGATGGAACGGGGCAACATTCGCCAGCGCAGAGCAACGCGGAAGAGATTGAGCTTGATTAGGTTGGGAATTTCGTCACCAGCAGTCTACAGCGATCTATGTACATACAGAGCCGGCAAAAGAAGAGAGAGATACAGAGAACTACAGATCTGGCTGAAGAGACCGTTTACGCCTTTGGCTTCTCGAACAAGTAGTGCGAGACGCCCCATGTGTCACCTCCCTCGTACGCGAACAGCTCGGAGCATGCCAAGTAGAAGATCTGCCATCGGTTGTACCATGTGGTCGCGTTCTGCTCGCCATACGTCTCGACGAGATGCGGCCAGATTTGCTGCTTGTTCTTGATCATGAGGGAGAGCCAGTCCTGGAGTAAAAAAGTCAGCTTGGAACATTGTATTACATCGGTGTTTGGACATTTACATCGCAGGTCTTGGAGTAGTTGTTTCCGTTGACCCACCACTGCTTCTCGATCTTGAGATCTTTCTGGAAGTACAGGAGCAGGTCGGCAGACGGCATGGTGCCGCCGGTAAAGAAGTGCGTCGTCATCCAGCCCTCCTCGTAGTCGTACGGGCTGTCCTTGTGCGCAAAGATGTGAACAAAGAGCTTGCCGCCGGGCTTCAGGACTTTAGCGACCTTGGCCATCAGAAGCTCGTAGTTCTTCATGTGCTCAAACATCTATATGTATCAGGTGAGAGTCAGCCAGCCGGGTCGAGTGGAGTGGCTCTGTATCATGGCCAAACATACCTCGATGGACACGACGCGGTCAAAAGTCCCCTTCTCCTGCTCGAAATCGTAGACGGCCACATCGCCAGTGACGACTTTGAGATTGGTCAGGCCCTTCTCCTTTGCCTTGGCGTCAATGTATTCCTTTTGCGTCTTGGAGTTGGAGAAGGCCGTGACCTGAGAGTTTGGCAGCATCTCGGCAAAGAACAGTCCTCCCGAGCCCCAGCCGCATCCGAGATCCAGGATGCTCATGCCATCTTCTAGGCCGGCCTTTTCAACTGCGGGTGGGAAAGTGGTTAATTGTGCTCGGTGCTTGTTTGTAGTGATCCGCGCCAAACGACTTACTATACGTCCGTAGCATCTCGACTTCCGCCTGGCCCAGAGTCTCGGAGCCTTTGGGGTATAGGCATGAGCTGTACTTCATCCTCGGGCCCAGCATTCCCGCCAGAACGCCGGTGCCGACCTGTGAACGGACTTTGTTAGCTAGTGGCATTCTGAAGCTTGGCCTCATGATCACCACTACTTGTACTCATCGATCAAGTCCCTCGGCGAACAAATCCATATTCATGTCGAAATCTTGCTCTCAAGGCCCAATCTCTCCGGCCCGTGGATCTCACAGTTCCCCGTCCAACAATACCCAGATCTCGCCCTCCACATCCACGGAATGAAACTCTCACAAGAATGAACGTACCTCATAGTGCTGCGTATTCGCCGTGGCCGTCTCGATGGCGATGGGTTGCGTGCGCAGGCGCTCAATGTAGGCCGTCTTGCGCTCGTAGGCCGCCGCCAGCGACGTCGACTTGATCTCGGCCAGCCGCTGGGCCAGCTGCCGGCGGATGCCGATCCGGATGACGGCGTGCGGGAGATATCCGCCGTCGAGAATCGCGTCTGTGGGAAGGTGTTAGTATATGGGTATCATACAGCAATTAAATGAGTTCGGTCAGGTTAAATGTCTTTGCCAGCTTGGAACGGGAGAAGAAGAGATTATGGTTGCTTGGCATGTATGAATATTGAAGTCGACCATGATGGAAATGCCGTGGACTCGGACCCAATACAGAGTCCTTGAGGCGGGGATGTAAAATAGAGAGAGTGAGACTATACCCATGCTCATTGTATCGAGACGTTGCAGCTCCGACTGTACTTGTGTTGGAGAAAGGAATTAAAACACCGCGTAGGCAAATCGACAAACAATATGCAGAACTTCTGTATAGCTTCAATTATTTAGGTGAACATGTGTGTTTATTGCCTTCTCTCACATGAACCAGCCATCCCGTTTTATTGATCAAAAGCCCGGGAGCCCGGCCGTGCGGTTTCAATGGCTGAAACTAGGTCCGTCCTGGGAGTTCCACAAAGTCTAAGCGTCATGCCGCAGCTTGGAATTCCCTCCCATCCTGGTCAGTTCGGTCCGGAGTTGGGAATGATCATATTGCTGCGGAATTATACAACATGTTTCGCTCAACACCGCGGAATAAATTGACTGATTTGCTCAAGCTAATCACCAATCGCAATATGGACGGGAGTTTTGTCGTTCGATTATATGGTCTACTACACCATGGACGTCAAGCCAGCTACGGCTTATAAGGTTATGTATCGCCAAATCTGCGAAAACTCTATTCCCGTCTACAGCATCGTGATGGGGGTCATATTCTATGCCTTTCCCTTTCCTTTTGCCTTTGGTTCGCGCCGCCTCTCCCAGATCTGTAGATATGATTCTCCGAGGTAGAGCAATTCCTTTTCCGTATTCTCCACGAACAAATCCTGGCAAGTCACCCATTCGTCGCGTCCCTTATCTCGGAGTTGCACCTTCCACGTCTTCCTCTCTTCGGCAGTGTCTGCAACGTCTTCCTTGGCTCGCACTGCTTCGTGCACCACGTTCGCCACCAGGTCGTACCATATAGGTTCGCCAATAGGATGCTCGGCCGGGTTGGGCTCCACGTACGGCGACATGTCCAGATTCCGCGCATCGAAGGTGACAATCGTTGGGTTGCGCTCGGAAACAAATTTGTTTGTGGAGAAGCGCTTGATATGAAAGATGAGGTAGGGCGGCAAAGGATGCATCAGCCTGTAGCGTTTCCGCTGTGCGAGATGCTCCTGTCCCTTCATGCCGTCGTATTTTGACAGGATGGTGGTCAATGGCACCTGGGGGATAATGTTGCGCTCCAGCTCGTCTTGGAACAGAGGCGCAGCAGGAAGGTCCAGAGTCAGGAGGAGGAAGCGGCTGATGTCTGCTTTCACTTCTGCCGCCTCTTCGAATCGGAGACGGTCGCCCATATCTGCTCTGGCTGTAATATCCTGCGACTCGACCTTGAGCTTTCCCTGGAAAATGCGCTGTATAATACTGCTTCCGGCTTTTGTCTTGCTTCCTCCCAATCCTAGGTGCAAGTTGTTCAAGAACCAGGACAGGAACTCAACCGGGTCCGACTGCGTCGTCAATGTGAAGCGCTTGTTGGATCGTAACGAAATCTCCTGTAGGAGCTCGTGCGGCGATACGTGGTTCTTGAATGCCCGTGGATTCCATATCTTTCTGAACAGGATGCTGCACCTCTTTGCCAGCTCCGACCTAGGCGACATGTCCTCCAGCAGGAAGAAGTTCCTGAGCGGAGCGACGTGCGACAGCGCCTGCACGACCACGTTCAGGTAGTCGTTATCCTTGATATTGTTCATTCCCACGAAGCCCGGCGTGTATTCCTTCCCACCAAGTGTCCACGCGCGACGGGGCTTGCGATCTAGGTCCATGACCTCTTGTTTCGTGTAGCGCGGGTCCGACACATACTTGATGTCGTCCAGCGACTTGCTCTTGACCTCGTACCCCTCGGGCAGCACGTACACGCTCTGCGTCTGCATGTTGATGAATACGTGGTGACCCTCGTCCAGCGCGTGGAAGTAGGCGTGCGACTTGGGGCCGCGCCCCTGGAAGTACTTGCCACACACCAGGCAGGCGTAGACGTTGATGTTCGACAGGCTGATGGAGCAGAGCTTCTCAAAGTCAAAGTCGAGCACGTGTCGGTCTATCGTGTCGAGGTAGAGATCATCGTAGCCGGCGGTTGGGGCTGCCTGCCGTATCGGAGCCTTTTCTTGCACCTCATCCTCGAAATCGTCATCGTCTTCCACCTCGTCGCGTTCTGTTGGTGTTGCGCCGTTGCCGTTCAGTCCACCGTTCAGCAGTTCTGCGGGCCCATCGTCGTACCTCGACTTCTTCGAGGCGGGCGAACCGATTCCGAGAGGCTCTTCTAGAGCTTCTGATGCTAGCCGCTTGGACATTGTGGTTGTGTTGGGCGTTGCAGAGATGTTGTCGCAAGGCAGAAAAGAGTGACAATGGAAAGCTAGGTAAGGTAGGCGTACGCAGGGAGCTCCAAACGCCGATGGATCTTTTTCCCCAGCGGACCCCACTGCATGACATGGCACTGTAGCTTCATCGCTTCGGGCCAGTTCAATCAAGTAATAATATGCGAGTTGTATTCCATCTTGATTCTTTATTTGACAGCTGCTTTTTTCTGCAAACTTTTAAAGCTTTTCCATGTATAATATTAATTCAAATCATGGAAACCATTAAATTTTCTATCCAGTTCTGTTGTCACCAAAATCTGAGTTCACCAGTTCGTGTCAGAACATGAATATGGACATGCAAGCAAGCATGTGCTACATATAACAGTGTTTGATGGTTTTGAGTAGGAAATCATTTGCAGTCTAATTGGGTATCACTATAACGTTATCATAAAAAGCAGTCTTGCCTGCAGCTTTTCACTTCGTAACCTGCCTCAGCTTGGAGACTTTCCTTGCCGGCGTCGATTCGCCAAATGGTGTCCTTGGTGTCGCGCCTCCACTGCCGCCAATCTTTCCCCAGAGCCTCTGCGCTGCAGGAGTCAATCCACCGCCCACCCGGGGACTACTCGGAAACTTGGGCACCGGAGTCTTGTCTACCTTGCCCGTCATGCCGACCTTTTGCGACGTTCTCTTTGACTGTGAGATCTTGTCGACCATGCGGTGATGCAGTGCTTCCCGGCGACTTTGCTCGCCAATCTTGAACGGGTTTGGAGAGGCATCTCCGGGACCGAGGTCGATCTTGGGCGCCGGAGGTGGTGCCTCATACACGGGCTCTTCGTCGTCCACAAAAGCATAGCCGTTGACGCGCGGGGTTTCGCTGCCTACAATGCTCGAGCTCGCAATGCTTCCCGTCCTCTTGCCCGCGATGGCGTCCCGAACGGCCGAAAGCGATGGCGAGCCAGGTTCTGACTGATCGTCGGCGACCTTTGGTACGGGCATTCTCGTGTTCTGGTAGTTGACAGACTTGGGTGCTGCTTTGGAGCTGGCTTCTGCCCTCTGGGCGACCGTCTCCAACGAGTCCTCCACGCTGTCGGGCGCAAACATTAGGGCGTTGTTGGGCACTGACTTCCAATAATCGGGTTGTGCAGGTCTCTCGTCGCGGTCCTTGATGGCAAGCCTGTCCCTTTCCCAGCCGTCATCTATCAGCCCCCTTGTCTTGGACAGATTGGCCTCGATCTGCTTCTGCTTGAGCTGCATCTTGGACGGCAGCTTGTTTCCAGCCCATAGCCATGCGTATTTCTCGGCTCGTTTGCTGTTCTGCTTGTCGAGAAGCTTGTAGAAGCTTTCGTTGTCTTCGCTGGTGTACTTTGACTGAAACGTGCCCAGGCTCATGTTGGTGTCGACCGTTGGCTGTTCGGCTGCGATAGTCGTGGTGGACTGAGCAGAGACCGAGGCGGGAGTGTCGCCGACATAACCTCTTGGTGTCTGGGCACCGGGCGCCAGTGACGTGCCTCTCCTCGGCTTCTGCCTGCCCGGCGTCATGACCTGATGGAGCCGCCGGCTGGCGCTGTCGATCCATTCTTTGTCCTTTGACTCCAGCGCGTCCAGGTACTCTTGCTGAGTTTCGCTCTCCAGCAGTCCCGGGAAGAAGTCCCGGGCGATGATCTGCGACAGCGCATCCGTGTACGTATCTTCGTCGAGGACTTTCTTGGGGCGCTTGATCCGCTTCGTCGGGGGCGGAGGGGGCATGAGTTCTAGGTCGTCCCTCTTGCGCACGAGCGCCGACGATGGCACGCTTTGCGACTCCATGGCCACAATGTTGGTTGTTGGCAAGATGACTGCGTTGGTGAGAAGGCAGCAGTCACGCATTGTGAAAGTGACGGCACTAACCTTAGGTAGGCGACAGGCAAGGTCACAGTGGGTGGTGGGGCTGAGCGTGCCCCACTGGATGGGGCCACGGCAAACCGCCAGCGCTTGTGCCCGTCTTGCCCGTCTTATATTCATCAGTTCGAACTTTTGACTATAGCTACCTGTAGGTAGTTCATGGTGTAACTTGACACTTTGAATACTATTTCCAAACAACAGAATTTGCACCGAAATGCTTTTATATTCTATTCAACTCATGTCGCACTGCTTGCGTGTTGTTCCTGCATCAACCCTCCCAGAAGATGCAGAGGACTATGATGTACAATTCTGCCTCTGCCAATGCGACTCTTGGTCCGGCGGCTATTGTCCATGCTAGTTACGGTCTTGAAATCAAGACCCTCTATCGCAGAGCTCCCTTTTCTACCATTGGCTCTGCGGCTGCGACTTTAGCATAAGGTTGCATCTGCATGGTTCCTGTTGGCGCTTCGGCGCTTAACGATGCTTGGCTCTATACGTCGACCCACAATTGAGCTTCTACTTATATCACTGCTCTCGCGGCGTTCTTCTGTATCTAGGTGTATTCGATCTTTGTCGAATGATTTCAGTGTTGTCATTTGGGTTCATTAATTCGATTCATTTTGGTGTTCCGTGGGGGCTCTTCCTTTCATCTTCTTCCTTCTCTTCTTCTCTTTTATAGAGGTTTTGGTCATGATGAATTATTCCCGGGTCGAACAGCCGCCACCGTATTCGTATCATTCACAGCTCTCTGTCAATGCCGAGTCGACATCAAATAGCCGACAAGGATTATCGACCGCTTCTAGTTCACAGTCGTTGCTTCCCGTCGATCAAAATGCCAACTCGATTCGGGAAGAGTCAAGTGTGGGGGAGAGGAAGGCCCAGGTCGGCGAAGAAGAACCTCATTGGAAACCATGGGCCATTCGTTCTCCAATTATAATATTCTTCATTATTACGTCTGTGTCTCTGGTCGCCATCATCGAGGTTCTCGTCCAGAAAAGTCAGGCATCTGGCGCTTTGGCTCCGTCACGTTCTGTCGACGAAATATCCAACTCGGCCCAGCTTGCATCTCTCTACCTACCGACAGCCATCTCCGTCCTATATGGCATTCTCTTCTCTTGCATCGATCTCGACGTCAAGCGAATGCAGCCATGGGTTGCCTTGTCGAAAGCCGGAGGTGCTTCGGCGGAGAATTCGCGTAGGTAATCATCGAGTATTTCAATTCGCCCCTGTGTTCTATTCCTGCTTACTTTGTTTCACTTGTCCATCTTTTGACGGCATCTTCCAGATCCAAAAGGTGCTGACTGGAATAATTATAGTGCTCCTGGACTACGACTTTGACTTTTTGCCATTCGTGCCGCTGAGAGCTGCCCGGCGGCGGTAAGTTCATGATCTCCGCATGTCTGAACAGATCTGACCGTCATAATTGCAGTCACTGGTCCGTCTTCTATGCTGGACTTATGATGATGATTATATTCTGGGCTCTCACGCCACTACAAGGTGCGATCTTCGGCACCGGCTCGGCGCAACTGACCAAGTCGACTGCCCTTACCACCTCCGGAGGACTCATTCCCGTCGAGGAACAGGCCGGTTTCCTCGACGCATCGGTACTCAATGGAGCTTTTGCCACTGTCTGGCTCAACCAGACATACCCAAAGTCCATGACAGCCGAGTCAGCCACGCTTCCCATTCAGGCGACCCAGATCCCACAGAGTGCATCAGATATCAGTTGGACCGGTTGGACCTGGCACTTGACGACGGAGCTGAAATGCTGGCCTGCCATACAGCGAAACGGCACGATTCCTGAAAAATCCGATGCTCCAGTTCTTGACAATGGCCAAGGCTGCACCGTGCCCAGGTATTTTGCCGCGAATCTGGACGGTTCATCTCACTATACTATCCGTTACATCGGGTGGTACGAGAATGCCAGATTAGACTATTGGCTCTCTGGCATGTATTGCGATGATAGATTCAGGCACCAATTCCTTGCCATCACTGCTAACGACAGATACTACACCGTCAATACTACCGTAACCGCCCAATTCTGTGAACCGTCATACTACAAGCAAAACATCACCATTCCCATTTCTGGTACGACGCTCAAACCTGACTTTTCAACAATCACGGAAGCTGGACCGAAGATCGAATTATCTGATGCCGAGTTCAACCATACCGCATTCGAGTACTTGATAGGGACTGGCGTGCCGTCCGTCGATCGCCTGAGGGATTTCCCGGATGAGTCGGTTTTGGAGGCATATTATCAGGTCAAGGATCGAGACAAGGACATACCCTGGCCTATCGAGAACATGCCGGCCTTTGCGGTCGGCTCTAGCAACTGGACTGGAAGCGACCTGATGGACCCGGCCAACCAAGTAAGCGCCTATACCGCAGCACACCAGGCGGTCTTCTCGATAGCCGTCAGCAAACTCCTCGCCCAGGACTCAGACGGCCAGCAGGGGACGATGACTTTTCAAGTCAGTGGCATAGTAGTGAGTCGACCCATCTCTGCTGTAGTCGAGGGTCTACTCGTTGTATCGGCACTGCTCGCGGGGGCTATTCTTCGTTATACCTGGAAAATGCGGACAAACCTTTCCAGGGATGCGTCTAGTATTGCTCGCACCATGCAACTCTCTCAGCAAGACGAGGAAATACTGCGAAAGTTCTCCCCGTTGGACCAGTCAGATGAGGCAGAGCTGCGAAGTGCCATTGGACAAGCACGATTTGAGACCCGACGAGCCGGTGGAGAGACGCGCCTCTCTTGCGTTACGGTTGGCCATGAGCGCCCTGAGCCTCGCACCTCGGCCAATGAGTCTGAGAGACGCCCAGCTGATAACTCACCGAAACACGAATTTAGGCCGACAGTTCTGAAAACCAGAGTGGCATTTTTGGTAGTCCCCATTTTGATGGCTGGGGTGACAATCCTGGCATACTTCAAACACCAAGAAATCAAGTTGGGAGGTATATTCGAGCCTTCCTAGCTCCATCGTGGACTTACTGATATTGACCATGGTAATATCTCAGGCCTCCCACGTCCCTCAGAAAGCTTCGAGGTTCTCCAGATCCTGGAAAATTACATTCCAACTGCTTTTGCAACCTTCCTGGAGCCCTTCTGGGTCCTGGTCAACCGGATACTTTGCCTCGTACAGCCGTTCCGCACGCTACAAAAAGGCAACGCCACAGCCAAGCGCTCGATAGAGTCGGACTACACGAGTCTGATGCCTCAATTCAACATCATTAGGGCCGCGCGGTCCGGCCATTACTTCCTCGCCATGGTCTGCGCCGCCGCCCTGCTGGGTAACGTCCTGGCCGTCGGCCTCAGCGGTATATTCACAGAGGCACCGGTCGACGTGGGATACAACGTGCAGTACCAGCCTCTGTGGCTCATGTCCCCGATCAGAAACACACCTGAGAATATAATCAACGTTGACTACCGCGACCACCTACAGCTCGTGCTCACCAACCTGTCCGCAAACACGGCACTTCCTCCGTGGACTTCATCCGAGGCCTACTTTCTTCCGTTTGCGGATACGCTCAACTCGACCCAGCCGACAGATCTCCGCAGGGTTAACGCCACCGGCGTGGCGTACGAGCCCAGATGCTCCGCCATCGGGACTGACGAGAGCTCGGACAACTACGTCCATCTCCTCTACAACAGCACGCACAGACAGCTCTACGTGAACCTCCAGGACGACAACGGCACAGAGACGCGGTGCTACGTGGCCATGGGCACCTTTAGCCAGCCCAACGCGTCGGTCGTGAGCACCGCCAACGACCGCGACGACCGCCCGATGGGCCAGTCTTCGAACGAGATCTACAGCGCCTTGACGACCTACTCTACCGGCGACACGTTCTGCGGCAACCGCGTCCTGCTGGGGTGGATGCGCGCCGACTCCAGCGGCGGCAGTGACGAAACCCCCGTCTCCAACTTCGCCTTGTGCGCACCGATGCTCGGCACGGCGCCGTACGAGGTCACGGTGGACTCTGGGGGCAACGTCGTCGAGACCAAGCGCACGGGGGATCTGACCGACATACGGCCCATCCTGGGCAATAGGACCGACACGGTGTTTGGGAACATCCTCATCACCACGATCTGGGGCAAAAACAGCTGGCACAACACGACGATAGCGCGGGACTGGATGAACGATTTCCTAAAGGTGCAGTTCAACACCACGGCGCACATCGACCCTGACCAGCCGCTGGTGGACCTGGACGTCCTGATTCCGGCGGTGGAAGCGTTGTTGAAGAAGAGTGCCGCGGTGCTCTTTGGGCTCAACCCGAAATTCTGGGCCGTCGCCGGCGACGACGCCGCGCCGATCGACGGCGTGGCTATACGGTCCGAGACGCGCATCTTCATGTCGAGCACGGCTCTCATTGTCAGCATCGTTATACTGGTCCTGTACATCATTGTTGCCGTACTCGTTTACATAAGGGGCCTCGGCGTCGCATTGCCCCGGCTACCCTCGACGATTGGATCGATTCTGGCTTACGTTGCCGGCAGCCAGGCTGTACGACAATACTCTGGGCCGGACACGGACGGCACCGAGAAGACCCGAGACAAAACCATGTATAGATTCGGCGCCTATCATGGTATCGATGGCAAATCACATGTTGGGATTGAGCTACAATCCCATACGCAGCCGCTAATAAGGGCTTGAGACTTGTCCAGAGTAATTGGCGCGGTCCCAAATCTAAGTATTTCATGTCGTGTCACAAATCATGGCAGAATCACTTGGGATTGTTCAGCGGAAGAATATTCGGGATAATGATTGGCAAGTGCCTTGTCTTTTTTCTACATGGCCACGAATTTTCCAACGTGGCTGGTTATCATACCCGCCGTCATAACAGTCTTTGAAGAAATAGAAGAATAGAATATGTACAAGATGAAAGAGTGAAGGAATTTTGGTATCACCACCGCCCAAGAAGCGCCATCCAATGAAAATATGCACCTGGTCCCTATGTTCAAGCCGGAACGTTTGTAAAGAAAAGTCAAATGTGTGTTTCCCAGATCCAAGAAAGGCACAGCCATCTTCTTAGTTCTTGAGAGCACGCATGACCATCTTGCGGCCAGCAGCAGCAATCTGCATGTCGGTCGACTCGCCGACGGTACACGAGGTACCGGCAGCCAGGGGCATCGAAACGGACCACGTGCCGCTGGCGCACTGTTGGTAGCTGCTACCGGAACACGAAAACATGCCCTCAGTGTCACAAGCACCACTCTTCACCGATCCGTCCGACGAACCCGAAGATCCTGACGAGGCCGAAGTGGCGGCAGCGGCAGCAGAGCTCGTGGCCACGGACGCCGCCGTAGTCGCCGCAGTCGTCTCGGCGACGCTGGTCGCAGCCTGAGTCTTAGTGATGAAGACACCTCCCTGGGCCGAAGTCGTAGCCGCAGCCTCGCTGGTGGCGACGCTCGTGGCAACAGCGCTGGTGGCAGCACTACCGCCCGAAGCAGCGTAGGAAGTAGGAGTCGAGCCGGATCCGCCAGTTGCCGACAGCGAGCCGCAGCTTGCTCCAAAGGTTGCCTGGGGGTTCTGGGTGTTGTACTCGACAGAGTCACCAGGGTTGGGGATGACGGGGTCCGACGAGTCCAAGCCCTCAGTGGAGCATCCATCAGAGACGGGGACAATGTTGGCAACGAACAGGTCGGGAAGGGCGTCAAAGTTGGCCTGGTCGCCACTCGTGCCCGTGAGCTCAAGTACACCACACTCCATGTAGAACTCGCGGTTACCGATACGGTTCATCCAGCTCCATGCGATGGTAGCGTTTCCGGTGGGGATGTTGTCGGGGATGGTGTAGTCGTAGGTGAAGGGGTCGGCGAGGGTAGGGGAGTCACCGTCAAGGTTGCCAGCAGTGTTACGAGCAGGGCATCCTCCCTGAATGGTGTGGATGACCTTGAAGACGCTCTTGGCGGTAGGCTCAGTGTCGTATGTAATGCTCATCTGGCAGGTACCACCTCCGTGGACAGCGGTACCGACGAGAGCAAGCTGCTGCGAGGAGCCAAGAGCATACGAGTTGACCGGGCCGGTCCATTCGGACCCAAGGTTGGGGTTGCGGCAAGGGAAATCAGATCCATCATCCTGAAGAGGACGGCCAACACCGTCAGTGTTTTGGTCCTCGAGGAAGGTGTGGCCCTGAGGGCTGCTGAGCAGCATGTGGCCGTTGGCGGCGGCGAAGAGGCCGGCGGCGGCGAAAGCGAGATTTGAGTTGAGCATCTTGAATGATTGTAGGCTTATTGGTATCCAGACGAATAAGCTTGAATGATTGCGTGAAAGTCTGCTTCTCGAGCACGTGTGACTTATGAATTGCTGTGTTTGTTTTCTTGTATGACTGTTTGAGACACAATTATTAGCCAAGACTTCTCTCGGAATATATAGCCATGAGCCTTTTTGTCTCTCATGATTCAAAGGACTTTGTGTCACGTATAGTCACAAAGGCTCTTGCAGGTGTCATGAGATTTTGACACAATGAGGCATCGACACAACAAGGATATTGTTGCTCAAGTGAAAGCCATCATAAAGTTAGACACCTGCCATGTATGCCTGACAAGTCGTGACACTTCCTTTGTCCATGATGACGAAATTAAAGGACGTACCAAGAAGATGAAGTCGTTGGACGAGCTGAGAAGCGTCTCAATGAAAGAATACTGCCCCAGGCAGGGTTTGGTGAAGAATAAAAGTTTGGGTATGAAGGTCTAGCCTCGATAAGGAGTGAAGGAAGAACCTGATGCTGTTGATGATGGACAGAATAGAAACGAGAACACAGAGGTGGGTGAAACGAACGACTTATACCTCGCCAAGGAGGCAAATCTAAAAAGCAGCAGAGCAGCAAGCAGCAGCAGACAAACGACCCACGAACGACAGGGCAAAAGAAAAAGAAGCGACAACGTGCATACTGGGATCTGGGATGGACTATTCTGCAAGCCTATGGGGTCCAGATGCGGGAAAGGGAAAGACATTTGCTGCAGGACGACAGGTACCAAGATGGATGATTGGGCCCGGTGAAAACGGGGTCGAACAAGGGCACCTCGCTCCATCCTCTGGGCTTGACAGGAACAAGGCCCACTTGGGACGGGATCGTGGGAGGCCCAGGAGCATTGGGTTGCCCCCCCTAGTATGGCGTAGAGAGGCATTGACCAGTGAAGCTCAGCCATGATGGGAGTTTCGCGGCCTGTGGGGATCGACGGAGGGTTGCGCCGATGAGGACAGGGATCCCGGAAGGGCAGCTGGAGAAGGCATTCATTGGCCCGGGAGCGGTTGTACATACGACTCGTTTCGTCTTGGCATCAGATGCACCACAGAGACTGGATAGGGGCGCTGCGATTCGTGCGAGCAGCGTCAAACGCCCGACCAGTCGTCTTGATTTGCCTCTTCTTAATTGACCAAACATAGGAATGGATGATGGGATTATCGTTGCTGGCTCCCCTGCGCTAGCTTTGTCTTTTTGAGGCGGTTGAAGCTGGCTGTCAATTGACTCAAGTGGGAACTCGTCGTATACTCCATTAGGCTATCCTTATGCCAGCCGGACAGAGGCAGCCTGAGAAAAAGAAGCAACAGTACGTTCATGTGGAGAAGGTTCTATTAAGCATCTTTGCGGGAACCAAATGCTATACCGTGTGGTGGTGGCTCATCTGAACATGATCGAAATTATACTTTACTCTGCCGAAAAGAGCAGCAGGCGTTGGCCCAACGGTCGAAAAGTGTGCAGCAGTCGTTGCATCCAGCGGGTGACGGCGTGTTCAATCGCAACTATGCTGGCCGTGAACAATCGTCGCGTCCAGAATCGAGTCGTAAAACCTGGTTTCTGCCTGGTAATGCTCGTGTTGCTGTTCTGCTTTGATCGTATGGATTGGTTGGATGATAGCGAACCTGGCCAGAAAAAAAAAGGCGAATTGCCCTTTCGAGCCAATGCAGGCCGCCAATCGGACGACCGCGACCCCTAGCAACACCCCCAATCTACCGGGTTGCGCTTTCTGGGTACTGCAGACACTTACCAATCGTGGTCGCTAATCCCGGTCTTTCGACTCTCCAGCGACCTCAGCGAATATTCGGGAAGATTGCTGAATGGGTGACAGACATACGACTGAGGTTGCGTACTCTGTATCATGCCTTTTTCCTCTATTCCTTCGCTGCCGACAAGAACGCGACTCTTGCGCCCGACCTCGGATCCGACCAGAGCGCGACCAGAGAGGAGCTCATTGGGTGAGAGTCGACCAGCGGGCGTCATGATGAGCTGAAATGCTTATTTTGTGGCATCGGATGAGTCGCATCCAGGCACCGTTTAGCCTCTCGAGCCTCTCTGGCTGGCAAGTGGGTGAGGGGCGACGCGATGTGAGAGGATCTTGCTTCTCTCGCCCGAGGGAGCCAAGGGACCAAGGCATGCATGGAAGGTACCCAAGATGCGCTAAAAACAAGGTCAGCAGCACCTATCCAGGGATGCCCCGCGGTGTGGCTCCCCCGCAGAAGTGCATCTTGCATGCTTCTTCTTTTTCTACAGGATGCCCTTCTTTCTAACCCCTGGCATTAGTGAGCCCCTGAGGGCACTAAGACAGGGCAGAGACAGGCAAGTCCAGCGAACGGGATCTCTCCGTAGGCATGTGGAATGCACGCTAGGCCCAGTAGACTGCTGGTCTCCACCCAATGGTGAAACCGACCCCGTTTCATGCGACCAAAATTCTTGCCCAAGAGACGACAGACTCACGGACGGACCGTCCGTCGTATGGTTGCCATTGCATGCTCTGTCCACCGCCTGCATAGGATCAGACAACAGTCGACTCTGGTGGCAGTCAGATGAACCGCCGTATTGGGGCAGCTGGACACTCAGAGGATGCCTCCTTCTCGCGTAGTGCCTATAGTAGCCAAGGTAGCAGTTCCTACCTGACTGCTGCCAAAGGCTACTCCATATCCTAAGCTACGCCGCTACGGAGTCCCGAGATCTGATCGTCTCGTCGACTCGCGCGTCTCCTCCATCTCCACGCCTAAAAAGTCGACGCGAGGGCTTCTCTGGGGTTGACTGGCTGCTTTCTCGCCATGTCGTCACATCCATCCGCGGGAAACGAAACACCTCGTCAAGCTTGCCTTTTCACGAGTCGGAGAGGCTGGTCATGTAGGGATGGATAGGTAGGTATGACTGCACCTGCGAGCTGCATTGCGAACGTACGTCTAACCGTGACCGCTCACTCCCACTGTGACTTGTGCTCGGGTGCATGCTGTATGTACCACTGTCACCCAGGACCGTCGTTGTTGTTTTTCAGATCGACAGGGGCGCACTGTGAGCTCCATCAGATCTGCATTCGCGATAGATATTCATCCATGGTTGAAAAACTTGGGATGGTCAGGAACGACATTGGCAATGATCGCATAACCAGATGCCATGTTTGGTAGCGCAGGTCAGCCTCAAATGCTCAGCAACCCACTGAAAAGGAGGATCCACCGCAGCTCAAAGCAAGAATCCGGTGCCTGAATTGCCTGAATGGACCATCGGTACAGGTGAGTCAGGCGATGAACAAGCTTGATCGTCAAAGTTTGCGCCATCCCGTTGGCTAGTTGCACGCGCGGGCGCGGGAGCTTCCACTGCTCGGTCAGCCATCTCGTACAACACCGGATCAAGAAAAGCATCGCTCTCTTTCGTATTCCTCGCAGCTCACCTTGGACACCGTACTTGCGTACTCCCACGCAAGCCAAGAACACCAAACCTAGTTTTGGCTGCGCCAAGCTCACCGCTTGCTCTGGCAAAAGACGGCCCCTTGCAGCTGTCATGGCCATGGTGGCACGAATTCTAAAAGTTTTCCCGTGTTACGTGCTCTGCAGCTTGTCCGACCTTCTGTTCAACATGCTATTTAATTCTCATGTTACATCTTGAGATGGGGGCGAGGCTGGGTCAGCCAGTTTGTCTTCCTATTACATTACACCAGCCAACTCATTCGGGTTCGCGCAGCTGCGGCGCCAGATGGCAGAAATGGGAAAGCAAGATCTGCTTGATTTGCGGATACATCCATTTGCCTCCCTCAGCATCGCCTCTGAGGCGCAAACAGAATACTTAGTATAGCACAGCGGGTCCAGACGGCAAACAGGTCTCTCAGGCCTGATGACGCCTCTTTCACATGGTACGTTGCAGCTGGCAAGTCCATCAGGGACCGGCAGTTACGCTCGTCATTACAAGCGAGACGTGGAATACGATTGATAGACATGAAAGGGACAGTGGCGCAGGGGCTCTCGAAGGTATGTACAGCCCGGAAGGGCCCGGTCGCAATGAGGGTCCGCTCTCTGCGTACCCGGCGGTCCTATTCGGGGAATAATCCCAAAGGGATCGACGTATGACCCTGGTATACCCTGGTTCTTGCGGACTTGGCAGGGATTGAGCGATCTCCAGCAAGCTGAACTCAACCATTCTGGCCAGCATTGTTCGGATGAAAGTTCACTCTTGTTTGTTGCGCATGAATTTGCGCTTCCTCAACGGCAACTGCTCCGCGACGAGACCGCCATGGCTCGTGTGGCGGCGCGGCGCGGCCTCTATAGCTCGTGTCCTAATCATAAGAGGCGATTCTTCGTATGTAATGGGGATTGCCGTCCCACTACGAGGCTTAATATACGCCGTCGCCACCAAATCCAAGGAAACCCAGGAATTGACGATGCGCTGTCCCGGGTTAGCAAAAAATTGCTTCGAGGGTATGTGCTGGGCTGGATCGACATTTGGGAAAACATGGGATGACTACATTGGAGGCCTGCGATGGGACTCATCGTGGACTTCGTCTAATAATAACAGGAAATTTGTCGTAAATGCGCAATCCGATGCACAGGACAGGAGTTGCACACTGCCATGACCACGAGGGATATCCACAAGGCACACGGGCGACGGGCGGCCCCCAAGCCGGATTGCGTGCCTGCGACGGTGCTCCAGCGCCGCGCTTTGATCCATATTTGACCCATCTTGGACGCAAAACCCGCCTCGACCCTTTCAAATCATGTGGGTGATCCCAAGGAGATTCCTAATAATGCGTCTCTACAATTGTGCCACCGCACGACAAGGAGTCGTGAGGAATGGGAGCATGAAAGGTGTCCATTGAAGTGACGGTGGCATGTGCAAGGACAAGAATCCCATGAAGAAAGATCAGACGGATCTAGAATTGCTTCGAGGATTCGAACTTGGCCAGAACGACCTACCAAGACGACCAAATGGAAGTGTCGCATGATTCGATTGATCATAAAAGGTCTCTACTTTGTGCGCGTTTCCCATCCCAAACTTCAAAGGATGCCTGAAAAACCATGCATAACCGTGCCATTCGACCATGTGATGCCTCCATCCAGCAAATGACATTGAGAATGCGTGTTTCGATCAATGCAGAACAAATCGAGCTGTTGATTTCGTATGTAGTATAAGAGATATATCATTATGAGATTACTTGTGAGGTACTCTATGTACAACAGAGCGACTAAATACTATGTACAACAAGAATAGTACGTCCCTGCTTGAAGTTCGCACTCTTTGTGGCTGGCTGGTTGCCTTCCGTTCATGCAATCCGCTCGAATGCGCCTGAAAATGATGATAAGTGAGGAAAGGATGGTGGAAAAATAGAGACGCGTGCGTATGCAAAAAATGAAAAATGGAAACGCCAATGTTCGTTCCGTCATGTTCTTGAGGCCGAGAAGAAAGGACCAAGAAGATCATCTCGCCTGGTCTTGCGCCGACATCAAATCGGTTGCTCGTGTAATCCAATTAGATACCCGTGTCGTCCTGGATCTTCTCGCTGGCGGTCGTGAAGTCGACCCAGCTGGAGCAGCCGTCGGCGAGGAGGTCGGCGTCGACGAGGGCGGGGATCTCGGACTGGCGCTCGACGAGCTGCAGCGCCAGACCCTCGACCGTGTGCCAGCCGATGTGGCAGTGCAGCAGCCAGACGCCCGGGTTGTCGGCCGGGAAGCCGATGACCAGGAACCCGCTGGCCGGCAGCATGGCCACGTCGCGCCGGATCGGGTTGACAAAGTTGAGCTGGTCGACGCCCGTGTACGTCGCGGCCGCCTGCTGGCCCAGGACGTAGAAGTCGTGGCCGTGGAGGTGGATGCTAAGGAGACGACATGTTAGCTTTCCTCTCTCTCTCAAGGAATTTCAGTTGTTTGTTGCGTTGGACTTACGGATGCGGGATTCCAATGGCCGACTCAATGACAAAGTACACCCACTCGTTCTCCTCGTCGAGGATGTTGACCTGCTGGACGGCGGCCCAGGAGCTGTTCTGGTCGACGACCTGCTGCAGGGTCGGGTACTCCCAGTGGGTGTAGAACTGCTGGTCGTTGATGGTCCAGCGGAAGACGCCGTTGGCCGAGAGGCCGATCTCGAACTCGGACGTCAGGCCGTCCTGCGCGGCGTCGAGGGCGACGTAGGGCACCAGGTTGGCCGTCTCGTCGTTGCAGCTGTCCGTGTAAGAGAAGCCGGTGGTGGTCGGGGTGGCGACGTCGACGCTGTCGTAGTTGAAGATGCCCGTGATGTTCATGCTGTTCTCGTTGGAGCTCGAGCACGACGACTGCGGGATCGCGCGCAGCCAGTAGTTGCCCGGGTCCTGGTTCGCCTCGACGATGACGTCGTACCGCTGCCCGATGCCGATGTTGAGCGTGTCCGTCGAGTACGGCGTGATGGGCACCAGATCCGCCGCGATGACCGTCAGGTTGTGCCCATCAATGGTGAAGCGGAAGTGCGTGTCCAGGGCCGTGTTGACAAGGCGGAGGCGAGTACGGCTGCCGGCGGCCACGGTCGTCTGGAACTTGGAGCCACCGTCCTTATAGGTGTTGGTGCCGTTGATCAGGCCGTTCTGCGCCGAAGGGACGTTGCCGGTCTGGGCGCCCTGGAAAAGGGCGTCGGCAGTCTCGTGGTACCAGTCGGATAGGAGCAGCGTGCCCTTGTCCTCGTCGTAGGGGGCAGATGCCGGGCCGTTGATCACGACGCCGCCAAAGACACCGTTCCAGGCTTGCAGACTAAAGTGGGAGTGGTACCAAGTTGTGCCGTACTAGAATTCGAGTGTCAGTATGGGTTTCTTTGCTTGCTCGTGGAAGAGCCGTTATTATTTACCTGTGTTGCCTTCCACTGATAGGTGAAAGAGTCACCAGGCGCGGTAGGGCACTGCGTGATACCAGAAACTCCATCGAAAAGATTCGATCCCATCTGTCTGATACCGTGCCAGTGAATGCTGGATCCGTTCTGCGTGGCAGAGTTTTTCACGTGGACAACTGTCGAATATTAGTACCAGAGCGGCTATAGACTTGATCAACGTGGATCACTCACTGATCGTATCACCCCAGTCTGCTGTGATCTGCGGGCCGGGCACAGTTCCGTTGATCGTCTGAACGGGACGGGAGAAGCCATCAGGCGCCAGAGTTGTCTCGGTGATCTCCCACCAGAACTCCCTCACGACGCCCGTGTCGGGAGCCTCGTCATACCAGTTGGTAGACAGGGAGTAGTTGCCCCAACAGGTTGGGTTGTTGGCAGAGTCAAACTCGCATGTCTGACGAGGAGAGATCGCAGCTGAGGGTGCCGCAGAAGCGAGTGAATAGAGAGCGCTGAGGCCCGAAAGAATGAAAGAACGGTGCATCTTTGCACAGCTTGGAAATAAACCTTATCAACGAGAGAGTTGGTTTTTGTAACGAAGGTCGAGAGACTTCTCTTGGATGATGCTGATGGATGAGGAGAAAAAAGAAAGCTCATCGTCGGGACGAAGAGGTTCTATATATGCACAACATGATGATACCAAGGAGATCATGAAGTTGATAAGACTCATCTCCAAGCTCACCACCGACACGAAGCTATACCCAGCAAGCTCGTGATATCGAATCTGCTGCCATCCCACCTTCATGATACCCTGGAATATCGTTTTTTGATTACGCGGACTGCATAGGCGCCCATGTGCCAAGGGTTATCAAGGTGAAAGTGTGTTTGTAGTTGCAGTAGAAACATTGTCGACGGGGCTAACGCACAGATGCATCGTGAGGTTGACCCCAGAATCGGCCGCTACCTGAGATGTACTACATGGGTATAGACTCAGGTTGGGGGTCATAGCCACGAGATGGGAAAGGAATATGGGCATCTCGTTGTCGGCTCCGATATTCCGACCAAGACGCCCGAGGAGCATGGATGGATCCTTCAGGCCTCAGGTGAGTGGTGAGAGGGAAGATTGCATATACTACCTCTGCCTTGAACCCGAAATGGGAATTTCTGATAACAATGCCAAGTATATGCAAGGAACAGCCACGAGGCTCGGACTGGGCGGCAGAGCCGAAGAGTTCTCCATAATATCTGGGCATATTGATATTCAAGCAAATCTTCATGTGATCCCATTGGTTCTTCCAGTCTGAAAGATTAGAAAGGAGGTTACATCGACAGCTAGTCACAGACAAGGCCGTGCTGCCTCGTAGGAAATGGTAACCGGGCTGCCTGGCCATGGCAGTAGTACTATACTAACCATACTGGCTGGGAAACCTTGATGTGATGAATTGTTCTTTGCGCCGACCTGGGTTGTCTGTTTGCCTGTATCGTACTCAGGGGTTAGTCCCGATTAGACCAAGGCCATGAGAAACCCCAGGGTAGATCACCCAATAACAGTGGACCGGAGCCGCAAGCGAAGAGACTCTATAATATTCTACGTGAGCACGGTGTCTTCCATGGGCTACGTACTGAGGAGGGCAAGAAACAAGATGCCGGTAACACTAAGAGGTACGACTTTGCCATGTGACCAAGCGCCACCAAAGCGACCATGCAAGATGACTTTGTTCATCTGCCCTCTCTTGCAACCAGGAGTTACGTGGAGGGTACCAATGTGGCGCTCCACCCGAAGAGAAACCAGATATCCACCCGGCCGCATCGCAGCGAACATGCATCGAAATCCCTGAGAAATTCAACCAGCGGTGCGGCGCCGAGAGCAGAGTGCGGCGCCAGGTGCCTTGTAAAGACACAAGGCCACCGGGCGTTATTTCTCGTATTCATGCTGCATGTCGGCAAGTTGTATGTAGGCATCATATCATATGCTGGTATTTCCTTCTTTCTCGCTGCCAACTGCGCTGTCCAATATGCTGGATTTCGTAGACGCGGAACCCGCAAAGGCGGTGTCGACGTTATCGACTCGGCACTGCTGCATTCCTTACCACACCCCCGACCCGCCGGCCGTGTATCATATGCGGCATGCAGGAGGACTCGAATGTGCAGCCGCCCCCAAGGTAGTATATTGCGATTGGACCTCGTTTCGGGTAACGAAGAAAAAAAACAGAAGTACCCGAGTAGGTTACTAAATAGTTACAACGTTACTGCAAATTCGAAGCCTGTGCGACATCTTCTGTAGTTAGCCTCTGTGGGTTGGACAGAGCTGAAACGTTAAAAAAACATCCGACCATGAGGCTCTTCGAATGAGAGCCCCACGATTTCAAAGAGGGCTCTCTAGGTTCTGTGATTCTGGCCTGTCTTTTCGAACACAAGGGCTCCGTATTACAAAGATCTGGTCATCTATCCGTGATCCCACCCCACGTGGGAAGCCAAAGCGTAAAACCTAAAGCCGATGATCACAACCACTTTCGTACGAAGAAACGCGATCTGGACCACGGAATCTCTGCCGCTCGGCTGCTGTTACCCAGTGACGTTATGTTACAGCAAGACAAAAAAGGTACCAGGGGTTGGCGATGTTTATTCTCGGCTCGTGCCCGTGCCCCTCTAGGTATATGCTGAGGTAAGATCCAGGGGTCCTGCTATACCCTTGTGCACGTTATACGTTGCGCCTAATCGACCCCCTAACGCACCAATCGGAGTCAACCGAGCAGTCAATAGTCGCGCCATTCAATTGTACGCGCAATCCTCTGCCACAAGAGGAATACTAACCGCCCCGTACCTGCAGTTCGTCCTGCAAGATAGATCATGAATCCTGTATTGTCTGTTGTGCTCACCCAAATACTGCTTATACTTTCTAGATAGTCGAGAGCCGAGCTCAAAAGCCTCAGGGATTCTATGCTTATTGGCAATCAAGCATACCTTTTAGATTGCGGGCCCCTGAGCCACGAGCATGAGCTGAGGCTGGGTTCGAGTATGTGTAGACGGAGACGGCGGCTTACATGATATCTTGCAGCCACCGACTTGCATGAGGCGATCACGATTTCCGAAGCCCGTATGCATCACTTGGGAATAACAACGACAACAGTTTCCCTGCCTGCAGCGAAGCGGTGGATAAGAGCAGCGGTCAACGCCCTCGCTTATTCGGATTCCGACCCGAGCTGGCCGAGAAAAAGCAAAGTGACACAGGATCGCAAGATCAGCAGCCACGATATGTTGCACGTCCACACACTCTGGCGGTAGAAGGCTTCGAGAAGAATCAGTACAGAGCAAACATGACTAATACTCAATTAAACCTTCTCTCCGACGCCTCATTTCGTGCACCAAATAAACATAATGCTATATCTTTCGACGCTCATTACAGGCGTGGGATGAAGAGGGTTGAATGACGTACGACAACCCGCCTCCTATAGTCACGATGCACCCAAAGAAAATGGCATATATCTGTTAACCATGCATATAAGCTTCAAGCTCACATGTTTTGACATATAAACGGAGATTATTCTTGGTCTTGTTTGCAACCTTTTGGATCAATCGCCATCGTTTCCGAGGCTCCACGTTCGTTTCCGAGTTGCTTGCCAAAAGCGTTGAGAACAGTGAACTAAACAATCTCCATATCGCACAAAGAGGCGCCCGCGCTTGGCAATATCCGAGACACCGAGCGGCCCAGGGGCGCTGTACACAATGGAGCCCCGTGCCCCTCTGTCTAATTCTATTCATACTGGCAACTCAACACCACTGCACACCTACCTACACAGTATTTTCCCACCTCCATTGTGGCTTTCCCCATCTTCCATATCAAACATGCATTATAGACTGGCATTCGGGCTACCGGGCGCACTGACGGAAAACCCACCACAGCTCGATCCGCACACGGTTTGGCAGCCTGACATCGTGGCCTCGGCATGCCTGGTATTGTGGAATCGGCTTACGACGCCTCACCGGCCACTAACATGGGGCTCTCATGCGAACCATCCCACACTGCAACTCTACAGACCTTGGCCAAGAGACTTTGTGTGAATGCCAACAGATGAAAGGGATGTCACGACACATTCTGTTCTTTGTTACCAGCCCAGTCGTACTTTTTTGTTTGCTCTATGGAATGATGTGATGGTAACTCGCATCTCCTGAGACTCTGCCCAGGGCTTACGAGGCACTGTTTCCCGACCTGGTCGGCTCTCCAGAGTCCAGGATGACAAACCAGGTAATCCGGAAACCGAGACGCCAAGTCGGTGTTAGTGCGCCCCTCGGAGAATTAAACGGGTGTAGTATACTCGTTCATCTAATGTAGCACGATTACAATCACCGGCAGTTGTTCAAAGCGATGAAGCGTCTCTTATTGCGGCTGTTATCAAAAATCATTCTTTGTAAATACTCGACTTTTTACACAAGCCCAAGCATCACCCAAGATTTCGCATGTGAAAGGACGTTGGACACACAAAAACTTGGAATATAGCCTGCATATGTCCTCCGAGGACGCGTCAGAACCAAAAGAACACCACTCGTGACCAACCTCTCTCAGCCCAGAGGTGCTCCAGAGTAACATACTCGCGCCCGACAGCACTTTTGTTTTCTTTCGCCTACATGCAGCGCAGCGGCGCGCGCTTATTCCGGTATGTGTGACAGAACGACGGTGGGAAGCTGGGCACGAAAATAGAAACCTCGACGGCCTGGTCCGCAGCCACACCGTTTGCGGCGTGCGCAGGCGACGACGACGACGATCACTGCCAAAGTGAGTCGCTATGGTGAGTCGCTATGGTGAGAACCTTTTTTCCATTCTAATCTACTCGGATGACCGGAAATAAAAAAAGATCTCGGCCTATCAAGACTGGTGCCTAAGGATATGGTTATTTTTCTGGGTATCTGTTGCGTGCGGCTGACAAGCGAATAGTGCGTAGATAGACAATCGCGATGCATGCACCAGGGAGGGGTCATGAAATATATTGCTTCGGCGCCGCTTACCCCATCCCTTCCTGTCTATCCTGCGAGAATCCCAGGAAGAATCCATGCCTGGCTCTTCAAGCTTAAAATTCCTCACTGTAGTCTGTCAGTATTGATTAACTCGCTTAGCATAAACACAAGCTTATCTCGGTGACACATGAAAATTATCGGATTGTTGGGAGCTGTGGGAAACGTTCCATGCGCTCGAGGCTTACGTACTGCGCCGATGGTCACGATGGCCGTATCTAAGCGATTCTTTCAATTGTCAAGTGTACCCCGGACTCCCTGGTGCCCTCTACTGATTTCTCTCTCTGTTTCCCTCTCTTCTATCATTACGGTCTAGTGAAGGAAGAACGCCCAAGGTAACGAGAGACCGTCTAACTCATAAATGAAGCTGTCCATACGCACTCAACTTACCCTCTCAATTTCTCACCTCAGACGGCTGCATCCTTCACAGCCTCGGTGACATCGTCGTCGTCGACAGCCTTGGGAGCAAAGTGCTCCGTGTCCTCGAAGCCGTAGTCCTCGCGGGTCCAACGCTTCATCTTCTGCGTGCGGAACTCGTGAAAGTCCCACTCGCGCTCCTCGAGGAGCTCGGGGTGCTTGAAGACGTAGACGCTGGCCTCGACGTTGCCGCCGGCCTCGACATTGCCCTTGCCGTCGTCCTCGCCAACCTTGCTCAACAGCTTCACACTAACTTTGCGGCGCTCGTACTCGGAGCCCTCAAAGTAGTCGAGGTGGTACACGTTGGCCGAGGTCAGGCCCGTCACGACGACGCCGCGCACCTCGTGCGCCGCGTCCGCGACGATGCCCGGGTAGTCGCAGTTCTTGACGCGCCGGCGGCAGTAGCCGTGCAGCACGGCCGGCTTGAACGTGTGCAGCGACTTGAGCACCTTGACGTCGATGGGCGAGTTGCGGTAGCAGACTGTGAAGAAGACCTCGGCGGCCATCTGTGCGCAGGTTAGTAAGTTAAGACACCTGTAGTGTGCACCTTCCATTCGGGATCAATGATGCTTATGCGAGTGAGCTGTCTAACTTACCAGCGTACCTGTGATACATGTGTCAGCAACCGCCTATGTGGTATGAAAATCAAATTATGCAAGGGTCATCATCAACTTACCATAGAAGAAAGCAGTGTCTGTGCCATCAGTGGCTTGAGAATTGCCGTTTGTCGCCATGTTGGTCTGTAGTCTGGAAATTCTTTGTGTTTTGGTCGAAATTTGGTTACTTTTGAATTGCCGTCGTGGTGGTCGGGGTCTATGATGTGCCAGTGTGGAATCTGGATGAATCCGAACCCCGCGATCTGTTGGTGTAGATAGTGGGTTGGTGTTTTGCGCAGATCGGTGGGATTGATGCGGGTGGAATGATCTTTCTAGGCAATTCTAGGCAGGAATTCTAGTCGCGGGCTTATATGAGAAGGGAAAAAGCGAAGAAGCTGCACCTCTGCAATCAATACTGATTGTTTCTTTCTTGTCTGTTCAATTGCTTGTCAATCTTCAAAAGCCCATTGTTCGGATTGCCCCGGCAGGTACGTTAGGAGTCATCACGTACAGATTACATCCACAATGCCATTATGTATGCCAAGCTTTGAGTGATGGCGACTGGCAGTGACCGTTGGTACGAGATACACGAGTCAAACCGGCCAATAGTGTTTTTAGCGTTTCCTTACGCATTTCTGGCTATGCACTTTGCAAGTAGGAATAAACCGTTTTTGTCTTACTCAAGAACACAATGTACCTGAGCAAAGCCGATATTCAATGGCGCTATCGAGACAAGTCAGGAACGTGCCATTACTAGACCCAGCTCTTCATTCTGAAGTCTTGACACTCGAACCTTCCATTCCATGTTCCGCCCTGTCTTATCTTAGCTTTGATCTAAATGATAAGATAAACTACGTGGGGTTACTCTGGAAAGGTCGAATCTGGGGTAAGTAGATCTTCAAGTACCCATGCCATCATATATGCGCGATGATCCAACAGCATCGTGCTTTGATCATCTTGAGAAGCCTTGAGTATCTGTAAAGAATGCATTCGTGACCTTTGATGCTATAACGTATATGCCAAATTACTGCTCCTCTTGTTTGACGATATGGTCGCATTCTGAAAGTACGCGAACACAATTGGCCCATTGACGCGACTTTCGGGCCTGCAAGGGTGGAAAATCCTAGATCCGTGCCTAGCGCCAAGTGGTTTTGGCGCTGGCAGTCCCCAACCCAAGGCGCGTCTCCAATTCTCTGAGCTCCTCGCTTTTTTGAATTGATTGCCATTTGGTACGTCGGCCGGTAGCCTTGTCTGTGCCCATCGCCTTCTGTACATATTTCTTCGCGCATTTCTACACATGATACCCTCGACTTTCCAGTCAATCGCGGTCTAACTTTTTGCGCTCAGCCCAAGACAGACATTCCAAGGCGATTCCATGCATCGGGCCTCCTTGTATCGGCCCTTCTTCATTGAATCCCGAAAACCTTAGAGCTTGCGACTTCCCTCTTTCGCAACCCACTGCGCAGTCACTAAACCTACTGCATCCCCCACCACTTGGGAGAATCTCGTACCCAGTACTCATCAACCACAACACAGGCAATCACGACGCCAGCGAACACGTCGACGACCGTTTCCAATTGCAATAACGTACATCGACCCGAAGTTTCCAATATCCGAGATCCTCGATATCGCCGCATGATCTAAAATATTGATAGACTGCGAATGCGCAGTAGCAGCCGCAACCATGGCGGCGACCGGATTTGAGGATATCGTCAGGCGGCTGAGCATAGCGGACACCGAGTCGAAACAAAAACTTGACGCAGCATCGAGTTTACGAGATAGTCTCGACCACTATACTAATGGCCCGCTCTATCCAACTTTCCTCAAGAAGACGATGCCCCCGTTTGTTAATATCTTGCGGGGAGCTTGTGTCTTTCAAACCACATCCGTCGAGCAGGTAGGTTGTTATCTGCCATATGCATGAACATAGTGTTAATGAGAGGATGCATAGAAACTGCGAAACTGTGTACTAGAAATCCTACATCGATTGCCGACGCACCAGAGCTCCCCCGAGCCGTTCGAGTCGTACGCCGAGGAGGTGGTTGATCTCCTCATGGGCCTGGTCAAGAATGATAATGAGGAGAACGCGACCTTGTGCGTCAAGATCATTTCCGATATTATGCGCCACCAACATAAAGTGCTGCAAGGAAAGGTGCAGCCTTTTCTCACTTTGATCCAGGAGTTATTTGAGCAGACGGAACGAAATGTCAGGGAGCAGCTCGATAGCAATGCCGGAGCCCCCAATGCCTCTGGTGCTCCGTCGACTCCAGGAAGCACGCAGACCAACTTCCAGTCGCCACGACCAGGATCGCCGGTGGCCTCGGTTACGGATCTTGGGCAGGACTTGCAACAGCAGAACCGACCTCTCCTCAAGGGCATACAATCTTTCAAGGTCCTGTCGGAATGTCCCATCATTGTCGTCAGCGTATTTCAGACATATCGGAGCATCATTCCGCAGAACGTCAAGTCGTTTGTCCCCTTGATCAAATCTGTCCTGCTGCTTCAGGCACAAGCTCAGGAACAAGCACACGCTGAAGCCAAAGCGAAAGGACAAACATTCGCTGGTGTAAGCCGGAACATCAAGAACAGGGCAGCATTTGGCGAGTTCATCACGGCACAGGTCAAGACCATGAGCTTTCTGGCTTATTTGTTGAGACAATACTCAAGTCAACTGACCGACTTCCTCCCAACTCTCCCCGATATCGTGGTTCGACTACTTCAGGATTGTCCCAGAGAAAAGTCTGCTGCGCGCAAGGAGCTTCTGGTTGCCATCCGACACATCATCAACTTCAATTTTAGGAAAATCTTTCTTCCCAAGATCGATGCGCTGTTGGAGGAAAAGACCTTGATTGGCGATGGCTTGACTGTGTATGACACCATGAGACCTCTGGCCTACAGTATGCTGGCAGACCTCATTCATCATGTCCGAGAAGCGCTCTCGCCCGAGCAGATTCGCAAGACCGTCGAGGTCTACACCAGGAACTTGCAGGACAACTTTCCTGGCACCAGCTTTCAGACCATGAGTGCAAAGCTGCTTCTGAACATGGCGGAATGCATCGCTAGAATGCAGAACAAGGTGGACGCTCGGCATTACTTGTTGACCATTCTCAACGCCATCGGCGACAAATTTGCAGCCATGAACAGGCAGTACCCAAATGCCGTCAAGCTGTCCAAGCTTTATGCTCAACAGGCCGCTGACCAGGTCTCCGACACCTATCTTGCGGACAAGGAACCTGAACCAGACTGGGACGAGACAGACATCTTCACTGCCATGCCTATCAAGACCTCAAACCCTCGCGATAGGGGCGCTGATCCGGTTGTTGACAATAAGTTTCTTTTCAAGAACTTGATGAACGGGCTTAAGAATACCTTCTATCAACTCAAGGCGTGCAATGCCGCCATCGCGATAGACCCCAACAATGCGCCGTCGCATTGGCAAGAGGTGTCCTACGGCTTCTCTGCTGAGGAGGTCAAGGTCATTGTCAAGCTATTCCGTGAAGGAGCGTATGTATTTCGATACTACGAAATTGAGAAACCGGCATCTGAGTCTACTTATGCGTCAACGGTTGAATACATGGCGAACTTCTACATGGTTTCAAGCAGCAAAGAGGAGAAGGACTTACTCGAGACATTCGCCACGGTGTTCCATTGCATCGACCCTGCGACCTTCCACGAAGTCTTCCAACAAGAAATTCCGCGTCTCTACGAGATGATCTTCGAGCATACGGCTCTTTTGCACATCCCCCAGTTCTTCCTTGCAAGTGAAGCCACGTCACCCAGCTTTTGCGGTATGCTTCTCAAGTTCTTGATGGAACGAATCGATGATGTTGGGTCTGCCGATGTCAAGAAGTCTAGTATTCTTCTGCGCTTGTTCAAGCTCGCCTTCATGGCTGTGACTCTCTTTGCAGAGCAAAACGAGCGAGTCTTGTTGCCTCATGTCGTTGACATTGTGACGAAATCCATTGAACTGTCCACCAAGGCTGAGGAACCCCTCAACTACTTTCTCCTTCTCCGCTCACTGTTCAGAAGCATCGGAGGAGGGAAGTTTGAGCACCTCTATAAACAGATCCTTCCTTTGTTGGAGATGTTGTTGGACGTACTCAACACGCTGCTTATGGCTGCTCGGAAGCCCACCGAACGCGATCTATATGTCGAGCTGTGCTTGACTGTTCCAGCCCGGCTTAGTAACCTGCTGCCTCACCTGAGCTTTCTAATGAGGCCTCTGGTAGTCGCATTGAGAGCAGGAACCGATCTCGTCGGGCAGGGACTTCGCACCTTGGAGCTTTGCGTGGACAATCTTACGGCAGACTACTTGGATCCCATCATGGCTCCCGTCATCGAAGAGCTCATGAACGCTCTGTTTGAGCACCTGAAGCCTCATCCTTATAGTCATTTCCACGCGCACACAACTATGCGTATTCTTGGAAAGCTGGGTGGCCGGAACCGCAAGTTCATGACGGACACCATGCCAGTATCCTTCCAGCGATACGCTGATGATCCTGCCAGTTTCGACATGCGCCTGATCGGCTCCAAGAAGGATCGCGCTTTCCGCACTGATTTGGGCATCGATTCCGCAATTCGCAAACTGATGGAGGTGCCGAAGCCTACCAAGACAGCCGCCAACAAGCAACAAGAGGAATACTACAAGAAGCAAGCACTTCATTTCATCAAGTCCCAAATCAAGTTGCGTATCAGTGCCGACAACCTCCCCGAGGATCTCCCTCGACTTGTCCGACTTCAAGCTCAAGATCTTGTTGTTAGAAAAAGCGAGCATGACTTCTCCGCTTTCAATATTTCGGAGCGTGAGAGGTCAGTCATCAAGAAGGACGAAGAAGACAAGACCATGAAGAGACTGCTCAAGGCAATCATCTTTGCTGAGTCCATTCCAGCGTTCCAGGATGAAGCAGATCTCTTCTTGATGAACATTTGCCGGCATTTTACCATCCTCGAAATTGGCCGCGGCCTCATTGATTGGAAGCGTGCAACAAGCCCCTTCGAGGTTACTAATGGCGAAGGACCCTTGTTCATCGAGACGCGTACACTTTGCGACGCAATTCTGGAGTCTCTGGCGTCTGACTTGGTCGAGGTTCGGGATGCTGGCTTCCGCGCGATCCGTGCCATTTATGACTCGGCGATCACCATTCTTGGTTCTGATACCCACATCTCGCGACTTCCAATCTTCCAGCATCTCTGCCAGGTCTTTTGCCACGGCTGCTACGAAGAGGAATGGTTCACGAAGACTGGTGGCAGCCTGGGCATCAAGTTCATTCTGACCGAGTTCGATCTCGGTGACTCTTGGGTCAATAATCGTCAAATGGAGCTCATCCGTGCTCTCATGTACGTCATCAAAGACATGCCACAAGATCTACCTGAGAACACTCGATGCTCGGCCCAAGACACCCTCGAATTGTTACTGCGTCGATTGACCAAGAACATCACGAAGGATGATTGCAAGCCCGTGATCCAGCAGCCGGGCCAGCCCCAGCAGAAGCCCCAGCACAGAATGGCGCAAATCTGCGCCCTCTTCAACGATGAGCTGGCACACATGAACAGGCACGTCCGTGAGACCGCTCGGCGGTCTTTGGAAATCATTGCCAAGGCAACGAACTCCGAGCTCTGGGAGATAGTCATGCCATACAAAGACCGTCTTCTGGGTTCCATCTACCCAAAGCCGCTCAGAGCTTTGCCTTTCTCCACGCAAATCGGCTACATTGATGCGGTGGCCTACTACATGGGCCTCAAGAGTGATTTTGTTGCATTCGACGATACGCTCAATCGCCTGCTCATGGAATCTCTTGCTCTTGCAGATGCAACAGACGAGTCCCTTGCCGGGAAGCCGGCCGAGTTTCGCACGCACGAATCAATAGTCAATCTTCGTGTGGCATGCATCAAGATCCTTAGTAAGGCAATGAGTTTTGACGAGTTTTCCAAAGGCCAAAACAATCCTACAAGGACGAAAATAGTCTCTGTCTTTTTCAAATGTCTCTATTCCGAGTCCAAGCCCACGATTGAGGCCGCCAATGAGTCCCTGAAGGCGGTATTGTCGCATACGAATAAGCTTCCCAAGGATCTCCTCCAGCAGGGTCTTAGGCCAGTCCTCGCTAATTTGCAGGACCCCAAGCGCTTGACCACACATGGTTTGGAGAACTTGGCTCGCCTTCTGCGGCTGTTGACGACGTACTTTAAGGTGGAAATCGGTGCCCGTCTTCTGGACCATATCAAAGTCTTGGCCGATGCCAATCTTCTCCAGCAAATTTCGTTCACATTCTTCGAGCAAAACAATGCAATGAAGGTGATTGCAGCAGTCTTCAACATTTTCCATCTACTGCCACCAGCAGCCGAGCAGTTTAAGGAGCGCCTCATTGACACTGTGCTTGAGCTGGAAGACAAGCTTCGCAGAACACAATACAGCCCTTTCCGTCCGCCTCTGTACAAGTATCTCAACCGGTACCCACAGGAGGTCTTCAACTGCCTCGTCAGCAAAATCGAGGACATCAAGTACGGCCGTTTCTTGGCGCAGGTTCTCATCCACCCAGATAGCCAACCACTTCGCGATTATGCTGCGACAAATGTCGAGGTCCTGATCAACTCTTGCAATGCTGTCATCAACGCCAACAAGGACACCAAATACGTTGCCATGGTTTACACGGTCAACGTCCTGGACTCCCTCAGTCAGGCCTCGAGCAACCTGAGCTGGATGGAACGGAAGGAGACCGTGGCTTGGTTGACAAAGGTTGCGATAGAGCTCGAACGACAGCTTCGGACAAATCAATTACCTCCGACTCTCAGACTGCCTGCTGACCAAGCGGCTGACCAGCTCATGGGCATGTTCACCAAGGCCTTGTCGTTGGACACCAACAACCTGGACTCTCTCTTCAGCTTGATTGACTCCGTCACTGCTGAAGAGTTCCGCGCGACGCCGTCATTGTTTTCGTACATCTACAAACATGTCATCTGCAACGAGTCCGTTGACTACTGGAAGTCTGTGATCCTACGTTGTCTCGACGTCTACGCCAGCAAGCAAGCCAGTCAGAAAACCAAGTGCTTCTTGCTCCGCAACATTGTGAACCCAATCGTTGCCATGGACATTATGAGAAACGGCTATCAAGCCGAGACGCAGAAGCCACAAAGACTGATGGACCGGAGCGTCATTGAGTCGATCAGCGCCAAGGTTTGGAAAGTCAACCTTGGCGATCCGCAGGAGGACCTGACCCAACCTGGCATCGACCACACGCGCATGGAGCTGCTTCAACTGTCCGCGATGCTTGTCAAGTACCACCACGCCATACTCCAGGACGCACGTAAGGATATCATTAAGTTTGGCTGGACTTACATACGACTCGACGACGTGATCAACAAGCATGCCGCTTATGTAGTGATTGGCTACTTCATTGCGCACTACGATACGCCCGCGAAGATAGTGACGCAGGTGTACTACTCGCTCCTTCGAACCAATCAGAATGAAGGTCGCGCTCTTGTCACTCAAGCATTGGAGCTGATGGCGCCAGTCCTCCCCAAGCGCTGCAACACATTACCCAACGATCGCAATGCCGTCTGGGCTATTGCTCCTCGGCGCATACTTGCCGAAGAGGGCCAAAATGTCCAGCAGATGACAAGCATCTTCCACTTCCTCGTTCGACACCCAACCCTTTTCTATGAATCGCGCGACAAGTTCACGCTGCTCATCATCCAGTCCTTGCGGAAGATATCGACTCCCCAGAACGCTTCCAATGAGAGCAAAAAGTTGGTGCTGAACATGATGTGGCTCATCTGGGAATGGGAGCAAAGACGTGTCGAGGGGAAGCAGGGCAGTCCCACTAGAGCCCTCTCCGAGTCTCCCGCTTCGAGAAAGCGACGGCTTGACAGTGATCAGCCAATGTCCTCTCCTCCTACCGCCAGGGCGGGGCCTCCTCAAACCAAGGAATTCCAGATCCCCGATGCATTTCGACTGAAGATGCTCAAGTACCTGGTCGAGTTCATTGCGCAGCTGAACGAGCGATACACATTGCCTTCAGCGAAGCCTAGAGACGCTGCAGCGGGAGCTGGCTCTGCACTTCCTCCGCTTTCCACCGAGCTTTGCAAGAAAGCAATGTCACTTCTGTACAACCTTCTCCAACCCCAATACTGGGCTGATCTAGACGTCGACCTATTTCCCAACGTGACAGAGGTGGTCTTGGCCAGTGAGCGGACACAGAAGATCTTGAACGCCGACCCAAGCGACAAGGACAACTACGACGAGAAGTTCATCACCAACATTGTGAACACATTGCAAGTCGTTCGGATCATTCTGAACTCCAAGAAGGACGAATGGGTTGTCAAGAACATGCCGTCGGTACAAAAAGTATTGGAGAAGTGCCTGAAATCGGAGAACCCCGAATTGCATGATTGTTTGCATTTTGCCGACAAGGAGCACGACGACGGACGCGATATGAAATCAATTGTCCAGAGGGTGCTCGAATCCGTTCCCGAAGATGTCCCCATGGAAGATGCAGATGCCGATGGCGAGCCTGAGGGACAAATGTCGGAGATCATCACCTTCTTGTCAGGCATCGCCACAGAAACACTGAACGCCTCGAACTACGTCTCTGGTGTGAACATTCTGTGGTCGCTGGGTCAGCGCAAGCCGACCGTCATTGATCCTCATATTCCTGCCTTGATGAAGGCTCTGCAGTCAAAACTGGCTAGGGAGCACGTACAGCACTACACTAACATTCAAGCGCAGCAAATGAACGTGCACCTTCGACCAGCGGAACAAGGACCGCGTGAGGGGGAGATGTCCCAGTACGATCTGGAGATTCAGACTGCATTGATGATCAAGGCAATTGAAGTGACTGCCATGCGCATGGAGGTGCTCGGCGACAACCGTCGCCCGTTCCTGAGTGTGCTTGCCACGCTCGTTGAGAAGTCTCTACACATTCCACTGTGCACCAAGATTCTCGAGATGGTTGAGGATTGGGTCTTTCGATCCGAGGGTACGTGGCCGACTCTTAAGGAGAAAACCGCCGTGCTGCATAAGATGCTATCGTTTGAGCACCGCAGCGACACCACCATGTTGACCAAGTTTCTGGAGCTCGTCATTCGGATTTATGAGGACCCGAAGATCACGCGTACTGAGTTGACTGTTCGCATGGAACATGCCTTCTTGATAGGCACACGGGCTCAAGACGTCGAGATGCGAAACAGGTTCATGTCCATCTTCGACAAGAGTCTTTCAAAGACTGCAACGGCCAGGCTTGCCTACGTGATCACCTCGCAGAACTGGGACACCCTGGCCGACTCCTTCTGGCTAGCTCAAGCCTCACAGCTTCTCCTTGGCGCTGTCGAAGTGAATGCAAACATTCAACTGCACCCAACAGACTTCCGTACGCTACCTGCCTCCATGGTCTTTGGAGTGTACGCCAAGGACACAAGGGAGCCGACAGCCATGGCTGATGACAAGTACGACACATTCATGGCGAATCACCGCCGATTCGTGTCGGAGCTTGGAGATGTCAAAGTACGCGACATCATCGAGCCCATCATCCAGCTCCAGCATAACGACTCTGCCCTGGCTCACGAGTTGTGGATCACGCTGTTTCCCATGTTCTGGTCCGCCACAATGAAGGAAGAGAAGACGGATCTGGAGAAGGGATTGGTGGCACTCTTGACAAAGGACTTCCACTCGCGTCAAATTGACAAGCGACCAAACGTGGTCCAATCTCTACTCGCGGGAGCGGCGAAATCGTGGCCCGAGTGCAAGATCCCGCCACACGTGCTCAAGTTCGAGGCTAGAACCTATGATGCTTGGTACACTGCCCTTGTCCAGCTGGAGAAGGCGGCCGTCAATCCTGATGCGGAATCAGCGTCGATCCGCGAGAGCAACCTCGATGCATTGTGTGAACTGTACTCGAACCTCAAGGAAGACGATATGTTTTACGGCACTTGGCGCCGCCGCTGCCAGTTCGTGGAGACTAATGCTGCTCTATCGTACGAACAGAACGGCATGTGGGACAAGGCGCAGAAGATGTATGAAGCAGCCCAGATCAAGGCTCGCACCGGTGTCATACCCTTTTCTCAGGGCGAATACATCTTGTGGGAGGACCACTGGGTTCTCTGTGCAGAGAAACTTCAACAGTGGGATATTCTGCAAGACTTCTCTAAGCACGAAAACATGCAAGACCTCCTACTCGAGTGCGCTTGGCGCAACATTGAGATGTGGCAGAACCAAGACCATCGCGAGAGTCTGGATCATCTCATTAAGGGCGTCATGGATGCCCCCACTGCCCGCCGCGCTTTCTTCCAAGGCTTCATGGCCCTTCTCAAGCTGCACACTAACAGAACACCAGAAACACAACAGGAGTTTAGTAAAGTCTGCGATGAGGCCGTCCAGCTTTCCATCCGAAAGTGGCACCAGCTCCCAGGAAGGCTCACAGCTGCGCATATTCCCATGCTGCATAATTTCCAGCAGCTCGTTGAGCTGCACGATGCGAGCATGATATGCCAGAGCTTGTCGGCTACCACACAAGCCAACCTGGACGTCAAGTCGGGCGAGCTGAAGCTGCTTCTGGGGTCTTGGCGAGACAGGCTTCCCAATGTTTGGGACGACATCATCGATTGGCAGGATCTTGTGACCTGGCGACAGCACATCTTCGGTCTGATCAACAGCACGTACCTTCAGCTTCTGCCACAGCAAGGCCAGAACGCGAATGGTGCTTCCTTTGCGTACCGCGGATATCACGAGACTGCCTGGATCATCAACAGGTTCGCCCATGTCGCCCGCAAGCACAACCTTCCAGATGTCTGTATCGCACAACTCAGCAGAATCTATACCCTTCCGAACATTGAGATTCAAGAGGCCTTCTTGAAGCTGCGAGAACAAGCCAAATGTCACTACGAAAACCCAGAGGAGCTCTCCAGTGGATTGGACGTGATCAATAATACTAACTTGAACTACTTCAATGCTCAACAAAAGGCTGAGTTCTACACTCTGAAGGGCATGTTCCTCGAAAAGTTGAAGCAGAAAGAGGAGGCGGATGCTGCCTATGGCACGGCGTTGTACTACGACATCGGCAAGGCCAAGGCATGGGCCGAGTGGGGATACTTCAACGACCGCAAGTTCAAGGATGACCCTGCGGACCTCAATTCGGCCAAGCAGGCTCTCACTTCCTACTTGCAAGCCATTGGTAGCTACAAGGATGGCAAGTCTCGAAAACTGATTGCCAGAATCCTCTGGCTCCTCAGTCTCGATGATGCGAATGGTACGATTGCATCTGGCTTTGAGGACTACAAGGGCGATACTCCGGTGTGGTTCTGGATAACGTTCATCCCACAACTTCTCACTGGCCTTGGTCACAAGGAAGCTCCCAGAGTTCACACGATTCTGCTCAAGATTGCCAAGTCCTACCCTCAGTCCTTGTTCTTCCAGGCTCGCACCAACAGGGAGGACATGTTGGCCATCAAGAAGAACCAGGAAGCCAAGGAAAGACAGCGCCAGCGAGCCCAGCCAGCTGCTGGCAACGCCAAACCCGCCGGCTCACCGTCGCAGGCCAAGCAAGAGAATCAGCAAACCAAGGCGGAAGCATCCTCTCGGCCTCAGACTGCAAATGGCGAAGGCAACGGTCAACTCAAGTCTGAAGGCGGTGATGACAAGACTGCCTCTACACCAGCTGCCAATGCCACCCCAGCCCCGCCTGGCGAGCAAAAGACAGAAGCAGGTGGTGCCCAAAAGCGACCACCCTGGGAGCTCACTGATGAGATCATGTCGACACTGAAGACGGCATTCCCCCTTCTCGCATTGTCCATGGAGAAGATGGTCGACCAGATTCAGAAGTACTTCAAATGCCCACCCGATGAGGATGCTTACAGGCTCATCGTGGCCCTGCTCAACGATGGGCTGGCCTACGTCTCGCGCATGCCAGCATCGTACGCGAAAGACGTGAAGTTGCCTGGTGGCACAGAGACGAATATCACTCGCTTCGCTGAGACCATTCTTCCGGCACACATCAAGAAGTCTTTTGAGGCAGATTTCGTCCAGGTCAAGCCTACCATGTTTGAGTACATCCACAAACTTCGCAAGTGGCGCGACAAGTTCGAGGAGAAGCTCGACCGCAGAAATCCCAAAGAGCCTCTCGAGAAGTACTCGCGCGATCTTAGTGAGTTCCGCTACCAGAAGTTTGACGACGTCGAGGTTCCCGGGCAGTACCTGCAGCATAAAGACAAGAACCAGGACTTCATCCGCATTGAGCGATTCCTGCCAGATGTCGACTTGGTGCGCACTATTGGTGTTTCGCACCGTCGTATCAAGATTCGTGGTCACGATGGCAGTATTCACTGTTTTGCCATCCAGCATCCCGCAGCTAGGCACTGCCGCCGAGAAGAGCGGATCCTCCAGCTGTTCCGCCATCTCAACCAAACACTGGCGAAGCGCAAGGAATCCAGGCGTCGTGATCTGCAATTCACTTTGCCCTTGATGGTCCCTCTTGCACCACACATAAGAATTGTGCAAGAAGACACGTCCAATATCACGCTCCAGGGTATCTACGAGGATCATTGCCGTCGCAACAACATGCAAAAGGACGAGCCCGTCCTCTTCACCATGGACAAGCTACGCAGCTTGATTGATCCCAACAAAACTGTAAGTTGTCCGAGGCCGATAATGGCAACAAACCAGCGTGCTAACTCGGACCAGAAACAACCTGACCAGGCAATGACTGCCCGTCTCGAGGTGTTCACAGCCATCCAAGAGAAGTGGGTTCCGCACGACGTTGCCCTGGATTATTTCCAGTCAACGTATCACGAGTTCTCCGAATTCTGGCTGTTCCGTCGACGTTTCTCCTACCAACTATCGACACTCACTTTCATGACCTACATCCTCTACATGACTGGCCGCTACCCCCACAAGTTCAACATTGCGCGTGGATCGGGCAAGATCTGGGGCTCGGAGCTCATGAGTTTCATGGCACCCGCCAAGCCCTTCTTCCACAACCCGGAGCCCGTCCCGTTCCGGTTGACACCCAACCTCCAGACCCTCATGGGCCCTCTTGCCACCGAGGGCATTTTCAGCTGCGCCATCATGGCCATTGCCCGCTGCCTCACCGAGCCCGAGTTCCAACTCGAGCACGCCCTCACGCTCTTCGTTCGCGACGAGATGATATTCTGGTTCACGTCCAGTCACCGCGCAATGCATCTGAATGAGAACCAACTGCGCGACACTGTTCAGACCAACTGCGACATGATCGTCAAGCGTGCCGTCAGTCTAGCAGCAAGCCCGGTTGGCAACTTGCCGGCCAACCAGACGGTCATCGATCTCATTAGTAAGGCGGTGAATCCGATGAACCTGGCCCAATGCGATGCTCTCTGGATGCCATACCTGTAGAGTCAATGTTTCATTACATGATTGTTTTTGCCAGGGCGGGCAGGATTTCCACCTTCAACTTTGCATGTCCAGGGGTCGGTGGATCATTTGTTTATCAGAAAGCATGGCGTTGGCAAAGGACATGAATTTACATGGTTAATGGTTCCCTCCGAGAAGAAGAAAAGAAGAAAAGAAAAATGGTGGAGCGGAAGCATTCCTTCGGCTATGTATGGTAGTAATGAACTATTTTGAGGAAACCTGTACGTCTTTTTAGGCGACATGCAATGCCGGAATGGCGCAGAATGTATAAGCATACCTAAACATAATCAATGATTGCTTTGAAGAATATGACCGAGCTCCAACCGAATCTGGACTGTACAAACATCTACACGTTGATGTCCCTACATGAGCCGTATGCTGTTTCAATGAACAAGATGAGCAAGAAACTACAAAATAGTAGATCTTGGCGGAGTGTATCAGGCAACAGTGGCAGTGCGAGATAACTGTCTCGTATTTCCACCTTTTCTATAGCTTGCGGAGCAACTCCATCGGACCTGGTCGTTGACATGGTAAGTTACGTGGCACTGTGGGCTTCGATTCCATCGAAAGGAATCTCCACCTGAAGGATTGATCGCTTAGGGATGCAGTAGATCGTGTTCGGCTCGTTGCGCTTCCCGGGAGGATCATATATCGTAGACGAATCAATGAGACATGAGCAGTATATATGTGTCTCTATATATGAACATGTTACACAACGAGGAACTGGAGTGAGGTACGAAATACTCCTTGTTTGACCTGCTACAAGTGGCAGCCTTAAGACAACCAAGACTAGACAGCACTGACAGGCCCCTGGTCTCAATGGTAGCGGGGGGACGGGCCCCCCCTAGTCCGGGTGCTAATATGGACGGGCAAGTATCTCTGCGGCGTGATCACGCGGCAGAGGTACATCCTTACGTGGCTCTGCAGAGGACCCCGAAAAACCTCCTGGGAATTGATTGATTCGCCCATTGATGGATTGATCCTTTCCTGCAGCAGCCCGAGTTTCCGTTCCAGCTCCAAGGTGTCCTTGTCCTTCCCCATGCTGCATTTGCACTGCATGGCACCTAACCTGTCCAATCCGACCAACCATCACTGCCTATCATAGATGACGGGATTTATCACGGCCTGGAGACCACATTGCAACTATCCATCTGTACATACGTACTCCAACCATAGACGTGTCTATTGACTTTTAGCACCCATTTTCATGTGGGCGACGGGAACGGATCAGCACAGATAAGATCCATCGAATGCAACAAGCTGCATCATTTTAGCTTGATCGCCGCCCAAATCGTACAGGAGCAGAGGCAGCAGCAGAAGCAGCAGCAGCAGTAGCAAGCAGCCCGTTTGCGTTTCCCAAAGAGAATCCAGAGCTTACAGAAGCGACCTTCGAACCTTCCTCGGTCCTCGCCAACGGGAATCCACACACCTCTCCAGCGTTAGCTCAAGCAGGCCTGCACACCGACCGACCGACCAACCGACTCCACGCGCGGCTGCTCTTGGGGATGCCCCCGAGCGGGAATGGGAATGCCGCCTTCAACAACAAACCCATACCGATCGACGGAACCGCCAGATTCCCCCGTCCATGATTCCGACTCGGACGCCGATCTAGACCTTCAGGAGCTCGACCCGACTTCTTCCTCCCACAGCACTAGTGCCACCCTTCTAGGCCGCAACACCAGCCCCGAGCAGCGAGCGCCGCGGATTGCGCTGAGAAATCTCCGCATGGGGGGCTTGCGGAGGACGAGCGGCAGGACAAGGCGGGGGGGATATGGCGACCTCGGACACGACAGGGACGGCGACGACGACGCCATGGGCTTGCTGGACGATGGGGACGACAGGCCACAGCGCTACTCGGACGGCAGCAGGAGCGGTGGCGACGATGCGCCGCTGCTAAACGTCGGCGGTTCGGGGCCACGCCGCAAGAGATCCTTCGCCGGCGATCGAATGCAAAAGCTGGGCGCATCCCTCCGCCTACCCAGCTTCATGTCCAATACCAGCTCGAGCCGAGACGATGTCGAAACGACCGAACAAGAGGACGACGATCCTTCAGCTTCCCGCGTCGTGGCTGTTGGCTCTTCCCAGACGACCCGATACCCACCGAATATCGTATCCAACGCCAAATATACGGCCTTCACTTTTCTTCCCGTTACTCTGTACAATGAATTTTCCTTCTTCTTTAACATGTACTTCTTACTCGTTGCCTTATCTCAAGCAATCCCGCAGCTGAGGATCGGCTATCTGAGCACTTATATCGCCCCTTTGGCTTTTGTGCTCATGATCACCATGGGAAAGGAGGCCTACGACGACATTGAGCGCCGGAGGCGAGATAACGAAGCAAACTCTGAGGAATATGCAGTACTTCGCTTTGACGATCCCAACAGCCGGGCATACCCTGCGTCTCGATCGCCACGGAGACTGAAGTCATCGTCCATGCGGAAAGGGCAGAAATCATCAATGCTTCGGGATAGACTTTCGGATATCCAGGAGGAAGAGGAGCAGGCAGAGGGCCACGGTCTGGGACAGCCCTCTTCTTATGTGGAGGAAATCAGCAAGAAGTCGCGAGACCTGCGTGTGGGCGACGTGCTCAAGCTGAGCAAGGGTCAACGTGTCCCGGCAGATGTCGTCATAATCAAATGTCTGGCAACAGAGTCGTCGGCAACTCCCTTGGATGAACTGGAGGCTGTACAGGAGGAAGAATCACTGCTCGTCGACGCTGGAACCGAAAACTCAACTTCAGGCAAAGGCAAACAACCAGAACAGCGACAAGAGAGCGAAGGTAGCTCGAATGGAGAGACTTTCATCAGGACTGACCAGCTCGATGGAGAGACGGACTGGAAGTTGCGTTTGACCTCGGCTCTGACGCAGAACCTGCCCCTGGAGGAGTTGGTGCGACTCAGGGTGACCGGAGGCAAGCCGGACAAGAAGGTCAACGAGTTCATCGGCACCGTCGAGTTGATGCAATCCAGACAGGAGGCCTTGGATCCCTATCCCAGCGATAATGCTCAACCTGACACCAGCAACTCTGCTCCCTTGTCGATCGATAACACTGCCTGGGCCAACACCGTCATTGCCTCTCAAGCCATCACCCTCGCCGTTATTGTTTATACCGGCCCCCAGACCCGATCGGCATTGTCAACGTCGGCTTCGCGGTCCAAGACGGGACTGCTCGAATACGAAATCAACTCTCTGACCAAGATCCTATGTGCCTTGACATTGGGTCTTTCCATCATTCTGGTGGCTCTAGAAGGGTTCAGCAACACGGAGGGCAACGTATGGTATGTCAAAATCATGCGCTTCTTGGTCCTTTTCTCGACTATTGTACCCATCAGTCTTCGAGTCAACTTGGACATGGGAAAAAGTGTCTACTCGTGGTTCATTCAACGCGATCCGGGAATTGCTGGGGCAGTCGTACGCACGAGTACAATCCCAGAGGATCTCGGAAGAATCGAATATCTGCTCAGCGACAAGACTGGAACTTTGACGCAAAACGAGATGGAGATGAAGAAGATTCATGTCGGTACAGTGTCATATGCCAACGAGGCCATGGACGAAGTATATGCCTATGTGAAGCATGGATTCGCAGGTGCTCCTGGCGAGACGGCCTTTGTTACACCCTCTTCTTCTTACAGCACGACAGGCGGAGTCACAGCTACTCGCACAAGGCGAGAGATTGGCTCCAGGGTTCGCGACGTCGTCCTGGCTCTTGCTCTGTGTCACAACGTTACCCCGACAACCGAGGAAGAAGATGGACAAACTGTGACGTCGTATCAGGCCTCCTCGCCAGATGAGATTGCCATCGTTCGATGGACAGAATCTGTTGGGTTACGACTGGCAAACCGTGATCGCCAAGGAATGACCCTCGAGTCTACCGAAACTGGAAAAGCAGTCGTCAAAGTCAAGATATTGGATGTATTCCCATTCACATCGGAAGGCAAGCGTATGGGAATCATTGTTCAATTCTGGGAGCACACTCAGAGTGCGCCATCGTCTGAGAACGCCGAGATTTGGTTCTACCAGAAGGGTGCCGATACCGTCATGTCGTCTATTGTGGCCGCCAACGACTGGCTGGATGAAGAGACGGCCAACATGGCGCGTGAAGGTCTGCGAACACTGGTTGTAGGCCGCAAGAAGCTTTCATCCGCGCAGTATTCCGAGTTCTCCCGATCCTACCAAGAAGCCTCGCTTGCTATCAATGGACGCGAAGCAGGCATGCAAAAGACCGTGTCTGAGCATCTCGAGCGGGACCTTGAGCTGCTCGGAGTCACTGGCGTGGAAGATAAGCTGCAACGAGATGTCAAGCCCTCTCTCGAACTACTCCGCAACGCTGGTATCAAGATCTGGATGTTGACGGGTGACAAGGTCGAGACTGCTCGATGTGTTGCCGTCAGCTCTAAACTCGTCGCTCGTGGCCAATACATCTACACCATCACCAAGCTGAAGAGAAAGGACAATGCTCAAGATCATCTCGATTTCCTTAGAAGCAAGACGGACTCCTGCCTACTGATTGACGGCGAAAGTCTCGGGTTGTTCTTGACTCACTTCAGGACGGAATTCATCTCAGTCGCTGTCCACCTCCCAACCGTGGTCGCGTGTCGATGTTCGCCGACACAAAAGGCGGAGGTCGCCAAGCTCATCCGCGAGTACACTAAGAAACGTGTCTGCTGTATCGGCGATGGTGGCAACGATGTTTCCATGATCCAAGCCGCCGATGTAGGTGTTGGTATTGTCGGAAAGGAGGGACGACAAGCCAGTCTGGCAGCAGATTTCTCCATTGAGCAGTTCTGTCATTTGACCAAGCTCCTCGTCTGGCACGGTCGCAACAGCTACAAACGCAGCGCAAAGCTTGCCCAATTCGTCATTCACCGTGGTCTCATTGTTGCTGTATGTCAAACCATGTACAGCATTGCGATCAAATTTGAGCCGGAGGGCTTGTATATTGTGAGTATCAGCCGTCTTGTTAGCCTACGGCTAGACGATTTGCTAATAGTTTTCAGGATTGGCTCATGGTTGGCTATGCAACCGTCTATACTGCGGCTCCTGTGCTTTCTCTGGTTCTAGACAAGGACGTTGACGAGAACTTGGCAAATCTGTATCCAGAGTTGTACAAGGAGTTGACATCTGGGCGATCACTGTCATACCGCACATTCTTTGTATGGGTGTTTGTGTCCATCTATCAAGGTGGCATGATCCAAGGCTTGTCTCAACTTTTGACTGAGGTTGACGGTCCCAGGATGGTTGCCGTCAGCTACACGGTCTTGGTCCTCAATGAGCTGCTCATGGTTGCCATTGAAATCACGACTTGGCACCCAGTCATGATTCTGAGCATTGTTGGTACATTCCTGGTATATGCCGGGTCTATACCTTTTCTGGGACGTTACTTTGACCTGGACTTCATCTTGACTTGGTAAGTTCTGGGCTCTTCTGGATTCAATGGTTACAACATTTGCTAACATGGACGCAGGGGCTTCGTTTGGCGTGTGTTTGCCATTGGCGCCATCTCGCTGATACCACCGTACGCTGGCAAGTTGATTAGGAGGACGATGAAGCCACCGTCGTATAGAAAGGTTCAAGGGATTTAGATGTGGCACACAGAGGCCTGCGGGAGGTTCCGGAATCTATCAGACATCAGACGGAGCGGGTGTACAGCATTGGGTGGCGTTTCGTCCCTTTACGTGATTGCATTGCCATGGGTTTCTGCGGCTTTATTTTTTCTTCCTTCGATTATGGTCTCTGGTAAGACGGTACTGGCGGTTGTGTACTTTACCGTGGTTCAATCGTGGCAATACCCCTAGAAGCATTCTCTTTGTCATGAAAATCTCCAAATATCAAAAATGATGGCCGCTCTTGGACTTTATTTGAGCATGTGAAGCAGAGATGGCGGTCAAGAATAGAGCGAGAGCCATGAGTAAGACTCGCCTTTTTTCTTGCAGGCACATGTCGGCATATCTGGGACGATTCAGCGAGTATGCTGCCGATGACTGACATGGCATAGATGATTGTTGCCAGATCCAGCTACACGGTACAAATGAGCCGTTTAGGACGCGGACGGCAGACGATTGGGATTGGGGGGTGGGCCGGCGTCGGCCACGAGCTTTAGAGCTTATTCGCTCCCCCAAGGCTCCCCTGAAAAGTCCCACCGCGTAGCTATCCGGGGTTATGATGTCATTTTTGGTTTTACTTGCGGCGATCTACCAAGTAGCTCTCTTCTTCCATCTCATCTCAGATAGTACTGTGTAGTTCTAGTCAAGCCGAGGAATCGCTAGAGACAATTGCCATGATTTGGGATTTCGTTTCGGCCTTGATCAATACGCATGGTATTCTTACTGCCAAGTCTCGGTCTGTCTCTCTCTCCACAGTGCACACGCCCCCCGGCTGCGGTGCCCCGCGAAAAGCGAGGGCAAAAGGGCAAGTGATGGACATGCATTGACGTATCCATATGTAGATCGTGGCTTGCGTGGAAGAAAAGAACACGAGATCTCACTTTGTGAGAGTGGCCTGCTGGCAAGAACGGAAGAGGACTTGATATGGTAACAGGTCTCCGGCGGCTGAGGCTTCTTATTATATTCTGCGAGAAAATGGCCGAGTGCATCAATGGGGACGATATACATATTGCGAGAATGTTGGATGTTTGGCATTTTGTCCGGTTGTTCGATGGAGACATCGCCGAAACTGCCCACTCTTTTTCTCACAATGGGATTTTGTTACATTCTGCTCAAATGAGAAGAGGCGAATTCTGCTGCTGGGACATTCTAGCCTGGGGGATTATGGAGGTGGATGCCTTTTCCGACAGGGTCACACCCTTGTTGCTTGCTTGCTACCTGACGAACGAATGAACAAGCGGGGAATTCAGCGATGGGTGGGAAAACGCAAGAAATATCACGATATATCACACGACACAACGAATGGAATTACTGTTTTTCACCTACTCCTGTCTGTCTTTCATATAATGTGGCTGTCAATAGAACGTCAAATAGGTTAAAAAAATTACTTGCATGACTTTAGGGAAATTGTTAGCTAGATGCGGGTTGTTTGCCCAATCGCGTCTGGCATCTCGCAGCTTTCGCAGCCATGCAAGCGCCTAGCCAGCTAGGCAAGCATCGGCCATGGCGATGCCGCGCCGTTGCACTGAAGGCACGAGAGTTTTTCTTCCCCATGCCCCAGGCCAAACATCAAGAAGAAGCCAGGGGGGAGGTCCGGGGTTTTCGACAGGCCTGCTTTTTCTGTGCATTGCGGCGAAAAAAAGTCAATACCTTTGCCTGCACCCACGATTGCTACATTCAGATTGCCTGCTTGCTGCTCACATACAGATTGTCTCGACAATTTTAATAACCTTTTGCAGCTCGCGGTCTGATGACGTCCACCAACTCTGTGCATAGACTTCCATGTAGCAGGACGTGACAGCGGGAGAGTCAGTGACAGCATGGTGGTGGCTTGTCGAAGAAAGATGAGAGACACGCGGTCCGTGGGGGTGGGAGAGGGAAGAATGTTTTGAGGAGTAGCAGTTGCGACTATACGACTAGAGAGAGGCTGATTGAAGCTATCTCGATCCCGACTGGGGCTCTTTCGTACAAGTCATTGCGGGATTTGCAGGGCCTGACCTTGCGTTGGTCTTCCCCTTGGGGATTAGATGGGGGAAGTTCGCGCTAGGCCGGGTAGCGTCTGGAGCTCATCCCATGGGCCTCGACCAACCGCCAAGTTCCAACCACCTCGGAGTCCCCCAAGTGGGGGTGCTACGCTACCTCATGCTTGAGACCGGGGGAGCTCGTCTACGGCCACCGTGATGCCATTGGGGATGGTCATACGTCAAAGGTGCTGCGCTGCCGCTGCGCCAAATGGCTCCAGAATGTCTCTCTCTCCTCCAGCTTGGGCTCCTCTCCCCATCAATTCGACTCCAGGACGCAGCAGCTGCAGCTTGTTGAAAAAAAAAAGTCTGGGGACTGGGATTGGAATATCCACTCTGATTTGTTTTGGTAGCTCTTTTTTTTTTTTCTGCCTCTCCTTCCTTCCCTTCCCAATCTTCCTCCTGCTTCTGCTCTTGCTCCTGCTCCTACCCAGTGATTCGTACTCTGGTTCTCTACTCCCAACACAAGTTTGAGTTGGATTATCCATTCTTCTTCTTCTTCTTCATTAGTAGATCAGGAACCCGTCACGTTCCCAGTCATTTTATTGTTCGAGAACCCACCAGTTCTCAATTGGCCCCATCCCAGGCTGTCACGAGAACTTCCTGCATCTGTTCTGGGTTTTTAGCTTTCCCACGCCAACTACGCGTCAGGTACCTTTTGAGTAATGTATGTAAGCTTCCGGCTTCTTCCTGCACGCCACACACTGCTTCGAGCGACTGGAGACGAGAGTTGCAACCTTGAGAGACAAGCAAAACTCTAAAATATCATCATAAACTTGACCTCTCGTTCTCTTACTTGCTGGAGGCATCTCTGCTTCAACACCAATTGCCGTCCATCTCCCAACGCTCGCAATCCCATTTGCCGCAATGTCTGGACCCGCGCCGCTGATCAATCGTACAGAAGATACGCCCCAGCAGTCATTATCCAGCCAGACCGCCAATATGAGCGACGAGGAAAGACCGGCGAGGGAGGTCAAGAACCACGTTCTCTTTGAGATCGCGACCGAGGTTGCCCACAGAGGTGAGTGAGCCTGGGCTGCGCGTCCTCCATCTCAGCTTTTCTTCCGATCCAATCGCTAACACGACCATAGTCGGCGGTATCTACTCTGTCATCAAGTCGAAAGCTCCAGTCACGACTGCCGAGTATGGCGATCGGTACACTCTCATCGGCCCTCTCAACCACCAATCGGTAGGTCCTTCTGCTGCCGCTCGAAATGCTCATACCTGACGTGAAGAAAATTATTAGGCTGCGGTCGAGGTCGAGGAGCTGGAACCTGTCAACGAGGAGCTTGCCAAGAGTATCGAGGCCATGCGAAGCCGTGGCATTGGTATCCTCTACGGACGATGGCTGATTGAGGGCGCCCCCCGTGTGCTGCTGATCGACACGAAGACAGCATATAAGTATATGGATGAGTGGAAAGCGGATCTGTGGAACAGCGCGAGCATCCCTTCCCCGCCAGGTGATGACGAGACAAACGAGGCAATCGTTTTCGGATACCTTGTTGCATGGTTCCTCGGAGAGGTAAGACTCCCCGTCCGATATTACTCGAGAGTAAAAACCACTGACACGCAGTCCAGTATGTCTGCCACGAGAAGACGAGGGCCGTCATTGCTCACTTCCACGAATGGTTGGCTGGTGTAGCCATTCCCCTGTGCAAGAAGCGCCAGATTGATGTCACGACCATCTTCACAACCCACGCAACTCTCCTCGGCCGATACCTCTGTGCTGGATCAGTCGACTTTTACAACAACTTGCAATGGTTTGATGTAGATGCCGAGGCAGGAAAGCGCGGCATCTACCACAGATACTGCATTGAGCGCGCCGCTGCTCATGCTTGCGACGTCTTCACCACTGTTTCTCACATTACGGCATTCGAGAGCGAGCACTTGCTCAAGCGAAAGCCGGACGGTGTTTTGCCCAACGGTCTCAATGTGACCAAGTTCTCCGCTATGCACGAGTTCCAAAATCTACACCAGCAGTCCAAAGAAAAGATCCACGACTTCGTCCGAGGTCACTTCTACGGCCACTATGATTTTGTCCCTGAAGACACGCTTTACTTCTTCACTGCCGGCCGTTACGAATTCAGGAATAAGGGTGTGGACATGTTCATTGAGTCCCTGGCGCGTCTCAACCACCGGCTGAAATCGTCCGGCAGCAAGACGACTGTTGTGGCATTTGTCATTATGCCTGCCCAGACGACCTCTCTTACGGTGGAAGCACTGAAGGGCCAGGCTGTCATCAAGTCTCTCCGCGACACCGTGGACGTCATTGAACGTGGCATTGGCCGTCGCGTGTTTGAGCGGTCGCTCAGGTGGCACGAGGGTGACCCGCTGCCCGATGAGAAGGAGCTCATCACCAGCGCCGACCGTGTTCTGCTGCGGAGACGTCTGTTTGCCATGAAGCGACACAGCTTGCCTCCGATTGTCACGCACAACATGGTCAATGACCAGGAGGACCCGATTCTCAACCAGATCCGCCGCGTCCAGCTCTTCAACCACCCGAGCGACCGTGTCAAGATTGTCTTCCACCCAGAGTTTTTGAACTCGGCCAACCCAGTCTTGCCTCTCGATTACGACGACTTCGTTCGAGGTACCCATCTGGGTGTCTTCGCGTCGTACTACGAACCTTGGGGCTACACACCCGCCGAGTGCACTGTCATGGGTGTTCCCAGCATCACCACCAACCTCTCCGGTTTTGGATGCTACATGGAAGAGCTGATTGAAAACTCAAGTGACTACGGTATCTACATTGTCGATCGACGCAACAAGGGTGTGGATGATTCTGTCAACCAGCTCACATCGAGCATGTTTGAGTTCTGCCAAAAGAGTCGCCGTCAACGCATCAACCAGAGAAACAGAACCGAACGACTCAGCGATCTGCTTGACTGGAAGAGGATGGGCATGGAGTACGTCAAGGCGCGCCAACTCGCTCTGCGCCGGGCGTACCCCGGATCATTCGCTGGCGACGAAGAAGAAGACTTCATTCCGGGCGTCGAGCAGAAGATTTCTCGACCCTTCTCCGTTCCCGGTTCTCCTCGCGACCGTAGTGGCATGATGACGCCAGGTGATTTCGCCAGTCTGCAGGAGGGACACGAAAGCCTGAGCACTGAGGACTACGTTGCTTGGAAATTGCCGTAAGTTGAATCATGAGTCACGACAACGCAGTGGTGAATCCTGCTAACGATATCATAGTGAGGAGGAGGACCCCGACGAGTACCCCTTCCCCTTGACGCTCCGGACGAAGAAGCCCTCGGTATCGGGGAGCGCGAGTCCCTTGGATAGCATCCGATTGAACGGCAACTAGGGGAAGCATGGCGTTCTCGGTTTGCCATTGAGACGATCGTCGGCAATGAGCGCAGAACTATAAGAGATGGGGCCCAACTTGAGAACATGCAGGACAGGACAATGCCCAAACGACTGGTTCTCCCTGTCCAGTCACGATACAGTGGCACACACTCGCTTTGGGACCTGTGCTTCTAGAGCCATGGTGCAGAACCATACTCATTTCGGGACTGCAGCTGCGTAGCATGTCTCATTCAGCCTGCAAATAACATGGTGGTGGGACAAGGAATAAGGAGGTTGCTCTCCAGTACATTATATGGGATGGGTGGTTACGGTGTGGTGGGATTGGAACTCAAACATTGCATAGCAGCCGCATCAACATTTCAAGTCACTAGTATTTTTATAAGGAATGCATTTGTATTGGACTCATTTGGGCGAGACTTTGCATCATTTCGTTTCTTGAACACAACAGTGGATTGTGAGATTTATAATGCATACCGTACCTAGGTATCTGGTTGATCAGGACTTGGAGCACGTGGATTGTCCGAGAAAGGCGGGCCACGACCGTATCTGGTTGCTTATACGGGATAAATGCCGTGATGGGCATATATATGCGTGGTTGATCCCGGGTCACGATGGATGAAGCGGCACACTTTAAGCGTCCGGGTGGCACCTGCCGGCTGGGAACAACCTATCTACGCTCTATACTAAAGGCCGATATCGAACGAGATCATCTTTCCGCCTTGAGACAGTAAAAGTCTAATTGGAAATTACAAGGGCTGGTGACTGGATTGCTGATTTGCGCGTCATAAGGTGTCGTCCTTGTCTGAAGCTTGAACTGTGACGAAGCACGCGCGGCTCAATGTTACATACCTTTGAACAAAGTGAGCATTGATGTAATGTACATATTACACCCGGGGCGATGGACGGGTTGAGCCGCCTTGTGCAGATGGGTGGTAGTAGATGGAAAGTAGGCCCCATCATTTGGCGGGTGCGTATTTTAGTTTCAGGGTCCGCTCGGGGATCGTTGCGAGAGGAAGAGAGAGACTGACTGATGAGTATTGTGTAGGTAATGAAGATGCTATTTTTGTTTCTCCCGAGAGGCCTCTCGCGGCTCCACGTTGAGGGTCAAATATGTGGTTTTAATTGACAGGTCTCTTGAGATTTTTCTATTTTGGTTTGGGCAGTCGATCTACCTATCTCTCTCGGCTGCATTTTTTTGTGGCTGACATCATCGTCGAAGGGGTCCTCACTCCGTTGGAAATGAGCACCCAGCAGATTTGCCAAGAGAGCAGAAAGACATTGGGCGTCGTCGTCCCTGTGCCGCCCGTTGTGGGTGATCGGCATGGAACTCTGAAACACTGAAACATGCTGTCCACTGGGCGGTTCTGCTGCTGCTGCCACTCAGGGGTGTCAGAAATGCCTAACAACTAGACTGGCACTGGCTAGCGCAGATCGCTGCTGTCGAAACAGACTGACAGCAAGCCAGGAAACACGGCCGGATCTGTCATCCTGTCATCCCTACATTGGACGAGTACCATACCAATTGATTGGATTGGACGCTACGTGCGTATCTTGGGAAGAAGATTGCGGGGGGTCCGGCCAGCGCAAAGCGAAATGGGAGAGAGAGAAAAGATCAAGAGATGAGACGAGCTCCCTTGACCTTTGGGCGGGGATCCAACGGCTGCTGCATCCGTGGGAGTGGTACCGTACCTTGGGAAACAACGACAAGCAAGACCTTGCCAGCGATCTAGGTAGGCATTCTTTGTCGTGACAGTCTCCCGGGACGTCTATGCGGGTTATACGTGTGTGCTAAGGTTCTCTCGTCTGGTGCATTTTTCATTGTTCCCTTCCTGAACTGGTAGTAATGCCAAGAGAAGATCAGCTCCTCAGTCCAAGTCAGGCAGTTAGCAAGATACCCAGCTAAGAAGGAGAAGAACAAGAAGAGAGGAGGAACTCTGCTTCAAGCTACGACTTGTGACCTATCAATCCTCCGTCCGACATGCATGCAGCAGACAGACAACATACAGACATGCAGACAGAAAACAACAGACCGAGTTCCTAATAATAAACGTGGTATGTAATGTATGCAAGCTGCAGGAGGGTCCAACCGTCGTCTATTCGTACATTGATTACCTGCCTGCCAACCAGTCATTGACTTTCTGCCACAGGCGTTGGCGTGTAACTCCACCCCATAAAGGTACAAGGTGCCACCCCTCCATTACAGCGCACCAGCACATCGGCGGAAACCCAACTAATGCACCCCGGCTCGTCGGATTCGTCCCTCACAATTTCCAAAGCAGTGACCTGACGAGGATCAGTGTTCAGCAGTCTGTACACTAACCAGACCCTGCAAGCTTTCCTCTTGTTGCCTTTTCGTCACTTCTTACTGTGACTACCTCTTCTGAGCTCCTCTTGTGTTTCTTTCAAGTTTTGACCATCTTGACAGCTTCACCAGAAAACGAAAGACGAGAGACCAGAAGGAGAGACGAGCAGCCTGTACCCCTCCTGAACGGAATTTGATTTCCCTCTCGGTACAGTCGAACCAACCAACCAACAGCTCAGCACTACATCACATACGTACTACCCGATAGTCGGATCTACGGCGCAAGGAGGGATCTCATTATATTACCACTCTGCAGATCGACCTACCCCAGCCAGCGGCTCCCAGATAAAATAATTCGTCGGGATTGCGAACCCACCAGACAGAAGAGCAAGCAGCAAAACCGCAGTGGCAACCCGTCGGGAAAGGAAAAAGGAAAGCACCTCGACCTCTGAACACGAACGAAATCCAAACTGGAACCCCTCCATCATCCATCCACATCTACGGGAACCCAGTTGGCTGCCTCGGCGCCGCGCTGATCGATCCTCTCCATTCATTATTTCTTCCGGCGCCCAGCCCACCCACGTCGAGTAGTACAGCCAGCCTTGCTTACATTTTTGTAACTTCCTACTTGGTGTAAATAATTGGGAGGCAATTGTCCGGACACCAACGAACTCTTTGTTTCCCAATTCTTTCACATTCCAATCTTTGGAGCGAACCCCTCCTCACCGTCCTCCTCCTCCATCTTGTACAGAAACACCCCTCTACGGCATCCCGACCATGGGCTTCACAAAGCTCTTCCGGCGGAGCAAGAAGTCGAAATCCGAGTCCACAGACTTCAACTACGACCGCGACCCCCGCTACGCTTCCGAGAAGGCCAAGTATGGCGAGGCCGGCTACAACAGGAGGAACAGCCACTTCATGGCCCTGCCCCTGAATAATGGCGTCTTTGCGCCCTGGCTGGAGCTCCCCGTGCCCATCCTGCAGAGGATCTTCTCGTTCGTGAGCCCCCACTGCTACGACGAGAGCTACGAGACGTGCGAGCAGAGCGCCATCGAAGATGCTTGCATGCTGTGCGATTTGAGGGACATTTCCCACGCCGGTCGCGTGTGCAGAGCCTGGAGAAAGGTGGCCGTACCCATGATGTAAGTTAACGGGAGCTTGCATTTTTTCCTCATGTTCGAGAGCTAGAGATTCAGGAGTCGAGAGCCCCGAGTTGCCAGTGACCCGCTACAGAAATGCGCGGGTGACTCGGCTGGCGGTGATTTGGTCTCGGCTAGGAGCAGATGGTTATCCCTGGCTGCATTCGACGAATTCTTGAACATGCAGAACTAACAGCACTGTTACAGTTATCACAGTATTCGCATTGATGCTGTCCATTACTGCGAGCGCGAAATCTACCTCTCGGATATGCGAAAGCGCAAGACAAAGTTCGATCGCAATGGAAACCCCGAAGATCCGGCGAGCGCGCGACTCAACCTGCTCTGCCGCACCCTCCGCGACGACCCGACGAGACTGGGCAAGATGGTCCAGTATTTCAAGACGCCATACATGCTGCGAGAGTCCAAGACGTCGGACCTTGCCCGCACGATTGCAGTCCTGCCCAACCTGCACTACCTCGATCTGCCCGAGGGTGTATTCTCTGGAGACCCTGCATACGCCACTCTTACCCTCGAGGTGCAGGCTAGGTGCCCGGACCTCAGGAAGATGACGTATCTGGGCGGCAGCGAGCGCAACTTGGAAGTTTTGGCTTCAGGCAACGTATGGAAAAAGCTCGAGGTCTTGGAGCTTACCAGGATCAACATGGACCCGCAGGCCCTGAGACAATGCCTATCCGTCATGCAGAATCTGCGAGCGCTCAAGGTTACTGAGAGTCGGGTTATGGACGACGACTTCTTTAGATACAATGATGTCCTCCCCGCAGTGCCGGCTCTGGAGGAGCTCATCCTGAAGGAGGTGCCAAGAGTGGCGGCAGCTGGGTTGGAGGCCTATCTATCGCGTCCCGATGTTCAGGAGCGTCTCAAGGTGCTTTCACTCCAGGAGACTGGCATTCACCCGACAAACCTGCACGAGGTCCTGTTTAATGCGCCCAACCTGCAGGCCCTGTCGCTGATTGCCGAGGTGAACTCTGCATTCCCATTGAGCTCCAACCTTCCGCCGCTGGCCAATTTCAACCTCAAGTCACTGCGCTATGAGATCACGGCCTCGGCGGAAGTGGGTGCATATGCCGGCATGACGCAGGGGTACTACAACTACTTGGCCCAATCTCTTTTCGCCGACGGATTCCCACTGCTCTCCTCTCTGTACGTTCGAGATGAGAACTTCCCCGACAGGCTTATCGGCCTCCCGCCGCCCGCGCCAGGATACGGAGGTGCTGGTCAGCGCCCGTCGAGCTCTGCATCAATGGGTCCGTTTGGAATGGGTTCAATGAGTCCTCAATCGACCGGTGGAGGCTTGCCGCCGTTCGCACCCGGGCTGGGAGCGCCTGCTGCCAATACCAACCGGTTCAGCAGCAACAACCCGTTTGCCCAGCCAGCTGTCCAGCAACGCTTTGGAGGTCCCCCGATGTTGAATCTTAATCAGACTTTGGCAGTGTACACCAAGGGCGAGGACGAGAACGACTGGGGTCTAATCAAGATGGACCCCTACGACAACCCCGGTTATGCCGGTGGGCGTGGTGTAGGCGGCGGACGCGCCCACCATCGCAGCAACAGCTCCGTGACCCACGACCGACCCTTGAGCAGCTACGGATTGGCCGACGCCGGATCGAGATGGAGAGAAGGCAGCGGCGGTGCCCGCATGAGTGTCATCATGGGCAATGGCACAGGCGGCTTCCTGGCAGTACCAAACAGCCCCGAGTCGGCACATACCAGAAGGAAGAGCGAGGGCAGTGGCGCCGACGAGTGGCCAAGACCAAAGAGTAGCTCAGGCGCCAAGGCCGACAAGGATCTTTGGCGGTAAAGGAAGCCAGAGATGACGCGAGGTATGGCGAAAGAGAGAAAGTGGTGGAAAGAAATTTTTAACGGCCGTCTGTAATGAGGAGAAGGCGCTTGCAAAGGTGTTGGGAATTTGTGTGTTTTGTCCTTCCATGATAACTTTTATTTTCATGGGAGGGACGTTGTCAAAGCAAGCAAGCATTGCTTATACTTTTCCATTCTAAAGATGGACATTTGGCTGGACTGGAAGAAGGATACTTTATACCCAATGAGAACCAAAATTTTGTAATACCTTTCTCGACTTGTTGATTTTGTGTGATGAGATTGAATAAATGCTTTGTTATACAGGAGTTCATCTACTATAAAATGGTTTGTTTCCGATAAGATCAATACTCGGTGTTCGGCATTATAGGTACGCCGGCCGCCCATCGCACCAATCCGATCTGACCTGAATTCCGAATATGTCAGATCAGATCATACCAGGCAGCCGAATTTCGACTAATACGCTCCCCACCTCCGGATCGAATAGGTATGACCTGGCGACATTTCTTGCGAGCCATGCATGTGTGTCTGAGCCGCGTGCGTCGCTTATGTATACTTATGCATGGGTCTTGACAGGGAACGAGAGAAGGAGTCATATTCTTGTTCTTCTCTATTCGGTGATTATCTATGTGTTGACCTTTTGACAATATTTATAACATTCGGTAGCTGTCGCTTTACAAATTCATGTCGGAGGAGAGAGCATTTCAATTACAACCTCCAACATCCTTCTCCTCAGTCCAATCTGGCGATTAACAGAAGAGCCCATCCCTCCCATCTCAGGGCCGTCCTGGTGACGACCTAGTCCCATCGAGAAAGAAATGCCCTTTTCCACCGGCGAGGAAAACTTGCTGCAGCTGGACCAGGCCGACTTTGACTTTGGCGTCCAGTTCGAGCAGCTCTTCTTCTCTATCATCCCGTCGGTCCTGTTCATCGCGACGTCGCTATGGCGGACCGCGTCGCAGGCGCGCAAGCCCGCCGTCGTCAACGCGCCCGTGTTCCAGCTGGTTAAACTGGTATGTTTCTCTTTTCTTTTCGTCTGATAGCGGCATATATACTACGTACGATTGGAAAATGAAACGCTAACAATATAAAAGGGCGCCATCACGACATATGTCGGCCTGGAACTATCCCTCCTCATCCTCGTGGCCGTGGGTTCGTTCCGCGCGACGAGCATGTTCGTCGCCGCGTCGGCGCTCAAGCTCGTCTCGGCCTTGGCCATGATCACACTCAGCGTCGTCGACCACAGCCGCAGCCCGCGGCCGTCGGTCCTGCTGAATAGCTACCTGTTCCTGACGCTCTTGTTGGACGCCGCTCAAGCGCGGACGCTCTTTCTCCAGTCGTTGTCGGACGGTGATGGCGGCGATCAAAAGCCCGAGCTCACGTACAGCACCATCTTCGCCGCGGGAATGGCCCTCAAGGCGGGGATATTGCTTCTCGAAGCCCAGCGCAAGTCCAGGTGGGTGAGCTGGCCGGACGAAGACGGCGGCAACGAAAAAGAGCACAGCCCCGAGGAGACGAGCGGCATCTTCTCGCTCGGCGTCTTCTTCTGGCTCAACCGGCTGTTCGCCGCCGGGTACAGCAAGGTCATGGGCATCGACGACCTGTACCCGCTGGACCGGTCGCTCAGCGGGAGGCAGCTGCACGACGACTTTGCCCAGCACATGGGCAGCGACTACTCCCGGCTTCGGGGCGACCGGTACGGGCTGGTCAAGGTGCTCGCCCGCACGCTCAAGGTGCCGCTGCTGCTGCCCGTGGCGCCGCGCCTGGCCCTGCTCGCCTTCACCTTTTGCCAGCCTTTCTTCCTGGAGAAGCTGCTGGACCACCTGTCGCAGCCGCGGGTCGAGGACAACGTCGGGTACGGCTTCATCGGCGCCAGCGTGCTCATCTACTCGGGCATCGCCGTCTCCACGGCCCTGACGTGGTACTTTCACCACCGGGCTCGCACCATGGTCCGGTCGATCCTGGTGACCGAGATCTTTGCCAAGGCTACACAGGCCCGCATCGGCGGCTTCGAGTCTGGAGATGGAAAGAGCGACGACGGTGCCGCGCTCACGCTCATGAGTACCGACATGGAGCGCATCCGTATGGGCTTCAGCTACCTCCACGACATCTGGGCGTCGATCATCCAGGCCGCGCTGGCGGCATGGATGCTGTACAACCGCATCGGCGTGGCTTTTGTCGTGCCCATCGGGCTCGTCACCGTGTGCTTCGGGGGTTTGGGTATCGTCGTCCGGTTCACGGGTGACTCGCAGAGGGCGTGGATGGCCGGGAACCAGAGGCGCGTGGGGCTGACGGCAACGGTGATAGCGAGCATGAAGAACCTGAAGATCTCGGGGCTGTCGGGCGTGGTGGGCAGTCTCGTCCAGGATTTACGCGTCCGCGAGCTGGCGGCGGGCGCCCAATTTCGCAAGCTCTTCATCCTGGCCGCGCTCCTCGGCTTCACGCCGATGCTGATCGGCCCCCCGCTCACCTTTGCCGCGGCCCAGCGCGCCCTCGACGTCTCGCGCATGTTCACCAGTCTCTCGTACCTCATGCTCCTCACGAGGCCCCTGTCCGAAGTCTTCCAGTCTGTACCCCAGCTCCTCTCCGCCCTGGCCTGCTTGGGCCGGATCCAGGCTTATCTCGAGTGCGAGACCCATCAAGACTTTCGCCGAGTTCTAACAGACTTGAGATTGAACTCGGAGAAACCGCGGGATGAGGGTGAAGACTCGTCCGAGAACGCAATAAAAACACCTCCCATCGTCATTGAGAACGGCAGTTTTGGATGGGAGCCCGAAAAGTTGGCTCTGCAAGGTATCAACACCCAGATACCCAGGTCCTCACTCACTATAGTCGTTGGCCCTGTCGGCTCGGGCAAGTCGACCCTGTGCAAAGCGCTTCTCGGCGAGACCCCCTACAGCAAAGGCAGCGTGGTGCTGAGCAATCGATTCCCACACATCGGCTACTGCGACCAGACGGCCTTCCTCTCCAACGGGTCTCTCCGGAGCAACATCATGGGCTTCTCGCCGTTCGATCCGGATCGATACGCCGAGGTCATCGAGGCCACGGCGTTGGGTGTCGACATTGCCGCGATGCGCAATGCAGACATGACCAAGATAGGATCCGACGGCATCACCCTGTCCGGCGGCCAGAAGCAGCGTGTCTCGCTGGCTCGGGCCCTATACCTGCACTCTGATCTGCTGGTGCTCGACGACGTCTTCAGCGGCCTGGATGCCGACACCGAGGACCAGGTCTTTCGACGTGTCTTTGGCCCGGGAGGGTTGCTCAGGCGCCGAGGTACGACAGCGGTCTTGTGTACTCACAGCATCAGACATTTGCCCTCCGCCGACTACATCCTAGCTCTTGGGAACGGCACAATTGAACAGCAGGGAACCTTTGACGAATTGATGGCCAGTTCGGGCTACGTCCAGCGTCTTGGGCTGAAGAGTTCCTCTGACAGCGATGTGTCTTCTGAGGCATCGAACCCGAAGCCAAGTACCCAAAGATCTCAGGCGCAGACGCTGGACAGCGCGGCGATTGATCCATCTTTAACAGCTCCGGAAGTGAATGAGTCGCGCCGAGCTGGTGATAGAACCGTGTACAAGCACTACATCAAGAGCATGGGATTGTTCCTGGCGCTTTGGAGTCTGTTCTTTGCGGCGCTTTGGGGCTTCTTTACCAATTTTCCGACAATATGTGAGTTTTCGTCTATTGACCATGATTGTCGTCGAGACAAACGCTGCTCGACCTTGGATTATACCACTAACACTGCTCGTCGCAGGGCTGACGTACTGGACCGACGATGTCAACTCTGATCATCCAAAGCACGGCTACGCCTACTATGCCGGTATATATGCTCTGCTGCAGGTCAGCGGCATGATTTCGCTGCTTCTTCTCGGAGTGGCTCTGTTGATCGTTTCGGTCAAGCGTGCAGGCGCCAATCTTCACCAGGACACCTTGAAGACACTGATGCGCGCGCCTCTCGGGTTCTTCACCAAGACAGACACTGGTGTAGTCACGAACCTGTTCTCGCAGGACCTCAACCTTATAGACACTGAGCTGCCGGATGCCGTTCTGAATACCATGTTTTGTGTAAGTTTCCGCTACAAATGACGATGGCCTCGTTGATCTGATGAGAAACCCGCAGGTCTTTCAATCCATCGGCCAAGCCGCCGTCATGTTGACTTCGTCTCCGTACTTGGCGATCAGTTATCCGTTCCTCGGTGCCCTGCTGTACATTGTGCAGTGGTTCTACCTGAGAACTTCCAGACAGCTGAGGCTGCTGGACCTTGAGGCAAAGAGCCCCTTGTAGTAAGTTTGCTGGAGCTGTCATGTCCTTGACATTAGCCGCGCCCCATGCTGATATTAGATAAACAGCACTCATTTTCTTGATACTGTCAAGGGCATCACCACTTTGAGAGCCTTCGGTAAGTACCCGAGATCACTTTTGAACTTGCCTGTAATCTCCCCACGCAGCTGCTGATACTCTAGTCAGGATTCATGCCCAACGAGATCACCAAGAACGCCCATCTGATCGACTCCAGCCAGAGGCCGGCATATCTGTTGCTCATGATCCAGTCGTGGCTGAATCTTGTCCTCGACATCGTGGTCATGGTCATGGCGGCCGTCCTGACGACGCTGGCTGTCCGCCTTCACTCCAATGCCGGCTTCGCTGGTGCCTCCCTGGTCACTCTCATGGGCTTTGGTGATAATCTTTCGGGAATAGTCACGTGGTGGACCAGACTGGAAACGTCGATTGGAGCGATTGCCAGGCTCAAGACGTTCAATGAGACAGTCGAGCCGGAGGACAAGGACGGGGAATCCATCGTGCCCCCTGAGCAGTGGCCTCAGACTGGCAAAATAGAGCTGAATGGTGTATCTGCGAGTTACGAGTAAGCATAGTCTTGGGACTCTTGATACTGATCGTTGCTGATTCAAAAATAGCTCGGATGACGACAAGGCAAACGGCACGCCCAGTCTAGCACTCCGCGACATTCATCTGTCCATCAAACCAGGTGAAAAAGTCGCCATCTGCGGCCGCACTGGCAGCGGAAAATCCAGCCTCATTGCCTTCCTTCTCAAGCTGCTGGATCCGCTGCCGGACACGGTCGGAAATGCAGTCATAGACGACACGCCTCTCCATCTCGTGGACCGCGGCGCCCTCCGCCAGCGCACAATCGCCGTACCCCAGGAGGCCGTGTTCTTGCCTGACGGGTCCACCTTTCAGAGCAACCTGGACCCGTCCGATAGCTCGACGGCAGAGGAGTGCCGGGACGTCTTAGAGGCTGTTGGCCTTTGGGAATTTGTCCGCGACCGGGGAGGAGTCACCGCTGGTATGAACGCGGGAACGCTCAGCGCCGGACAACGACAGCTCATGTCGCTGGGGCGGGCGTTGCTGAGGCGCAGAGTTCGGGCGCGGGCTCTGGGCATTGGAGATGGAGGATTCGAGGGCGGCATACTCTTGCTGGACGAGGTGAGCTCCAGTGTAGACCACGAGACGGAACGGGTGATGCAGGAGATTATCAAGGCCGAGTTCAGGGCCTACACAGTCGTGGCGGTTAGCCATAGGCTTGACATGATTATGGATTTTGACCGCGTCGTCGTCATGGATACGGGGGAGATTGTCGAGGTTGGGAATCCAATCATGCTTGCCAACGAGGCCGGGACAAGATTCGGTGACTTGGTGAGGGCTGGAAATGCGTAATGGCATTGAAATACATTGATGCAAGGCCGAAAAAAAAAAAGAACAAAAAGAGGGCAAAAAGATCGCTTGCGGTTTGGAACCGCAGGTCTTTATTCGACAAGTCTGTCGCACCGACCGCTCCCACTAGCATTACCTAGCATTCAGTTTAAGGTCATGACCCAATCCTGGGGCCGTTGAAGAAAAGTTGGGGGTTTTTTTCTTCGCTATTTGAGGTGCAATGTCGTTGCTATAGTGGGTTGATTGGCCGGAATCTTCAGGTGTCAACAAAACCTCGCAGGTTTCAAACACTGCAGGACCTAGGTACCTAGCAGCATACGTTTTGCTAGAGAGAGGGTGTATTATACCCCTGGCCTGATGGCTCTATTTTGTCCTTGAAAGGCGATAGCTGCCTCGAGAGTAGCTCGTCAAGTTTGGAGGTACCCTTTTCGCCATTTTTGATCATGCGCTATTGTGTCTGGCGGTGCATTCATGTAGAGGTAGAGTTATGATCTGTGTATACCTTACGAAAGAGTACTCGGTACCGAAGCCATCCGGCCTGAGTATCATGGCGATACATTACCAGAGGAGGTTCTGGATAGGCTAGTAAAGCGTTGCAGTCGGAACGGGTACCCATCAAAGTCCTGCCCACGACTGGGCCAGTTGACCCTGAGCAGAAAGTAATTGCAGAATGTGATCTGCCTCAGCGGTTCAAGCAGCGGCGTCTCAAAGTCACCGAGCTCCTCTTGCTTGTCCCACCAAGGGATCTCCGGCCGGCATCCGGGGTTGATTTGCAGCGTGACGATCAAGGTATGCAGCGATCGCATCGAGGCGACGACAGCCCAAACGCATTCCCACGGCGTGTCGCCAACGCCATCACCTCCGTCCCATCCGTGCCAGACGCCGCCAAAAGCGTCGTGCAAGTTGGCGCAGAGCCCGTCCCATGACGTGTGCAGTGCAAGCGAAAGTCGTACATGCCGCACGTTGTCCAGGTGGTGAGGAATTACCGTTCGGGGAAAAACACAAATGGATACAAAATTGCTAAAGTGTAGGGTGCTTGTTCTATAAAGAGTGTCTACGGCCTCGGAATACCTGTTCAATGTATGAGCCGTAATTCGAGATCCATGCCAAGTAATCATCCATCTCAACTGGAGTACAATTGGGGTATGAACATTATCTTACATTAAACGGCAGACAGTCAGAAGAGCTCCGGTAGGGCTCCTTTCGGAAAGCGGCTCACGATCTCGGAATAAGTCGAGCTGTTGCTGCTCCATGGTAAAGTTGCTTTCCAATGGTACTCCAATACATTCTTTGTGATCATTCGTATCTGTCGATGCCGGATGTAGACACCGTAGACCAGCAAGCTTCTCTCCATGGACGAACATGTGCAGATGCTTTGGCCCAAATACGTGCTCATAGATCATTGATCTGATTTCTGGAAGTAATATCTCGAAGAACAATGAAGACGGTTGAGATATCATATATTTAGACACCGCTGAGGACGAGCACATGGCGTTCGGTGAAGCCAATGATGTCGTGCCCTGCATGTTTCTTGGATTTTTCATTCGCGATCTTCTGATTTTCCGTAGAAGCAATGATGTGTCTTGATAATATGACTATCGTTGAAATTGTAACAGTAGAGAAACGATGAGATTACTCACCATGGATACCGTCAACACTTTATGGGCTCCAGTCCTGACCGTCCTAGGTTCTGATCTGATAGTCCTACTCAGCCTCTCCTTCGAAGTGGCAAGCGGAGCTCGGCGAGGTGGCTATGTTGACTTGATGATGAGACTAAAAGATGACAGCGGCAGTTCTTGGTCAGTAATCTGGCGATATTCTGGCGATATTCCTTCATCTTGTAGTCATCGTACGAATAATCGAGACGTGTGCTTGTGGACTTGGTTGAACGGTCGTCGAGACGCGTAGGATCCAAGAGTGGTTGCCTCGTCTTGGGTCTGTAACTTTGTATCATGAGGATATTCATCTTCTGGGTTTGGTCGATATGATTTCGGCAAGCGGAAGCATCTTGATTTGCCTATTTCACCTTTGATGTTTTCGAATTGCCCGGATTTTGAGCTCTTGGTGTACCTAAGCTGGGATTTTAGGTGCGCATGAGGTAGCTTCCAGGTCAGGTAGTGGAAAGACGAAGTATAACGAGAAGGCACGACCTTGGGATGGAGCACGCACATGTGACCCCACACCACCACACTTTCCTCTCGTAACCGACCCAAGAATCTCAAGATTCAAACAAGCAGAGAACTCGAATATGAACGACAAAAAGAGCATAATTCTTCAACAGCAACCAATCAAGTGGTCAGCCGATCAACGGCAGACACAATTGAGACACATTCTCCCAAAAAACGTCGCTTTAGCTCACTTGGGAGAGCGCCAGACTGAAGCCCAAACTTCAGGACCTTGTTATCTGGAGGCACTGTGTTCGATCCACAGAAGCGACATTTAAAATATATTTTTTTCCTTTTTTTCTCAGCTTATTTGTGACTTGCAATCAATCACTCTTGTGCAGTCCTCTTTTTGCGTAACGATCTAGGGATGTCTTCGCGCATGTAAATGAATATTCTAGATTGCGGCCGAGGAATTGATGCATAGTAAAACAATTAAAAGTTCGGGGCTTTCTACTTCGTCGATAGGTGTCGCACGTATTTATCCAGCGCCTTTCTTTTGTTTTACTCCGTGTGTCAACTTGCAGTACCCCAGCATACCCAGGAATTTGCGGCTATCAAATGTCAATGCAGGGTGCCATTCTCGGACGAGTGTCACATGAACAAGTACAGATGCGGCAAGACTGTATAATGTACAACCAGTGTTGTACAAACCGATGAGATCTCCTTCCTTGGCTTTTTGCGACGGATTCCGGCGAAAGCGGTGAGCTACATGTATACAACGGAATAAATCAATGCATTCAACTGTCGACTGCATCGAATCTGCGAATCTGGCGGCGCCGCCGATTGACTCCTACTTTCACAGTGGCACCTATGCAGAGGGAAAGTAAATCCCATGCCACTCATGCAGTGCCTGAGTACAGAGCAGTAAGGACCCGGCTAACAACCTCCGTCGTACCTCGTAAATTGTACATAGTACCTAACGTAGATAACAACCCCAAATACCTTGACACCTTGTTACTTTGTTGAAATATGCCCCAAATATGACAGCGGGAGCCAGCGATCCGCAGCTGAACTTTTGCATCCATACCAGCTTGTTTAGCGGACGGCATAGGATGGGGTCTTTCGCCTTGGCTGCACCAGGAACGGCTGTCCACGTCTCACATCAAAACTTCCTTTCCATGATCCCCCGAGTCAGTCTGGTTCGCTGATCTGCAATCCCCAGAAGAGACGGCTCATCAATCCCCGGACAGGGCGGCCGGGCATTGTCTGCTCATCTGGACTAGCGATTCATCAGCTCACGTCAAGATTGTCTTGGCTGTTCGGAAGCTTAGACGCCCTGCTGAGCATAGCGCCTTCTCTATCGAAATCAACCACCACAAAAGATGCCGTCCCTTCTTCGTTGGCAGCGTGGAAGCCTGTAGATTTTAGTGATCAGTACCTGGAATGGATCTTGCGTCACTCAGCTGGGGCTGCGGGTCGTACAACTGTCAATTGCTCCCACAGCCACACCTTCTTTTGTTTACTTGAGGAAGTCATCCCCTTCTTTTTCTGTTGAGATTTTCGGATTCTAGACTTTCTCTTCATCCTCTTGCTTACAGCGCAAAGAAGAGAGAATCCCACTGAAATCATGCGCGTCTCTCACATCTGCACCCTCGCTGGCTCGTTGGTCGCCGGCGGGGCAGCTAGCGCCATCCCCCTGGAGCAGTCTGCCCAGCAGCATGCCATGCTCAGCCCAGACTCGACCGTGTCGGCAAACCGGCCCATTGAGACGGGCGTCGGTCACTTCAGCGAATGGTCTCGCGAGACCAAGAGGCAGTTCCTGATTGACTGGCAAGGTGGAAGGGCTTCTGAATGGATCATCGTTCAGGGCAACGAGGGCGGTGACCTCGATTCCATGACCGCGGCCCTGACCTGGGCGTACCATCTGCAGCATGCTACCGCCAACACGTCGGAGCCTCTCAAGGCCATTGCTCTGCTGCAGACGCCCACGGACGCGTTGGATCTGCGCCCAGAGAATAAGATTGCTCTGGACAACTCCCAGATGAGCTCCGGCCACTCGGATCTTTTGACTCTGGACGAGCTGCCAGAGGACCCCCAGACGCTCTCAAACGATATCAAGGGCATCGTCATTGTCGACCATGCCGTGCCCTTGAGGAAGTGGAGCGACGCAAAGATCATCAGCATCTTTGATCACCACAAGGACAATGGAGCCGGACCTGATGCAAAGCCCCGAATCTTTGAAAAAGTGGCAAGCTGCACCACGATTGTCGCCAGACAGATGCTCGACGAGCTGGAACAGCTGCCTGAAGAGTACCACATGCCTCACGAGCTGCTGGAGCTTATTTTGTCGGCAATCGCTATTGACTCTGGTGGTCTCGCCAAGGCGACAGATGCAGACCGCGAAACCGCCGCCAGAGTCTTGGCACGGAGTAACTGGCGCGGCAAGAAGCTCGAAAAGAAGATGCGCAAGCTCGACGACAAGCTCAGTGATGCCAAGCAGGACCTGGATCATCTTGGTGTTCGCGATCTTCTGAGGAGAGACTGGAAGGGCGACTTGGTCGACACCCCCTCCCCTCGCACTCCGACAGTCAGCCTTGGCTTCTCGTCAATCCCGTACTCGTTCGATAACCAGATCACCAAGACTGAGTTTGGCGAGCTGTTCAGCTGGTTCGCTATTGAAGCCGCCTGGACCGCTCAAATGGGCGCCGACATTAGCATAGCCTTGAACAAGTACAAGATTCGCGACGAAAACGGCAAGAAGCACAAGATCAGAGAAATCGTCCTCTGCGTCCGAAACGACGTGCGTATCGATGAGAGGCAGGCAGACGACCTCTTCCGTACCGTCTCGGAGGCTATTGAGAAGGATGAAACCCTCAACGTCAAGCCATGGCACCGTGCAAGCGAGCTCGGCAGGCGACAGATGATCTGGACGCATGAGCGTTCGGATGCGGGACGGAAGGTCATTCGTCCCATTGTCGAAGCTGCAGTGAGGGACTGGGACATGTAAGATAATTTTGGATTCCCTTGCTAGCCGGCGTTGGTCTCAACTTGATGGGATGGTTCCTTTTCATTGGGAGCCGATTTGGGTGCATCTTAGAGGTTGCACATATCAACCACAAAAAATGTTGGAGTGTGGTGACATACAATTAAGGATCACTTACGCTAGAACTTAGACAGGAAAGCAATTTCCCGCGTAATATACGTGTATCATAACTTAAAATGGACTGGACCTCGATGTTAAATTCTTTTGCTGTCCTATAGAATGTGTACGATTTATGTCAAGTTACTCATGCATGGAGTCATACGTGGAGAGAAACGATCAGAATGATTGAAGCGTCTTTGCAGGCTCGAGTGCCTTGCAAGGATATAGGTGCGTGAGACTAAACTTCAAAGTTGAGGCACTTGAGCTTGGACATGAACCATCAATCATCTTTGTTCTCAAGGAACCTCTCGCTTTGGAATCAATACCAGATTGCCTGTGACTCGAACTCCGGTTCCAGCGTATCTCTGGATAACGCCGCTTCCAACATACCCCTCTTCGCCGTCTTCTGTCATACAGTCATCGAAGGGATTGGCCCCGTCTTCATAGACGAAATCGTTGGCTTCTTCGTCGAGACAGACGTATCGGAACGTTGGGATATCATGCGAGATGAGGAAGGGGACATGCACAGAGATGTGTGGTTGCCTGTTGACAGGCCGTGTACGCCAATCCAGATCCTCGCGGATACGACGCAGCAAGAGTCCCCAAGCTGGCCGCTGCGTCAGGTGGTCAAGAGTCTCGAAGGCCTCATCTTCGAACTCGGACGCAAATCTCAAATGGCTCAACCTGACGGATCGCAAGGTCTGTGGCAGGTCTTGTGAAATGGACATAAGCTCATCGTGTGCCACAACGGCCATCTCCAGCCCAAAGTGCTGCAACTTTGGCCACCTGTCGTGGGGTAATATGTAATGGAGTGAAAGGAGGTGCTTGGCCCTCAAACTCGAAACCTCTTTGCACTCATCCACCTGGAACCGTATGTCAAAATGCTCAAGATCCGTCGCCTGCAGCATAGCGCTCCTCAAACGCCTTCGCCTGATAAATTCCTGTTTCGGAGCCCTGCGGGGATCCTCAAGAAATCGCACATCAATATGCACACGAAAGAATATATCCACGCGGCGAAATCCGGGTTGGCGGAGCAGCGCCACGAAGTCTTGAGGTTTATCGATATCAGAAGCTAAATGTTCTCCGAACAATTCGAGGAGCAATTCAGTCGCCTGATGGCCCTTCTCGCCTTGATTCCTATACAGCGATGGCTCGAAAGCGGCAGATCTTCCATTTGATTGAATCGATAATTCGGTTTTGTGATAATCCAACGTAGCGAGCTTGTGCAAAATTTTGGGCCATCTGCTCTCGGGTGGTTGACCCACGCGCAGCTTTCTGACAGCATTCTCTCGTTCCGGGTCTGGATGGGAGGGCTTGTCTCTGGCAGGCCAGCCTTGGGGGATCGGGTAGTTGAAGCCATATGGGAACGAACGAATCACGGGCGTTTCGTATTTCGGCGCCAACAGGAACCCGTGGGCGTCGTTTGTCATTGTGACTCTGCGCAGTGCCGGAAACCATTCGAGGCCATAAGCCAGGACTTGAATATCAGCTTCGCCCGTGGTAGCCTCTTTCTGCTGCTGCAGGAGTTGGTGATAGTATTTCCAGCTTTCGTCATTGTTCAACTCCGCAAGAGCCTGCAGCTCACGCAGCTTATCCGCCTGCAACGGTGCTCCATCATGGCACTCCCCGCGCCGATACATTTCGGAGCAGTTGTAGCCGCATATGATGTCGTACCATTTGGGCGCATGATTCAACCATTCTTCTCTTTCGGCAATAAAGTTTGGACTTTTCGTCGTGAGCCACACCGGCCACCCTGGGCTCTGCAGACCCGCATCGTCCCAGATAATCTCAACGACGCGATGGCGGAAGGTCTCGTGATCAGCAATAGATCGGAAGACCTCGATATTCAGAGTATTGGCGGGGAGGAACACCCTGCCCAGACAAAGACGAAACTTGTTCAAGAAATCTCTGCTGACCAAGCGGAGGTTCTTGATGTCGCGATTCGGCAGGTAAGTTTCCACCATACCGTACAGCTCCAACGGAAAAGCCGTTATCGACATGGCGTAAAGATGACAAGCAAGCCAAGGCTTATGGTGATGGTGTCAGGGTATTCGCTATGTCATCGCGCCAGTCGCTTTCTCATAGATTGATACCATGACACAGCTGAAATGATGTCGCTCGAGTAACGAAGCACTGCTGTTTTCTGTATGAAGTAAGACTCACCTATCAGCCAGTCGATGCGATTCCGAATGTCTGCTCAGACAGGTAATCAGAGAGATGAGGCTCAAGGGAAAACCAAAGAATGAAGTTGGGCCAGGCCACGCAGATTCATCAATCCCAAGCTGCTGGGTGAATTGCCTGTTCACTTCATTGCACATGCGTATCACCAGCTACTCCCCACATCCAACGGCATGCATACATTCCGGAGTCCCGACCAAGGACTGATTCCACTTCTTGTCCGAAAGTTTATTCTGACTTGAGTTCATGCTCGCATCAATATCATCGGAGAGATTGGGTTCGTAACCCAGTTCTTTATTGAATTTAAGCAAAGTCGCAAAGTTCGGGATGGTAGTCTCAGCTTAATCCATAATTTCATCCTCCTCGCTCGTCTCGCCGGAAGTCAATACCGGGGGATTGGCCTCGTCCTCACTCTCGTTGCGACCAAACTCGTTGATTGCAAGTTTCTCGTAACCGTATCTAATCGGATGAAATTTGTTAGCCTTTACTTTTCTCGTTTTGAAACCTCTTTGCGGGTGGTACTTACCGGATCATTTCTCTGCGGTCGGCCTCAACGCGAGGTCCGGCGCCATTGACCATGTCCCATAGCCAAGCGTGAGAGTACGAGACCGAGTCTCTTTTATTCCACTCGAGCTTGTAGTCTAGCAGAGGATCTTGAGGGCAGTATCCGCCCTCCCATCGCTCCTTGCGATCATCATCGAAGAATATATAGGCGGCGGTTCTGGCGTCTTGACGCCACTCTCTTGTGAGGACGATCAGCTCGTCCAAATCTTTGTGTCCCGTTGGCGGCTCGTCCGGGTGGGTCTTCAGATTTGTCTAGTCCATGCCCCCCACTGTCATGCGGTAACCGGATCGACCTCCGGGCGACAAACGAATGCAGTGCGGTCGAACCGTCAAAACATGGAACACTTAGTCAAAGGCACCTGCGCCGGATGTGTTACGCCATCCCGATATAGTTTGGCTCCAGTCTTGTCGTCTTCATTGGACTACCAGTCGCTATCAGAATAGCTGCTGCCGCTGCTCTCCTGAGCATCCTCCTCAGCAGTCTCGCAAGAACAACATCGCAAAACGCATTTGCGTGCTGACTCATCCGTGCTTAGAACTTCATGTATTTGTATCAACCTCCAGATTTCTGCATTTCTACATCACTACTTTAGCCTTTTTTTCTGTCAATCGGTGGGATCAAATAGTTCAAGTTCGAAATTGACCAGCCTTTCGACAATCTGTTCTGTTGTACTAAACCAGCTTGACAGATCGCGAAGAAGCTGGTTTCTGGAACAAAAGCCGAGCAAGTACGTCTGCCGCAACGTCTTCATCGAATAGTAATTCGTTGATCGACCAAGCAGTTTCGTCCCGCATTTCGCCATTCGATCCTATAAGGCCACTGGACATGGCCATGTCAACACCCGGGTCGCTGCCACTATCATAGTTGGCGGAATAATTGATTTCGATTGCACCAATCCGATGGTACGCAGACACTCCACGTGTTTTTGCAATCACTATTCCATACAAACTGCTGTTGCATACAAATAGTGGCAGTACAAGCAATCGACCACGTTTCGCTAACTCATAAACTTCGCCAACTGGGATATTTAAAGCGAGAAAATGCTGTGACAGATTGGCGAGGAGCAAGAACTTGACGCGAAGTATGTTGAAACCGACGATATCTTGATTATCGTTCCACTGCAATTTGATCGGCAAGCAAAATCCTCTAATTTCAATCGTCCCGGTTGATATCAATGAACCACCGTCGTAGACATTCTTACCGCGCATGGTTTCGACGGCGGCAAGTTGTATGACCGCAGTCTGCGGTGTGAGAATTGGAAACGATATCTCTCCATTCACAGAAACCCATGACCAGCTCGGAGCGCAAGGAGACATGTCTTTCGATGGCTTCTGTGTGGTTTCTTCGTGACTTGACCACGCGAGATCGTAGAGAAGGGTGCTCCGCCACATCCCTGCCAAGTACATGCCATGGACTGGTCTCTGGATGAAATTGACGACACCCTTCAGTGCAATAAGCTTATCGGAATTTTTGGTGAGTTCAGTCTGTGAATATCTTTGAACCAAGCCGTGCCAAAACTCTCGAAAATTGTGATCGCTGGAGCTTCTTCCCCGCAAACTCGAAGCGTGCATCCCGCTGATTGTTGGGAAGGACGGTGGTTTCGATTTGAACATCTCGAGCGAGCACAACTCTTGGCATTCCCATGCCAATTGTTTAGATCCGAAATGTCAGACACGGCGGCTCAGAAAGCGTTCTTGGAAAACCCAGCCTCGAGCATTCAGGGGAGCAGCCTCTATCTCATCATTCCAGATATCATCGTCAAAGACGTGGAAACGTTCCGAGGTGTCCTTGTAGTCAAGTTCAATCAGACCAGGGAGCGACGAAGCCCACCCGGACTGCTGGAACAGGGACTCAGTCCCATCTGTGGAAAGCGTCGCAGATATGTTTAGATAGGAATGGGAATACACAAGGTCCATGACCACGGACTCTACTTTCCAATCGGCGAGGTCGTCCTACCTGATACACAGGGCGTCAATCCACATATAACTTATCCCAAGTCTGCGAGCTATGAGCATAGCTTGACGGAAAACAATGGGGTGATTTGTGACATCGACTCTGCTCTGAAATGCTGACTCGTTCTTTGTTTCGAGTCTTTCAACCTCTTGGCTCCCCCATCTATGGCTCAGGGTCATATATGGCCCCTCGAGGTGAACTCCTCTGGTCAGAATCAACTTCACTGTTTCGTCACAGAGCCCTAGATCCAGAAGCCGGCTCGGATACCAAGACTGGGACATTTGTACTTGCTTGTTGCAATGCGTGTGGCGGTCATTGCAAGTAGTGACCCATGACTGGATAAGGTCGAAGTCAGGACCAGGAGACGTCGACCTCTCCCAGGCATTCGAAGTGTGAGCTAGGTATTTGGTTAGCAAGCTTTGTTGATTCAAATTTTAGGTACAAAAACACACCCTTGTGGTGAACGAATGCCAGGTCAATTGTGAAGAAAGGCTCTTCAGGTATCGCACCAGCCAGGCAGATCGCCAGTGAGCATGGCAGAAGAACGTCTTTCTCGCGCTTCCCTGGGATATAAATCTGGGAAATGAGGCGAAATATGACTGGTAGACAGGACGTTCTCCAGCGATGCAGAGCATCTCGCTGCGACTCGTTCTCGAGCCATCGCACGAACTTGACACATATAAAGCAAGCAACTTCAGGCTCTACTTGATCTGGCCTCAACCTGACCTGAAGATCTCGAGGCCCCACGGACAAGCGGTCCTGGGGCCTCAACTGCCCGATGTACAGATTGCAGCTGGAACAAAGAGACATGTTGCGCAGCGATTTGCAATACCAAACCTAGCCGGTGGCGCTGGGGCGACGTTCTTGATAGTTGCTTCGGGAGACGTCGTGGCAGTTCTGGTGGGGTAATGGAATGCCCATCAGACCCCCTGTTACAAGCCTGGACTGATGCAGTCCGATCCAATTGTAGAAAAGCCACCACCACTTCTATTTTTAGATATCTCTCCCACACACGTGCCTCTGGTTCTGGCGACAGGGATATAAAATTTTGGACGACTCAATACCTAGTAGACAACTTCTGTATGCAATAACTCAAAGACAAGGGCTCGGCCTCCTCGTTCTCTGTTTCAATCTCGCTATTAGTGGGGTAGAATTCGGTCAGAAATATCTTCTCATAACCGTGTCTAATCAGAGAAGATCTGCCAGCGGGTGTTTTTTTTTATTTTTTATTTTTTTACTTTTTTATACGATCGTTATTAACGAAAACGATTTTGTCTCAACCTTGAGACGGTCGATATTATTCGAAATTAGTTGGCTTAAAATGGCAAATGAACGCCCTCTATCTTACAAAATCTCACCGATCCCCTCTTGGCCCGAGGCCCTCCTCGACTCCACCTATTCGTCGTCGTCGTCGGCATTGTAGTCCTCGTCGGACTCTCGGTCGTTGTCGTAGCTGCTGCTGCTGCTGCTGCTGCCGCTGCTGCCGCCACTGTTCTCCTCGGTCTCCTCCTCGGCATTCTCGCTGCTGGAGGCCGAGGACTTGGGCTCGACCGGGGTCTTGTTCTTTCCCTTGTTCTTGTACTTGCCCTTTCCCTTCTTTGCTCCCTTCTTGCCCTTGCCCTTGGGCTTGGGCTGGGACTTGGGCTGGGGCCTCGGGTTGAGCAGGAGCTTGGTCTTTGCCTGGCTCTTGTGCTGGGGCTTGGGGTTGAGCTTGGTCTTTGCGCGCTTGGGCGCAGCCTCCTCTTCCTCCGACGAACTGTCTCCATCGCTATCGCTGCCGCTGGGGTTCCACTCGGTCATGGGCAACTTCTCATAGCCCCACCTAATCGGATGAAATTTGTCAGTTTCTTATTTTCCTTAAGATGAAAATACCGTCAAGTGGGCAGGTACTCACTGGGCCGTTTCTCTATCGAGAGCGTCAACGCCTGGACCAAAGCCATTCACCATGTCCCACAACCAAGCACAGGAGTGCGAGACCGTATCGTGGCGAGGATAGGTGATCTGGTAGTCCCTCGTCAGAAGCTGAGGACGGTTACCGTCCTGCCACCACTCTTGTAGGGTGTCCTTGAAGACGAAGTCGGCAGCAGTGCTGGCTACATCACGCCACTCTTGGAGACAGACGATCGTTTCGTCCACCTTCTCGTCCCCAGTGTTGGGCACCTTGGGATGCTTCACGAGGTTGGGATAATCCATATCGTACATGGTGATGCGGTAGCCATAGGAGCCGCGCGGCATCTTTGCCACACAAAGGCCGAGACCGTATCGCATGCAGTTGTCGTTCCAGTACATGCTGCGGGTTTGTCGCTCCGTCTTGTCCTTCTCGTAGTGCTCCACAAACGTCTCCGGTCGGTCCATCCAGTATGTGACGACCCCAAAGACTCGGTCTCTGCCGTGCTTGGTAATCATGCGCACGGCATGCTTGTAGTACTCTGTGAAGATCGCATGCTTGGTGGAAAGCGAGCCTGTGGCGAGATACCAATCTTTGCGGTCACTTCCATGGAAGAAGCCGATCGGCTGCATGAAAACAGCGAACTTGGAATTTGCTGGGTTGAACCGAGTCAAACCAGTGAAGCAGAGAAACATTCTGGTGTCCGTGGGATGGGATAGGTTGTGAGGAAGGGTGGGAATATCCTCAGCGGTCCGGGGACGGAAAGGAAGCTTGAGTCGACCATTGATAGTCAAGTTGCTTCGGAGCTGATCCTCCACATGGCCCTCACAAATCCAGAGATACTCCTGGACAGTAATGTGAGCCGGCAGCCAAGTGCTATCTCGATCGATCGAGAAGTTGTCGAGTGTGTCTGCAAGTCTGTCGACCTGGCTGCGGTTCGGGTTCAATGTGAGCTTGGCTACGCGGGCGGTGGGGGGAAGCGCCATGACTTCGTCGCGCAGTTTGATCCATTGATCAACAGCCTCCTTAAGCGGGGTCTTCTTATTGAGGTCGCTCTTATGGTTGTTCCGGTCAGAGAGGAACTTTTGGCGACCATCAGAGTACAATTCTACGATCTTCTTGATGTCCTGAGACGACAAGGGACGGAAGCTGGCCCATTGAGCGCCGATTGCAGTCCAGAAGATCTCGTTGTCGCGGAGGGTGGTGAAGAGCGTGCGACTGTTGACCAGGACGTCGAAAAGCTTAGCTAAAGCGTTTTCGACGGTGATTCTCTTCTCCTCTTGGGAGGCGCGGACATTCGATGGGCCGAGGATGCAGAAATGGACGCGGGCAAGCGTGTCTGTGTCGCCGAATGGCTTATCCTTGCCGAGGCTGAAGCCATCGAGCCGGAAAGACTTCACCTGTTTGTTGGGCATAGCTTCGAAAGCCCGTGAGCTGGATTGGATGATGACTGCCGGTAGGAAAAAGGTGTTCGCTTGAGGAAAAGTGTATGCTTGATGCAGACTCAGGGTATCAGGAGGATCGCGCTGGATCAGAAAAGGTTGGGATGCCTCTAGAACAGATTCCGATCAACAGCTGATAGAGTGAAGGGAAGCTCGCAGTGCAAACGGAAAAGAAGCTGCAGCAAAACCCGCCGCGCTGGAGCCTGAATGAACAAGACTTGGGTGGGCGCGAAAACCCGCGAGATGCGCGCGTTGCTCGGCCAGCGTTGACAGCTACTTACAATAGAAGCTACTACTACCTTTGAGCTCTGTGTAGAGAATGGTTGGGCACCTGCGCAAGCTCCTACGAGAAGCACGTTACTCGGCCAGCTTGCCTATGACACTGTCAACGCAGGAGGACTTCACACTCGAGCCATGGAGATAGTGCGTGGACAAAAGCACAAGCTCATTTGAATGTATGCCAGATGATCGTAGTGCTAATCCCGCTATAACATTGCCAGTGTCGAAAAGTAATTATATTAATATTTATGTTGAACACTTTAATTCAATAGCTGTTATAACCCTTCAACGGTACCATCGATATTGACAAGAGGAAAAGGGCTAAAAAGAAAATAATACTACAGACATATAATTTACCTGTGATGATGTTGTTCTCAGATAGGAACAAAAAAAGAAAAAAAAATGAGTGGATATCTGGTGATCCCCCTACTCGAACCCGGAGGCTCTCGATTCTACACCCTAACGTCTGGCCATGTAGGCGGGGGGAACATACCGGTCAGGCCACTCGACCAGAGAGAGAGCATCCTGCGTCAGGCGTGCCCAATCCCTGGCCTTGGAATATTGGTGCAGTATTGGAACTTATATGGCCTCCCTCGGACCCCACCTTTCTGGTCTCAACCTGTTTGCAACTGCCGGCGAATACCCGTTGAGAGCGGTGCAGCTGGGCTTTTTGGAGCCTTTGTTCCATGCTACAATAATTGAAGAGTCATTCTGATTCATTATTGATACATGTGCATCCGTGGTGTCTCGCTACACTCCTCCAGCACCTTGGGTCTCGACCCAGCTTGCGTGTCTCTTATACCCCCTCCCTTATGGACCACCAGCGTCAAAGCTGTTTTCTTCCTCGTGTACCAGATGCATAGGGGTATAATTTAGTCAAGCAGGTCTCGCATGCCATTGAAAACGAGATCCAAACAATAAATGTCTCGTCAATTTGAGTGCACAGGTTGTGCAAGGCCATCGCGAGTTGACGTTGATGTCTGCTAGCGCGCTTACACGTTTCGCATAAGACATTTTATACTCTTAGCCAATGAAAAGCCGTAGAGGGGTTAATGTGATCGAATCACCAACACCACCTTTATACTGAGACTTTGCGACCTAATACAGAAGTGTGACACGCTTTTGAGTCAGTCAATGAGGAGAAAGATTCATTTATTGCTAATATGCATTTGTCAAGTGCGAGCAGCCAGGCTGAGTCTCAATCATGACGCGGGTGTCGTAGCTTGCTTCAATATTGCTCATGGTGTTTGACATTGCCACCCCATGACATCTCGACATCGTTTACTGGGAGGTGACTTTTCTAGATGCGATCTTCATCATCTAGATTGAGCGACACTTCATCGACTAGAAACAACGAGACCAATACTCCCAGAATGGCAATGACCGAACCAACTTTGAAGACGACCTGGTTGTCCTTTTCGCTACTGTCAAAGGTACCTAGAATGGCTTCGAATACTTATGCTGCATGCCAATCCGAGTCATTATACTTACAGCTTCGTCGAATGCTTGCATGTACACCAATCGCGGCTCCAACCGTGGCCACGGCTGCTACCACCTAGAGGTTTGGCCACGAACGGACGCTGGGAATAGCTCGGTAGAGAAGACCAAGACCAAGGACAATAACACCAACCATTAGAAATTGCTTTCCGACTCTGCTTCAGTTGCATTCCAGCACCAATTTCACCAAGGGTCATGTATGATACGACGAACGAGAAGTCCTGGTTCTTGTGCACGACACACAGGCAGATTCCGAGCCAGCCCTTGGCTGGAGAAATCGCATCGACTTGGCCATCACATTGTAATGACTACACACTCTGGTAACCAATAATCATAGGACTGCTTAAAAATATCGGGATTTTTTCTCCCCTTTTTTGGAGACATGAGAAAAGTTGGGACATCATCTGTACCATATATTTGGTTCGTGACTACACCGTATTTAAGCCCAGAATCCCGATTAAGAGCACTAGGGATCTTTCGAGACCCACAAGACGGAGAGACCCTAGAAACAACATCTAGATTACCCGCGATTAGATGATACACTACTGCTTTTCGCCTCACACCGTCGAAACAGTGCCGACTATCTAAATGATATATTATTTATGTCGAGGAGTCTCATATAATTTCGTCACGTTGTCCGAGCATTTTCGCTTTGCACCCAGTGTCTACGATTATGTGCTCCGGGCTAGTCAAACCAAGATCAAACCAAGGCGACTGCCAACGTCCAACATTGCTCGGAAGGCTTTATTTCAATCTGACGCGAAGTCGAGATTACACAATTACATAATGCTTTTACTCTTCGTTTGCTACCTGCCAGCAGAACTGAACAGCGCAAAGTTGACTTGCAACACGCAAGATACATACTGCACCAAATGTCGCTCATGATGCTAGTCCCTATCCGGACCATGTTACAATGGGCAAAGCTTATCCCGGCGTGGGTCTTCGGAGATGGTCGAGACTACTGAGGACTAATCGAACCATATCTAGGTATCACCCATCCGAATGACCAGGGTTAAGATGATACCTCGGCCGCTATCGGTCAAGATGGTCGAAACCCATCTCGAAAACGATGCATTTTGTCGCGATTCGATCAGACATTCAACGAGATTCGCATAGTTGACAATGCCTCGAGAATCTCAGCGTGTCGACGATCGGTCGGTAGAGCCCGCAAATAGCCCCACAATGTCCGATCTTCTAGTCCCCATCCGGGTCATCGAGCACGAGGAGATTGTACTCTCAGACGGCACCATCCTATCCGCTCAAATATGGCTGCCTGTCGATGCAGAGACCAATCCGGTGCCAGCGATCCTGGAACTGCTGCCATACCGCAAGCGTGACGGGACTGCCCATCGGGATGCGCTCATCCACCCCTACTTTGCCGGGCACGGGTACGCAGGCGTGCGCGTGGACATGCGCGGCTCCGGTGACTCGGAGGGCCTGCTGCGCGGCGAGTACCTCGAGGAGGAGCAGGATGACGCGCTGGAGATCCTGGCGTGGATCGCGGCGCGGGCGTGGTGCACGGGGTCCGTCGGCATGATGGGGATCTCGTGGGGCGGCTTCAACGCGCTGCAGGTGGCCGCGCGGCGGCCGGCCGCGCTCAAGGCCATCGTGTCGCTGTGCTCGACCGACGACCGCTACGACAATGACGTGCACTACATGGGCGGCTGCCCGCTCGTCGAGAACTTCCTCTGGGGCGCCGTCATGTTCACCGTGTCGCCCAACCCCCCGGACCCGGCCCTCGTCGGCGACAAGTGGCGGCAGATGTGGCTGGAGCGCCTCGAGTACGGCGTGCCCTACGTCGCTGAGTGGCACGAGCATCAGCGCCGCGACGAGTTCTGGAAGCACGCCTCCATCTGCGAGGACTACAGCGCCGTCGAGTGCCCGACCTATCTGGTGGGCGGCTGGCAGGACCCGTATCACAACTCCATCTTCCGCATGATGGAGCACCTCCAATGCCCCAAGAAGGGACTCGTTGGGCCCTGGGCTCACAGCTGGCCGAACTTTGCCTTTCCACAACCGCGGGTCGGGTTTCTGCAGGAGGCGCTTCGCTGGTGGGACAAGTGGCTAAAGGGCATCGAGACGGGAGTCATGGATGAACCAAGTTTTAGGTGCTACCAGCAGGACAGTGTCCCTCCGCAGCGACACTTTGATTTTCGTCCTGGCCAGTGGGTAGCAGAAAATGTCTGGCCGAGTCCAGGAATCACCCTCCGACCGATGGGCCTCGAACCGAAACGACTCGTCAATGGCTCATCGCAAAGTCATGCGCAACTATCCTTCTGCTCGCCTCAGACTGTAGGGTTCGGCGCCGGTCGCTGGCTTCCGTACGGCGTGGGAGCAGACCTGTCCGGCGACCAACGGCAAGACTCCCACGGCTCCTTGGTTTTTGACAGCGAGCCCCTGTCCGAACCACTGGACATCTTCGGTGCCACCCTGGTGCAGCTCAGAATATCAAGCGACAAGCCCAACGCTTTGGTCGCAGCCGTACTTTCCGAGATCCTGCCTGACGGCTCCGCCACGAGGCTCACCTACGGCGTGCTCAACCTGACTCACCGCGACGGCCACACGGACCCGAAAGCCCTCGAGCCGCACCGGTTCTACGACGGGACGGTCAGGCTGAATGGGTGCTGCCAGCGCATTGGCAGCGGGAGTGTGATCCGACTTGCGCTCTCCACGTCGTATTTCCCCACGGTCTGGCCATCGCCCGAGGCGGCCACCTTGACCGTCGACTGCGCAAAGAGCGTCCTCGAATTACCGACCCGTGCAAGTAATCCTCTGGATCGCGAGCTGAAGCCCTTTGGGCCGGCTGTCAACGCACCGCCCCTGGAGACCATACAGCTGCGCGAGGGAAGCAGCAAGAACACCATCACCGAAGACCTGGCCACGGGCGAGATGGCGGCGACGTATTACAGCGACATCGGCTTCTGCGAAATTAAGAAGACGGGTTGGCGCTTTGGCGAGTGTACAGAATTCGTGACCAAGATCAAGCCCAACGATCCGCTGTCGGGGCTCGCGCAGATGAAGTTTCGTCAAGAGTTTGGCCGCGCTGGTCTGGATCTGGTGCTGGACGGCCTGACGACCATGACGGCCACGGCGACAGAGTGGCATCTTACCATGGAAGTCGAGGCTCTGGAGCAGGGAAAGCAGATTTTCAAGCGAGCGTGGAAATACACGATACCAAGGGACCATAATTAGTGCTATCAAAAAGACGACGACGTCTTTAAAAATGCATTTGTGTTATCAGCTGTCATCTTGCTGAAAGACTCGCCATTTACCACTTAATTTGAACTATTTCAATCGCGCATTCATATGATCACTCTCTTATTAGGATGCAGAGCAATACACTGCAAATTGTAGCAGTTTTCAAGAGGTAATAAGACAATATCAAAACATACCGGTAAGAGTACGGCTGTCGATCTGTAAATGATTGGTTTATTTCTTTGTGCTCATTATAGAGTAAGCATTTATACGGTAATTTTCTGCCAACTTGGCCCAGCGTACGAATGGACCATGTGTGAAGAAACACCCAGTCACCGTCCGCCGCCGACATCATGCGCGACACACCGAGGCGGTCAGCTGTCGCCAAGCTGCACATCATCAGCGGGATACGGCGCCTCTACGGAGCCGATCTTGGCCGAAAGGACCCCGAGCCATACGACCCGGTGCGAGCCGGTGCTAGGCAAACATGGTGTGTGCAAGTTTTGCATCTTGGCTTGACTAGTGCTGTAAGAATTGCGTCAGTAGAGCTCAGCAAACAAGTTGCAAGCCCCACAGCCGCCCGATATTCATGGTCGATTGCCACTTTCGGCTCGTAGGACGGGAAGGATGGTGATGCATGAGTCTTGCAAATCGCTTCGATTTGCCGCCGCTAGAAGGGATCGGCTCCTTATACTGTGCCGTAGCGTGGGAGTATTATGCTTAAAATTAGAAAAAGTGTCGGTCAAGAAGGACACCGTAGATCTTTTAATGCTATCTTTAATTCTATCACTTTCAAGTTCCGAACTTTCATAATCCACATTATGGTAAAACCCATAAAAAACAGATATTGATCCAATCTCTCACAAAAGATCGATCATTGTCATAACCGGCCTTTATTCAATGAGCAGCCATGTCCTATCACGATCGACATTCCGGACGGTACTATAGTCCCAGCCCGCCACCATTCTCCCGGCGAGACACGTTCCTTGAGAACCTCGATCGTGGCCGGGTCAAGGACGCAGTCGGGGCGCTCATGCCAGGCGCAAGGTCCAAGAGCAGGATGCGCCACGCCTCTCCTCACCGTCACAGTCACCACCACCATCATCGCGACGACCGGCGCCGCTCGCACGAGGACGACCTCGACTACGGCCAGTACCACCCAAGCGATGAAGACTACTACTATCGCAACGACGACAGGCGCTCGTCGCATCGTCACCATAATCATCATCACCACCGTCACCATAGACATCGAGACAGCAGCGCGGACTATTACTACTATGAGGACGAAGAGCCACACCGCGGGCGAAGACGGGGCCACTCGGTGTACGCAGAGCCGCGGGATCACTATTACTACAGCGGTTCAGACCACCACCGGGGCCACAGAGCTCGCTCGGCAGGCGGGACCAACTGGAGGCAGGCGACCGAGGCCGCGGTGGGAGCCGGGCTCATCGAGGGGTGGCGGTCGCGGCGCGACGGGGACGGTGTCAGCAGGATCGCAACGGCGGCGGCAGGCGCGGCCGGGACGGCGATGCTGGTGGGCAGGGACGACGACCGGAGGAACAAGAGGCATGTCACCGAAGCCACCCTGGGCGGGTTGATGCTGGACCGGGTCGTCAACGGGAGGAGGAAACGGTAGATCGTTCATAATAACGAGAGTCACGCCACACGCATACTCATCCAGTTCTTGGTGCTCAAAACGGTATTAATGGCCCCGGCAAGGACTCCTTCTTGCAAGCACGCTTCGTCGGCAACCGCGAGGCAGCTTTGCTAACGCGCTTTCCTTAACATGCTGTTATCTGAACTCTGGCCCTCTTTTTTGAGGCGCTCCTTCCTCATGTTCCCATATTCCCATCTAATGACGGAAGTCCCTGAATCCGCGGATCTCGAACCAAACTTGACCATCTCAATCTTTTGCATCCCACATTTGCCCTTTCTCTTCTGTACAAACCGACACTTTCGCTGTCCCTTGTCTACCAGAAGCATGACTCGGACTGCTGCGGTGTGCTTCTAAACTAGGTAAATATCCAGGATTGGGACAAAGCTTCCGTCCGATCTTGGGACGATTGATGTTTTGAGCGTTGTTTACTAATATAATCTGTCCTCGAGCAGCATTATAAACCCCCGCAACCCCCCCGGCAAGATTGATAAGCAGAGCTTGATCTTGCAGATCAGCATCACCAGTGTCAACGACATGCGTCTGCAATCTTCCGGCTAGGGAGACAAGCTCTAGGATGGAGTGATCGATCAGTTGCGTACACGAGGTTACCACCTCAGCCTGGACCGCATAACCACCAGACGCGAGAGTATCCACGATCTTCGCAAGAGCTTGTCTGAGATTCCAATCATCCCGCCTGTCAGCTCACCCGGGCACACTTTTATACCTCGCACCGCGTCATTGCTCGCGTCTACCTTGTGCAAACCAAAGACCTCTGATAGGGGCAATACCGGCGTCCTGTCAGACATGCCCTCCCTAATGCGCCAGCGTCTGGGTGCAGCTATCGTCAACTTTCGTCCCTTTTTAGGTCCTAGATGGCATAGAATGGAACGTAAGGGGAAAAAACCTTCTCAGAGTTCCCCTCAGCTCGGCGTTATTCTGATGCGACAGACCCAGACTTTGTCCGACTTATAAAGCTGGCAGGTGTGTTCTCTCCCTCACGCGGCCCGGCATATGTAAGCGATCAGATGAAATTATCCTCTGATGACCGACCTACTAACGATTGGTAGCCTGTCTCTCTCCGCGTCTCCCCCCTGCCGAGGTAGAGTGCGAGACCTGCGGCAAGTCTCTCTCCTCCCAAAAAGGCCTCAAAGAATATATCCGGGATTGGCACACTGAAAAGGACATTCGCCACAAATGCACTGAGGAATGTTGTGGCAAGTGGTTCAACACCAGGAAGATCCTTCGGCAACATGTCCAGACCAGGAAGGGGGTAAGGTGTGAAATTATGGACGCCAACGACATGCGAGGTATTTTGGACGATGAACTTTCTGTTGACAACGTGAACCTCGATTCCTATGATCAAGTCAGAGATTCGGTATTCCGTCCCAGCAAAACGGAGTGAAGGCTAGAGTGTTGATTTGCTGTATTTGTTGTCTTCTTCTCTGTTCACGTCTGTCATTCAGTTACTCAGATGTCAAGGACGTGATGTGGTGGAGCTGGGAGAAATAGCATAATGAGGTCGACCGAGTCGCATATGTACAGAGTGCAGGTCATTTAGTTGGGAGGAGATCTATCTCACAGCTAGCTCTGCCCATGGTTAGTATGGTGGTAAAGAATGATGTAGAAAGAGAGAGTCTTCACGCATTCAGCTACTCAATTCAATGGATGCAAATCAGATTTTAATCCCGTTTTGGTGGCAGCAAGGTAGGGTGGGTTGGACCATGGTCCCACCGCAGTCCAGGCTAAAAATTTCGTGCAATGGCTCACCACAAGGCCCACTGACAAGAATTGTATTAGCAACGAAATTTCTCATCAACAAGGAAACACACGGTCGGTTAGTGTAGTTGGTTATCACATCGGATTCTGATTTCTGATCTTGTTTACCTAGATCTTCGACGAGACTTCCGGTAACCGGGGTTCGAATCCCCGACTGACCTGAGTTTCTATCCTTTGCTTTTTGACATTTTTTTGACAATTTCTGTGCTTGTCATGTCGGGCTATAAAATTTAGCACGCTTGTGCCGCTAGTATTATTTTTTCGACGTTGCCCTATGATTATGGGGCTGTACAAAATGTAGGTACTACCGTGTGCGTCTACACTAGATAGACAGTGATAATAATAAGAAGCGGCGATGCATACAGTAGACGCAAACCAATACCACAGATTGAAACCACCCGAATGTTCTCCGTCATACTTATTTGAAATACGACCTGGATAGGTCGATACCTCGGTCCTCACCAAGGCGAGCACTCTATCAAAGTTTATGCCGATGGAGTCTGATAGGTAAAGAAGGACGGGTAAACCGTTGCTACATGTGCAAGATAGCACTATACGTGGTACCACGATGGATGATTATGCTTATTTCAAAATCTCCAAGGCGCCGAAATAAGCTTAAAATCTCTTGCTGTCATAAGCTAGGGAGCCACGAGGCAATTGGAATACCAGTTATCTGACCTCACCGATGAAGACGGCAGTCTAGATGGCGTTGGCATGTGGTGAGCAGGTCTGAGGTTCTCACTATCCGCAAGGGGATGATTTCACCGGCAGTGCTGATAACGCGACAAAATAGACAGTACATGTATACTCGCATCGAAACACCTGATCCGTGAACAAGGTCTACTGCCGACGCCGAGCCACCGACAACCGCGAGCGAAGGATGTCGGAGTGATGAGCAGTATACTGGATATGGCCAGTACCGCTCGACAGCTTTATGAGACGTCGGCCGGTGCAGACTATTCGGCCGGGAGGGGATTTGGTCGTAGGTTACCGGCGGCAGGCGGCGATGGCATCTTGGAAGGTATCATTGCGGACGGTACGGTCGCATCCAGGCACAAATGCTGGCCTCGACTCGAGACAACACGTGAAAGTGTAGCACTCTCACCAGAACCGCCGGAGCACGGGGGGAGATCTGCTTACATCATACCAAGACTCTCGCTTTCCCATGGTGTTTATTTTGAGATGTCTCGACGGGCGGTGCTGATTTGGCAGAAACACCAAGGTCCTGCCTAAATAGGAAGCCAGCAGGAGGTCCGCCTGCAATAGGCCTAGTCGGCGGGCTGTCGGGGGTTTCATCCAAAAGAGATGCCCCCCTGGCAGTTTGTTCGTTATCGGCGGCATTCTCCTCGTGGCAGCCTTGCAGTCGCTGTCTCCGTGCCACCCACTCTTCAGTAGGCATGCAATCCTCATCATGCAGTGCTGAGCTACCCCCCTGAACACAACACACTGAAGATAACCCCCCGCATGAACGACCAGCGTGCATGTACGCAGGGGCCTTTGGTTGGATTCCGGACAAGATGAGCGTTGCGAGACATTTGGGCGCGGGGTCGCCTCGATCTCCTTGCCTCCTCGGGGGCGGCTAATCAATCTGTCATGACAAGTACTGCGACTTGATTTCCAAGTATCACAAGGCCGATCTGATCTCTCGGTCCCACGATTGACACATCGCCTGTCGGAGGTCTTGACCTGGTTCGGTATCCGGGCATTGGCCATTTGACCTCGTGTTGCGCAGCGCGGCCGTCTCTCGCTGTGGCTTGTTGGCATCTACCCCAGCTGCTTGGTATACACGATACGACCTCGGCTGCCGCCGTCAAACTCGACCAGGCGCCCCCGTCGGACGCCATGAAGGCCGAAAACACCTACCGCCGCCCGGGCCAGATCGGCCGCGGCGACGAGGTGGACCATGTCAATTACTCCAGGCCCAGGTCCGGCGTGCTCTCGCGGACGGAGCACGGTGGGTACACCGGCCCCGGCTACGTCGACGATGTGTTCGGGGAGGAGAGGGGGCATGATATCAAGTATAAAACTTTATCTTGGCCCATGGTCGCCGTTATGATGATCACCGAGATCATATCGAACGGGACTCTTACTCTTCCGTCTAGCCTGGCTGCCGTCGGCGTCGTCCCTGGCGTCGTCGTCATCTTCTTCCTCGGCGCCTTCGCCACCTATACGGCCTGGGCGCTGATCCAGTTCAAGATCCGACATCCGGAGGTGCACAACATGGGAGACGCGGGCATGATAATGTTCGGGCCTGTCGGGAGGGAGATTCTTGGCGGCGGGACTATCATCTTTGCCGTGTTCGCTACAGGCAGTCAACTATTAGCCGGCCAGCTCGCGCTGAGCGTCTTGTCCGACAGCAGGCTGTGCGCGTTGGCCTTTACCGGCATCTTCACGGCGGCCGTCACCCTGCTCAGCTTCCCCCGGACCCTCGAAAACCTAGGCTGGCTGTCCGTCCTCGGAGGCGTCTGCATCATCGTGGCCGGCATCGTGGGCATGGTCGGGGCCGGAGTCGTGCCCGTCGACCCCGGCAACGTAGCCATCGCGGTCGCGACCGACTTCACCTCGGCCTTTATCAGCATTACCAATCCCGTCTTTGCGTATGCCGGGCACTTTATGTTCTTCATTCTGATCTCCGAGATGAAGCGCCCGCAAGACGCCATGAAGGCGGCGTGGACCCTCCAGATCGTGTCCACCTTCTTTTACATCGCCTTCGCCGTCGTCACGTATTGGTACATTGGGCCGGGTGTGCAAAGCCCCAGCTTTCTTTCTCTGAGCCCGCTGTGGTCCAAGATCAGTTTCGGCCTGGCCATCCCCAATTTCCTCATTGCCGGGAGCCTGTACAGCCACACGGCGGCCAAGCTCATCTTCGTCAGACTGTTCCGACGCAGCCGGCACATGCACTCGCACACCCTCACCGGGTGGGGCGTGTGGACGTTCCTGATCGTCCTGGCCAACGTCGCGGCGTTTGTCCTGGCGGTTGGCATCCCCATCTTCAACTACCTGGTCGGCATCGCGGCCTCGCTGTTCGCCGCCTGGTTCACGTACGGCCTGGCCGGGGCGTTCTGGCTGCACGACATGTACTACTTCAAGGGCGGCTGGCGGGCCTGGGCCGAGAGGCCCATCATGCTGGCCGTCAACGTGCTGACGGTCCTCGTGGGGGCCTTCATCTGCATCGGAGGGCTGTACGCGACGGTCAAGGCCTTGCAGGTCGCTTCGGATACTGGGGCTCTGCCGCCTCCCTTCCAATGCTAGGTAGGGATCAGGCGCTGCGCAGTAAGAACACATCATAGAGTCGTAACATGATGAGAAGATCGCGTTTTTCCTGTATAACCATCACGTGTTTCTCTTGTTGTTCCCTGCTCTCTGTCCTTCAAGTGCATCAAATCTGTATAAATGGTAGGAGAAGAGTGTCCGCCCCATGTCCACCCCCCACATGCACCTATAGCTGGACCAAAAGCTCCGGCGTCGATCACTCCATGCTATGATCATACACGCTGCTTCCGCTCCGTACTAACCCACAATTCTGGGAGGACCGGATCTTCCTGCACAAACAAACAGCGACGAAACTCATCGACATTCTTCTGTCATAAGCATAAAGACAAAAAAGACATGACAGTCCCCTAGCGCTGCTCGATGACTTCACCGAGCTTCTGCGCAGAGGCGCCGTGACGTGGGCGGAGGCCATGATGTCATGGCGTAGAGCTTCCTTCAGCGTATAAGCTCCCCCTCGAGCTGTCCGGCGTCTTCGTATAAGGCCGGGAAGCACAATTGAGGGGAAGCTGTTGGATAGTCTAATACAGTCAGGCCTCCTTATATCTACTTGTTCTGCTCTATTGTCTAAACAAATTCTCATACACAGTTTTCAAGAGGTACACCAAACTCCCATCCACCACCAAACTGCATCACCATGGCCCCCTCCAGCAAGAACCCCAGCCACGGCCAAAAGGTCGACCTGGGCCGCCGCGCCCCCGAGACCCACGAGGGCGTCGGCGACGTCGAGCCGGGCTCCTTGGCCGCCGAGTCCGCAGCCTTCCGGTCCTCCAACGAGGTATCTGAGGGGTTCAGCTCCACCACCAACCAAACCAGCAGCAGCACGTACCGCTCCATGGGGACGCAGTCGTCAACGACATCCTCCTCGACCCGCACCGCGGGCCGCAGCACCGGGGCGCAGAACCTCGAGAGCCAGACCTCCTCAGACATGTCGGGGCAGCAGCAGGAGGGTCGCCGCCGCCTGCCGGGCCATAATGCCCCGCACGGCAGGAATCTTCACGAGGACAATGACTTATCTGGCGAAAACGCCAGCTTCACCCAGTACGGCACCGAGGCCGACCCAGCGTACCTGGCCGAGAGGAAGTTTGAGGCCATGGACAGTATGCCGGCTGGCAGCACCGGTGGTGCGGGCCGCGAGAAGCATATTGATGACAAGAACATATACGATGCTCTGGGGTCGGAGAATAACGCTTAATGGTAGCTTTTCTGATTAAAATCAAAACTGTCTAGTCGTTATGAAAAAGAAAGCATATCTCGATGCAGATTGAAAGTGAAATCTGGACTTTGGGCTGCATCACTCATCGATGTAGCAACAATATGTCGTGTGTTGCATATAAGCACACTTGTGACCTTTTCCTTCTCCATTTGACTTCATTAGTCTATTGTCTAAATTTTACATAAATGTACAAAAGCTTCTTGTCACAAAATGTAAAATTAACGACGTATTGCCAAATGCCGGCCCCGACCATCTATCAGAGTTCCTACTCCAAAGATTGCGCTTGGCACATGCTCCAATAAACGCCCTTCTTGGCCAAGAGTTGTGCGTGTGTCCCGCTCTCCGCAACGTTTCCTTCCCCAAGAACAAAGATGACGTCGGCATTTTGAATCGTCGCCAGTCTGTGTGCAACAACAACCATGGTTCGCGTCTTCTTGGTCCGTTCGAATACACCTTGAACCAACTTTTCGGTCTCCGAATCGAGCGCCGAAGTTGCCTCATCAAGAAGAAGCATGCGTGGATTCCTAATCAGAGCTCTTGCAATAGACATGCGCTGCTTCTGACCACCAGAAAGAAGAATGCCCTTGAAACCAACCTTGGTGTTGTATCCCTCCGGCAAGGACATAATGAAATCGTGAATTTCGGCGTCACGGCACGCTCGGTAAAGCTCGTGATCGCAGCAGATGCGATCCGTGTCGACGCCAAAGAGAATGTTTTCGCGAATTGTACCTTGAAACATGAATGGCTCTTGGGCCACGAGCGACATGGTCCTGCGATAGTCTTGTATGTTGATGTCTTCAATGTCGACACCGTCCATGTGGACACTTCCAGATTTGATGCTGTAAAACCGTTCCAGGATTGATATGATGCTAGTTTTTCCACAGCCTGGTATATTGTTAGTGCAAAGTAACCGATCTCGTTTTATAAAGAGTACAACTCACCAGATGGGCCAACAATGGCAGCAAACTGGCCGCTTTCTATCGTCATATCCAATCCAGAGAGGACCGGCATGTCTCGAGTAGGGTATTTGAACCAAACATCCTGTAGCTCGATCTTGGGTCCGATAATGTCGTCTTCCTTGTCAAAGTCGACACAATCAAGGACACGGTTATCCAGTCGTATACCAGTATCCGGGTCGATCTCCTTGATTCGCACTTCCTGAATGCGATTGGCTGCCAGTCTCGCTTGCGAGAAATTAGGAACGAAACTCAACCACTGACCGACTCCCTGAGAGCCTTGCACAACGGCCAAGTAGACCACCAGGTACTGGAACGAAATATACTCTCCACTGATCAGGAGACCACCGCCGTACCAAAGAATGAAAGCAATGCAAAGCAACGGGACAGACTCGCTGGCGGAATAGAGGAGCGTTGCTATCCTGGCTTTTTTGTATGCCATGTGGAGATGGTCGGTCAGCATCTTATCATAATTCCGACTGATTGTGTCTTCGAGAGTTAGAGCCGTGACGGTGCGAATGGCGCCCATGGCCTCGGTCGCGAATTGCGCGCTTTCGGCAAACACCCTAGTGTTTAACTTCTGCATCTTCTTTTCCACGCGGGAGCGGAAGAAACCAGCAGCAATAGCCAGTGGCATCGCGCAGGACAAAGCGACGGCGGTCAGTTTCCAGCCAAAATAAAAAGCAATGGCCATACAGCCAGAGATGCTAAGGATGGCGATGGTGACAAACGCCATATTGTTGCCAAGCAGCTGTTGAAGGGCTGTAGAGTCCGCCGCTAGTCGCTGTACCAAAGTTCCCTCCTTTGATTCTTCCTTATCGTGCCAGGATACTGGTTTCCTGATCATATTCTTGAAATAATCGAGCTGGTAAGAGCTTGTTATGATCTGGCTCCCATTAGCAACGGTCATTGACAAACAGTCAAACAGTCATTGTAACTTACAAAAGCGATTCGCGTGGAAGCAAAAACCAGTGCAAAATATCCCATGCCGACGCATCCCGCAAGAATCAAGAACATCAAGCACCAAAAGTTGGCGAGCTCGATCAAGTACCATAGACCCAGATTGAACGACGAAAGCATAGCGGCGAACAGATACGCCTGGAGTGGTGCACTGGCTCCAGCCATGACAGCACCAAAGAACATGATGCAGTACCATACCCAATGCTTCTTCTGCTCCAGAAGAAGAGGACCGAAGGATTTGGCCAGTCCTTTGGGCTTGGGCTCCTCTTCATACGGCTCGTCGTTCTTAGTCGTGTGGGTGTCTCGTTTCCCCTCACTTTTCTCCATGAGGTCCATGGTTCGCTTCTCATCGTCAGAGACAGCCGTATCTGCAGAGTCACTGTGGGACTCATGCTTGTCCTCACCAAGCGTCAATTGCTGCGCTTGTGTCAACAGCCAGTAGGGACCATCCTTTTTGGTCATGAGCTGTTGATGAGTTCCCGATTGAGCAACCTTGCCCTTGCTCATGACAACAATGTTGTCAGCATTCTTTACCGTTGAGAGTCTATGAGCAATCATTATGGTAGTGCGACCCTGGGAGACCTTTTCCAGGGCTGCTTGCACCACCTTCTCGCCCCGCACATCAATCGAACTTGTTGCTTCATCCAAGATCAGAATCTTGGGTTGCCTCACAATGGCCCTTGCGATTGCGAGTCGTTGGCGCTGGCCACCACTCAACTTGCCACCAGACTCTCCCACAGGTGTGTCATAGCCCTGTCGTCGATTTAGTATACAAACGTATCAGCTTTGACATGATAAACTTACCTCGGGAAGCCGAGAGATGAACTCGTCGGCAAAAGCTTCCGTGCAGGCCTGTCTCACCAGTTCCCTCTTTTTCTCCTCGTCTGCGTCTTCCCACTCAGTTCCAATCAATCCGTGAGCAATGTTCTTGAAGATGGTGTCGTTAAAAAGAAAGGGCTCTTGCTGGACAAGGCCAATTTGGGACCTCCACCACTTCATGTCGATCTCGTACAGGGGTACTCCGCCACACCTCACATTGCCGTTTCGGAAGTATTGCACCTATTATAAATGTAAGTTCAGCCATCTCCAAGCAAGGAATTACCGGTTTAGGAAATACTTACGAGCTTGTTGCCAGTCGCAGCTCCGTCCATCTCATACCAACGCATGACCAGATTGACTATTGTACTTTTGCCCGAGCCAGAAGGTCCGACTATGGCCGTGACCTTTCCTGCGGGAATGACCAATTTCAGACCATCAAGAATTTTGTGCTTTGGTCTCACAGGGTAGGTGAAATTGACGTTCCAAATCGCGATCCTCTCCGCGGCACTGACTTCGGGCGCTACTTTCCCCGTCTGCTTGGGCTTTGGTGCGTCAATGCCGTTGAACAGGATTCTTGCCGCATGTGCTGCTCGTGACGTGGCAGATAGAGGCTGGGCGACATTTCCAAGCGCATTGATGGTCATGAGAATGCTCATCAGAACGCTAAACAGTGACTTGTCAGCTCGGTCGGGCCAATAAGGGAAAACGACTCTACTTGCATGATCAGGATGCTGTTGTTTGGGATTTCTCCGCCCACAATCATCTTCGCAGCGTACCAACATGCAATGGCAAAAGTGCCAATAACGCTGAAAAAGACTGCAAAATGTCAGTGATTGGCCCATCGTGATCCTTTTGGAGGTGGTACATACTTGTGGCCTTTTGCACAGCAGCAATCTTTGACATCTTCAGGCCGACCGCCCTTGATTTTGAAACCCAGTCTTCATATTTTTTGATCATTTTCGTCTCGGCGCCACAGGCCGCGATCATACGCATTGCGCTGAACGTTTCGCTTGCCACTCCTGAAGCTCTGATGTTCATCTGCTCGACCTTTTTCTGATTCTTGACGACAAACGGTGTGGTGAGGGCATAGCAGATGATAATGAGTAGGAGACCGCTACTCGTCACCAGGGCAAGCTTCCAGCTGTGGTAATAAGCATTGGTCAAAGCAGCGATGATCAAGGAAACGCTTTGGATCAGAAGCGCAAACTTCTCGGATATGCCGGTCTGCATCGTGTTTGCTGTGCTCGTGATGATGGCTGCCAGCTGACCTGGCGGTTGCGTGTCCAGCAATGACACACGTTGCCCCAAGAGGGCTTTCAGATAAGCCAATCGTAGTGTTGAGGCAACTCTTATGCTCATGACGTTGAATCCAAGCTAGGCATAACATGTTAGAGAATTTCATTCAGTCAAGAACCAGTAAAAACTTACGGTTGCAACATAACCACACGTTAACCTCACGGCAAATATGTACACCATATAAAGTCTGTAATTGATCAGTACGAGATTTGCCTCTTGGGCTTCACCTACTTACACGCTCTGATGAATGACATGGGTCATATAAGACGTCACTTCATCTGCCGTCTGTCCAACGTAGTTGCTTGAAGTGAGTTCACCAATCATATTTCCAAAGACGATGGTCTGTGCTGGGTATGTCAATCCAGCTCCTATAGCGCCAAAGACAGCAACGGCGATGAAGAAGCGATCCCGCCTCGTGGTATAAGAAAAGATTCTCTGCCTAGTGTTAGCGCATGAGTGAGAAAACCTCAACTTTGATTCCACTTACCAGAAAATCCTTGAATGTTTGGTTCTGCTGAGCCTTCAACATCTTTTTCTTCTTGGCGGGGTCGTTCATGGGTCCGGGTGGTACTTGTCCCGCCTTCTTTCCTTTGAGCTCACCAGTAGGTTTGGCTTCATCCTTCTTTTCGTCGTCGCCTTTCTTTTCGTCATCTTTCTCCTTTTCGGCGGGCGTGTCCGGTTCATTGGGTGCATCATTCGCAAGCAGTGCGCCACCTTGAGCTCCGCCTCTTCCACCTCTCCCTGCTCTACCGCCTCTACCTCTTCCCCTCATTCCTCTTCCTCTCATGCCGCCACGGGCTGCAACAGGCGCGCCATCAGCTGGGGGCTCCCCTTCAGTATCCGGCAATACTGCAGCACCTCCTCTGCCACCGCGACCACCACGACCGCCTCTGCCTCCTCGACCTCTTCCCCTGCCTCTACCTCTGCCCCTACCGCCTACACCAGCAACAATCTCCTTTGGTTCATCTTGAGGCACTGAATCCTGGGCTTCAGTCGGAGGCACGACATTTTTGGGCTCTTCCGGCGGCTTGGTTGCATCATCTTCGTCTTCCACAAGAGATTCTTTGATGACCGGCGTCGATGGAACGGGTGGAGGTGATGGTAGTGGCGGAAGTGGCGGCAGAGGCTTAGGTGTGGTAGGCGATGCACTCATTCCGGAGTCAGACTCAATAGGAGACAAGGGGCTCTTAAAATCGCGAGCTCTTTTTCTCTGCGAGAACATTCTTGGAGGAGGCTCGACGGCGCGAAAAGCCCTGGAATATCCAAGAGACTCCGGCGCAAACTCGACAGACAGCCTAGAAACGACTGAATTTGTTTTTGGCCGGAACGAGTCACGCGGCGAAAGGTAGTCATCGATGATGTCCATCGTTGTATCTCTGGGATTGTTGTGACGAAAGTCCCGCGATAGGTGAACGTCCACCATGGGCGGCGGTGGCTTGAGCCATGACGTCGCCGTCGTTGCCGTCGCCGTCGAAGTCCCTCCTAGCGACGGCGAAGTCGGGTGTGGTGGTGGCCTGTCCGGAGAGAACGGCCTCGAGAAAGAGGCCCTCCGCGTCGACAACCCAGCATACGGGGCAGCGGATGTGAGTAGCCTCTCCGTCGAAATATTCCGCTGAAAGGCCGACGGCTCTGGAGTCCTCGTACCATGACCGACAGCATCACCACCACTCGGCGGCTGGTCTCTCTCAGACTCGGATACGTGCAGAGTCTCTGTACTGGAATCACTAAGGGAAAGAAAGGACTGCTCAGAAATCTTTCTTGCATGTACCGAAGTAGATGCAACTGGCGAGGGGTTGTAGATGGCCTGCCGTTGTCTTGGTCTCCCCCTGCTGGGCCGATCATCGGGCCCCGTAAACTCCATGTTGCATGGTCGATGCAAGTTGTGTTATGACATGCCTGTGCCAAGCGAGCGAATGAATGGGAGTGGCTATTCCGACTGGGGACGAATGAAAGGAAACCTCTCTCTCTCTCTTCTCTTTTGTCTTGGCAGTCCAGAACTTCCTTTGGGCGCAAAGCCTGGAAAAAGAGTGAAAGCAGACAGTCCAGAGGAGCAGAGAACTGCTCCAGGGGGCAATTGGTTTACCTTAAGGCACCTGGGAGAGGGAAGAGAGAGTCCCGACCCAGATCGAGGGCTGCATCATCCATAGTGGACGGCCCACCTGCCCGCTCGTGGATATTAAACTGGGCAAAAGCCTTGTGAGAGCCCATGTGCAAAGCTGGATCTGTTGTGTCGCCTGACGCCTGAATGGAAATATGGGAAATGGGAAAAAGTAGCCGGGGGTGTGGAAACATGGCAAAGGCTGGCTGAGCCCGCTCGCCGTTCATGCCTCCGGAAATGGCCTTCTCGTTTGTTGTCTGCAGGAACGTTGCGCTTCGTCTTGATTGCGCTTTCCCCCCCAAAAAGATTCACTGGCGTCTTGGCATTTACACGTCTTGGCGAATGTCTATGGAGTATGTGGTCAGCGTTTGGCCGGGGCGCGCGTCGATCACCCTTATCGGACTGCCGAATGCAGGGGTCCCTCACGGGCTTCCCTATACAATCTTAATGTGACGGCTATAACTCTGGCTTTCCGCTTCCGTCACTTAAAACCGAACACATGCTCACCTTGGCTTGTGTAATCATGCTTTTCAATTGGATCGATGCCCTTGTGAAAGCCTCATTCCGCTTTTTATGACTATATTGTTTGAGAGAAACAAAATAGCAAGCAATTCCTTTTCGGAACGATCAGCTCTGGTGTTCCGACGCGCCCCCTACTTTCTTTGATGAACCGCACTGGAATGAGGAACCGGCTAATGGACCATGCATCAGCGCGCGCGCGGCTCTTGAGAACGGTCACCAGTTCGCAACGATGAACCAAACGGGGAAATCTTGAGATTATTGTATCTACGGGATCCCGGGTAGATTCAGGTTGTCGATCCAATATATTCAATCTATCGTTTCATTTCTGTTTAGTATTTCATCTGGAAGATCATATTCAACCAGTTCCTAGATAGAATGGTAGACTGCCGGGCGTGGGATATGCACTCGAGGTAGCCTCTTGTCTTCGGCAAGTAAAAACGGAGCAAAATCAAAAGACTTATCATTGCAATCTATCAACGCCAAACAAGTATGTTACCTACACTATGCGACCGAGACAGAACATTCCAGCATCACCGTCTAATCTTCTTTGGGTCCCGTGGACTCAGTGATCATGGTTCTAACAACGTCACCCAGCTCTTTGATAACAGCGGCATCTCTTGGCAGGGTGTGGCCCTTGCCGTGGTCGAACATGTAAGCGATATCAGGGTCGCATGCGTTGTACAGTGCCAAGGAGCCACCAACGTATGGGTCCAGTGAACCGACTGTTAGACGACCTATCAGCATACCCTACTTTTGACTAGGCGTACCGAGGAGAACAAAACAAATAGACAAAGGCTTTGACTTACTGATGTGGCACGTGTGAATGTCGATCATGGTTTCCGTCTCGTCAGACAAGACCATGGCAAACGTCTGAGGATCCAGAGGCGGCCACCCAGCAAAGAAGATGGCGCACTTGATCATGGGCTCGTAGCCCTCGAGCTCCTTTCTCCTCTGTTCGGCGAGAAGCAGGGTGCCAGCCATTGTAGCTCCCTCGGAGTATCCAATGATGCCCTCAAAGGGGCCCTCTTCCTCCATGATCTTGAAGAGGAATTGGATCGCGCTGATGGTGCTCAAAACGCAACTGGCCACGCCCTCCTTCATGAGCTCTCTCATAGTCTCTTCCGGGGTATCACATTCCGGGAAATCTCGAATCCGCGAAAGGGGATCGGTCTCCTCGCTCGTCTTGTCATCAGGCTCGATGAATCGGTAGTAGGGCGGCTTTCCGAAGAAGTCCTCGAAGCCCTTGGGAGGGACCGCCTCGCACGGCGCATCGATGAAGCGAAACTCGGCAGAGTTGTCAGAGGTCAGCTCCTTGACGAGTGGCGCTGCAGAAGATGAAATGTCAGTCCAAACTCAACAGAAGCGCGGTTGAGCTTGTTCATATTTCATACCCAATTGCACCTTGAATTTCTGAGAATCCAGTCAGTATAAGTATATCCAATTCGGCAATAAATCTATGGCCTTACCTCCGCACTGCCATAAGCACCGGGTAGACAGAGAAACTTCATGATGGATGGTATAGTAGAACGATGCGGCTACCAAACAGATGGCAAAGAGAGATTGAAAAAGTCTTGGAAGATCAAGACGGGATGAAGTGTTGAGCTGCAGAGGTGCCGACTACCGAGCTGAAAGGTAAAATCAACGACTGAGAGAACGGCAGATCAGTGAAGCGATATTCAGCTTCAACCTCAGCTCAAATGGGGCGACGAGGAGATATTTTGATTCATTCACATGCAAGCTCAAGCCAGGGTTCGGGGTGCCTGCCAAGGCATGTATGTATCTATGTATATTCAGAGGTCCAAGAATCCAGGTCGGGTGGACTTGAAGAAACGGTGTCTTCAACAAACCGAAAAGTCAGTGTACCTAATCTACTTGCCATGTCTTTTCATTTCTGGTTTCAACGACCAAATCTGGCGCAGAGGCGCCCACTCACTCACTCACCTGCTGAGTTTTGCCTGAATGATTTGAGTATAGTGACCATGGTTTTGTCGGGTTTAGTCTAGATTCCCGAGCCAACTCATCCAAACTCGGGCAGGTAAGCGGGCCTAGCAGTTTGGAAACAGAATGTGGAGACGAGCCGTCACACGGATGTTCCTGTGTCAGAGTATCGAAAACGGGCGGCGAGGCGCCAGCATTGGGCAAATACCGCGGTTTGAAGTATAGGCAGTGCCCAGGCCAGCCCGCCACGTTTGTCACTAATTGGCAGAGAGGATCGACCTTGTCAGACAACTCGAGGTCGAATCAAGGACTCTGCTCCCGGGGGCGCCCGCCGAGACTGGTAAGTGTAATGTGCGGCTCTGTTGGCTGGGTGTGGTGGGGACACAAGCGAGTCTGGAGGGATGGAGCGGGTGACCGGCCGCCTGCGATTAGGGGAATAGCACCGCGACGAACCCCGGCCGTACTCAATCGGAAGGTGACAAACTTCGGACGGTTAAGCATCAGAGACCAGACACGGTGAAATGAAATACAGAACACTACATGCTTCTGGGAGGATAGAAATCTGAGAAAAAATGAAATGTACGTGATAGATACATGTGATAACACCCATCTGATATTATAGTTTAATTCTTTCAATTTGGATACTTTTTGAATGTCACCGTGTTCAACATTGACGGTTCACCCATCCACCCCCTGCGAACCATGGAAACGTACGATTAGGTTCTGATTGCCAACGGGAGACGGGGCGATCATTTGAAATCATGACCGATGGACCGGCCAGCCAACTAGAATCTGTCAATTGATTACCAGGGAGATATCTATCAGTATGGTGCATCCTGTACCGTTCCTGGGTAATTGTGAGATAGGTAACGTAGCCACTAAAACAACAGGACGAACCCCTACAATCGGCAGTCCCCACCCCCACAAACGGGCTTCTGGCCGCCAAGTACCGACAACCGTCACCGAGGAGCGCGGCCGGCTAGATTGCTTGTGTCGGATACCGCGAATTGGCGCCTGGAACAACCTGTGACGTTCCCTGAAATCTGATCTCCAAGTTGGCCCCCAGCGCCTCCCAGGGCGTCCCCACCACCCCTGCACACTGCCATCAATGCTGTATCTGTCTATCTCGAGACAACAGTTACCTACACACCTCCTAATAAAAGTACTGCTTGCATTCGCCGAGAAGGAGCGATGAAGTGCACACTGGCCGAATGTGTGAATGACTGACGAGGAAGTAGCGACTGCGCCTATTCTGTCAACCCACTTATTACCACTTGACGTATCACACCCGCCAGGGCCCAGAAACGAGACGAGACGAGACGAGATGCATGGAAGCTTTTTTGCACCACCCTTCCAATCTTTCTCTTCCTCTGCCCCAACCATCTTCATTCACATGTAAACCCGACGCCGTCATGCACGCAAACTCCGGCCCTCGCCCTTTTCATCCCAGGACTTACCTTTCCGGAAACCAGCACTGCATCCTCTGTCATACGATGTATCAATGGCGACCCGATGCGTGCTGAGCCACCCTGTCTGTTATCAGCTGTGTTGCTTCGAACCTCGCCGCCAAGCGCAACCCAGCTCCACCCTTCTTCACAAGCGACCGCTCCCGTTATCGTGATGTCACAAGTCTTCTTGCTGCCGATGACATGGACACAATGCATACCCTAATTGTGGTTACAATATACCAGCACCTTGAGTAGATACCGACGTACTATGGTTAATACTGCCAAGCTACCCTCGATAAATGTAGCTTGTCTACATGTTTCCTCTGGCTCTGGTTTTGATTGGTTGTGCGACATACTGACTAGCTGTATATCAAAAAGCAACTATAGAGTTGATCATGATCACAACATATCGCGCCCCTGGCTCGCCGGCAACCAATGCAGCCAATCGCAGTTGCGAGGGCCGCCCACCCCTGCTCGTGGGACCTATATGCGCAGGACAGCCGGCCTAAATGTGCGAGCAAGCCTCTGCGCCCATCAACCCTGATCATCTCAAGGGGGCGCCAACTCGAGATGGATGGGATAGGCCTCTCGGTTAATGTAATCATCCATGGAGATACCACATGCATCCCGGTACTGCAACTCTAAAACTTGTGGGCATCTCGAACAATTCTATACCTCCGGCTGTCCGCAACCTCTTTGACCTCTTGCCAGAATCGGGCTCCAGCTCCGGCGTTTTGATGTCATGCCTTAAGCGGCTCCCCAAAGTGGCTGTCTCTATAGCCATGCTGCAGGTACCTGAGTTTGATGTCCTCGAGAAATAGAGTGATGCCAATGAATCGCACGTGGCCAATCGCAGTACAGGGTGGGTTTCGTCTCATTCGCCTCGCAGCACGCCAAGACTGCTACTGCTCCCGATACACTCGAGCGAGCCATCAGTCTACGATCCATCAGCCCACGCCCCAAAGACCATCGCTCAACTCACTGCTCCCTTCCCTTTCTGAGCTCGGAGAGATTTACCCATTTTCCCGACCACAAGGACCCCAGGACGCTGATAGTCAATCTTTAGGCGCCTGCCATATACAGAGATAAAGGGGTCCATGTCCAGCCAAGCCGGACTGCTACCGACCCACAAGCTGGATGCCATATAAGTTTTCTATATCTCACTTTCGATGTCGTGATCAAGAGGCCTTTCTCTCCAATCCACCACATCACTCGTTCAAATCAACCATAGAGACTGCAGCTATGGCGCCAACAGCCACCAACGGCGAGGGTGCCACGAGCACAGTGAACGACCTGACGATCCGAGTCGCCTCTCAGCCCAACGGCCAGACCAATGGCGAGGTCAACGGGCAAGCCAGCGAGATGACCAACGGATCGACAAATGGCCATGCCAATGGCACCACAAACGGACACTTCAGCGAGGCTTCATCCCAAGGCCCGCCGACGCCCACTACCCCTTCGACACCGACATCGTCACGACCAACACCTCCCCAGATGCCCATTGCCATCGTTGGTATGTCATGTCGCCTGCCCGGCCATGTTGCAACCCCGGGAGAGTTCTGGGAGATGTTGGCGAGAGCTCGCAGTGGTTACTCCACGATCCCTGAGGAGAGATTCAGCCTTGCGCCCTTTCACCACCCAAATCCTGGAAAGGCTGGCTGTGCCAACCCTGTGGGCGGTCACTTCTTGGACTTTGACCTCGAGTCTTTCGATGCCCCCTTCTTCAGTCTCACGGAGAAGGAGGCTATATCGATGGACCCTCAGCAACGTCTATTGCTGGAGGGTACCTTTGAGGCTCTGGAGCACGCCGGTATTCCCAAACAATCCATTGTGGCCAAGGACGTCGGTGTGTTCATCGGCGGTTCTTTCCCAGAGTACGAGTCGCACCTCTTCCGTGATTCGGACACCATTCCCATGCACCAGGCGACAGGTAAGTTGGATATGAACTCAATATCGATCTTTTTGTCATCTCATCGCTGACCGCTCTCTAGGTTGCGCATACGGAATGCAGTCAAACAGAATCTCTCATTTCTTTGACCTGAAAGGTCCCAGTTTTACTTCAGATACCGCTTGTTCTTCCAGTTTAGTTGCATTGCATTTGGCGTGTCAGAGTCTGCGGACAGGAGAGTCCAGCATGGCAATCACCGGCGGTTGCCATCTCAACATGCTTCCAGAATTTTACATTTCCTTCGCTAAGTCTAGGTGAGTCGTTTCGGAACTTCTGCCATTTTTGGATGAAAGCTCACTATTTGCCTTTTTCAGACTTTTCTCGGACTCGGGCCGGTCTTATTCATTCGACAATAGAGGAACTGGTTTCGGTCGCGGCGAGGGCTGTGGTGTAGTAATTCTCAAGCCACTGGAGCAGGCTCTCAAGGACGGTGACCATGTAAAAGCTATCATTGCCGGAAGCGGAATCAACCAGGACGGAAGAACTCCCGGTATCACAATGCCGTGCGGTATTGCACAGAGTAAGTCATCCCAGCAGATTGCAAAATTCATTGCGGGGATGCTAACTTGCTCTTCTCAGGGGACCTTATGCAGCAAGTGTACGATAACGCCAACCTCGACCCGAAAGATGTCGGGTTCATCGAGGCCCACGGAACGGGCACAAGAGTGGGTGACCCTATTGAGGCGACTGCCCTCCACGATGTTTTCGGCAGCCGATCTGCACGAGACCCTCTTTTCCTAGGCTCTCTCAAGTCCAACATTGGACACTTGGAGGGTGCCTCTGGTATCGTTGCCGTCATCAAGGCGGCCATGATGCTTGAGCGTGGTTTCGTTCTGCCAAACTACGATTTCAAAGTGCCAAACCCCAAGATCCCTTGGAAGGAGTGGAACTACAAGGTCCCGATAACGCAGAGACCGTGGCCTCGAAGCAAGAAACTCATCAGTGTCAACAACTTTGGCTTTGGCGGTACCAACGCCCACGTTGTTCTCGAGAAGGTTCCCTTCGCTACCAGGGTCCCGAGAGACGATGCCGACCTCAAGGATGACAACCCCGGTCGCAAGCTGTTTGTCTTTTCGGCAAACGACAAGAACACACTTGAGACCGTCTTGAAAAATCTGGTTGTCTACTTGGAACAGAGGCCAGAGATGTTCCAGAAGGACTTGATGGGCAACTTTGCCTACACTCTCTGCCAGCGCAGATCGCTTCTGCAGCACAGAGTCGCAATCTCGGCGCAACGATCTTTCGATCTGATTGAGACCATTTCCTCTGGCAACTACAGCGCCGGAAAGGAGGGTGACGCCCTCCGCATTGGTTTCGTCTTCACTGGACAAGGTGCTCAGTGGTACGGCATGGGTCGCGAGCTGTACGACCAGTACCCTGTCTTCAAGAACGCCATCGATCGTGCGGATGCCGTCTTGAAGTCAATCGGTGCTTCTTGGTCGCTCATTGAGGAGCTCAGCAAAGACGAGAAGACCAGTCAGGTCGGTGCCGCTCACATCAGTCAGCCTTCCTGCACGGCCGTGCAATTGGCCTTGGTCGATCTCCTACGCACTTGGGGCGTCTACCCCGAGGCTGTGACTGGGCACTCCAGCGGTGAGATCGGTGCTGCTTACGCTGCCGGTATCATTGACTTTGACTCTGGCATGGAAATTGCCTACCACCGTGGTAGACTCATCCCCGTCCTCAAGGAACGATACCCCGACCTGCGCGGTTCCATGATGGCTGTTGGCGGAAGCAAGGAGGAGTTTGAGCCTCTGATTGCCAGCCTCAAGGAGGGAGAGGTCAAGATTGCCTGCTACAACTCGCCAACCAGCTTGACTATCTCTGGTGACGAAGCTGGTATTGATGAGCTGAAGAAAATTGTTGACGAGAAGCAGACCTTCAACCGCAAGCTTTTCGTTGACACTGCTTACCACTCCCACCACATGAACTTGCTCGCAAAGGACTACCAAGCAGCAATTGGTCACCTGCCCGCGCCTGCTCCTACAAATGTTCGCTTCCACTCTTCTCTGCTCGGCAGGCAGTGCGACGCGTCTGAACTCGAGCCCAGCTACTGGGTTCAGAACTTGACTTGCGCTGTGGGCTTCAGCGAGGCCGTCAAGAGTATGCTTGCACCTATCGGTGAGCACCGCACTGGTGTCAACATGCTCGTCGAGCTCGGTCCGCACTCTGCCCTCCAGGGTCCCATCAAGCAGATCATGCAGGCTGTCGGTGGTGATGCACCCAAGATTCCGTACGCCGCCGCTCTTGGCAGGAAGAAGGATGCCGTTGAGACGGCTCTGGCTCTTGCTGGCACTCTTTTCACCAAGGGGCTCACTCTTGACTTCAACGCGGTCAACTTCCCCAAGAATCAGAAGACGCCACCTCAGCTGCTCACTGACTTGCCCCGGTACCCATGGAACAAGTCCACCAAGTACTGGCACGACTCCAGATTGACGCAGAAGCACAAGCACCGCAGTGCTGCGCGCAATGATATCCTGGGAACTGTTGCACACTACTCCAACGATCTCGAGCCGACGTGGAGAAATATTGTCCGCCTCGAGGATCTCCCGTGGCTTGAGCACCACAAGGTCCAGTCCCTGACTGTGTTCCCCATGTCTGGTTTCATCACCATGGCCATTGAGGCTGCTGCCCAGAGAGCTGCAGCTGCCGAGACAGTCTTTGACAAGTATCAGCTACGTGATGTCAGCGTCATTGCGCCTCTTGTCATCCCTGATGCTGATGTCGAAATGACTACAACTCTCCGACCCGACCAAGAGAGCACTCAGGGTACCTGGGATGAGTTCCGCATCTGCTCATGGAGCAAGGCTCAAGGCTGGAAAGAGCACTGCAAGGGTTTCATTGCAGTCGAGAACCACGAGTCTAACGGCGTCGATGATACCCGATTGAGCGAGGAGGCCGAGGCACGCATCAAGTCCACCATTGCCGGTGTTGAAGCCGCCGCATCGGCTCCAGTCTCGTCCGACAAGCTCTACGAAACCTTGACTGAGCTTGGTGTTGGCTACGGTACCACGTTCCAGGGCATGAGCAAGGTCTCGGCAAGCAACGAGTGCTCCAAGGCTGACTTGATCGTTCCTGATATTGCCAAGGAGATGCCTAACCACCACGTGTCGCCGGCGGTGCTCCAGCCTGCATTCCTCGAGTCACTCATCTCCATGTACTGGCCAATCGCCGATGGGGGCCGCAGCTCTGTCGACACTATCTACTTGCCATCAGCGGTTGAGCGTATCACGGTCTCCAAGAAGATCACTGAAGCTACCCAAGAGCCAGGACAGCTGCTGAAGGCATACTCCCAGGGCCAATTCTCCACTGATGCCCCCAAGTCTACCAAGATCGCCATGTTTGTCACGTCCAAGGACGCACCGACGGAGCCGCTCATCAGCATTGAGGATCTCACGATCTCTCCCATCATTGACCATGAGGCTACTGCTGAGGAGGAGCACAAGGAGCTTTGCTACAAGATGGATTGGGAACCCATCCTGGAGTCCGAGCCCGCTGAGCCGCCCAAGCCTGTCGAGTCGGAGGTGGTCATCATCCACTCCAACACGGCTCTCCAGGGCAAGGTTGCTACCGATCTGGCAGGAACCCTCGAGAAGCTCACTGGCAAGATGCCACAAATGGCTACACTGCTCACTGCTCCTGATGCCGAAGGCAAACTGGCCATCTTCCTGCCCGAAATTGAGAAGGCTTTCCTTTCAAACATCAAGTCTAATGAGTTTGAAGCGCTCCAACAGATTCTCACCAAGGTTTCGGGTGCGCTCTGGGTCGTCCGTGGTGCCTATGACAACGCAACCTCTCCCGACATGAACATGATCACTGGTGTCAGCAGAACCATCCGCTCCGAGACTCTGCTGCCTTTCGCCACCCTTGACCTGGATGGTCGCACACCGCTCGAGGCAGACTCGGTGACCGAGGCTGTCCTCAAGGTCTTCCAGGCTGTTTTCAGCGGCGGCTCATCCACCGGCGAGATGGAGTTCTCCCAGCGTGGTGGCAAGTTCTTCACACCCCGCATCATCAACGACCCCGAGATGAATGCCATTGTCCACCAGGAGACGGCTTCTGCTGCACTTCAGCCGACTCCTTTCGGCCAGGGCGATAGATCGCTGAAGCTAAAGATTGGCAATGTCGGCGCTCTCGAGACCCTGCACTTTGTCGACGACGAGAGCAAGGAAGCGCCGCTGGATGCCGACGAGATCGAGATTGAGGTCAAGGCCATCGGTCTCAACCACCGCGACCTCACTGCTGCTCACGGCAAGCTGGCCACCGACGACTTTGGTGTTGAGGCCAGTGGTCTTGTCACCAAGATCGGCAGCAAGGTTACCAACCTGAAGGTCGGCGACCGTGTTGCAGCCATGACCCACGGTGGCTTTGCAACAAGCACTCGCACCAAGGCCACCTTCGCCTTCAAGATGCCCACTGACATGTCCTTCGAGACTGGTGCATCTCTGCCTCTGGCCTACAGCACTGCCTACTACTCGCTGATTGAGCTTGGCCGTCTGCAAGAGGACGAGAGCGTTCTGATCCACGCCGCGGCTCGTGCTGTGGGCCAGGCCGCAATCTCTCTGGCACAGATGATTGGTGCCGATGTTTTCGTCACCGTTGGCAGTGCTGAGAAGAAGGAGTCTCTGATGGAGCAGTACAACATCCCCGAGGACCACATCTTCTACAGCCGCAACAACACCTTTGGCAAGTCTCTTCGCCAGGTCACTAACGGCAGTGGTGTTGATGTCGTGCTGAACTGCCTTGCTGGCGACGCTGTCCGTGAGAGCTGGGACTGCCTGAACAAGTTCGGCCGTCTGATCGACGTTGGTACTCGCATCTCCTCGACCAGCATGAAGCTGGAGATGGACCAGTTTGAGCACAACTCTAGCTTCATGACTGTCGATATGATGGCATTGGCTGCTGAGAAACCCAAGCTGTTGCAGCGAGTCCTCGCTGATGTCTCCAAGCTCATCAAGTACAACAAGGTCGCCCCGCCCTCGCCCATCACGACCTTCCCGATCTCGCAAGTCGAGACGGCGCTGAAGAGCCTCCAGAACAGCTCCAACGCCCACGGCAAGCTGGTCGTTGTGCCACACGCAGATGACATTGTCAAGGTAAGAACTTCAAGAGTAAAAAAGTATTAGCGTGCAACCAGCTAACATTATCCAGGCAACCCCTCCCAAGAAGCCACACCAGCTCCTCAAGGCCAATGCCACATACATCCTCATCGGTGGCACTGGTGGTCTGGGTCGCAGCATGTCCCGATGGATGATCAAGCGTGGCGCTCGCAACTTGGTCCTCGTCTCCCGATCTGGATCTGCCACTGGCAAGGTCAAGGAGCTGATCGACGAGGCCATGCAGGAAGGCGCCAACGTAGTGGTCCGCCGCTGTGACGTTGCTAACCCGGCCGATGTTGAAGACCTCGTCAACCAGGGTCTGGAGGGCATGCCGCCTGTCCGTGGTCTCATCCACGGTGCCATGGTTCTCCACGATGTTCTCTTTGAGAAGATGACCTTTGACCAGTACACCTCGGTCATTGAGTCCAAGGTGCAGGGTGGCTGGAACTTCCACAATGCTCTGGTCAATGCTCCGCTTGACTTCTTTGTGGCCATCTCCTCGGTTGCAGGTGCCGTTGGCAACCGTGGCCAAGCCGCCTATGCCGCCGCCAACTGCTTCCTGAACGCCCTGGTTCAGTACCGTCTCGCCAGCGGCCTCCCCGCCTCGTCCCTCGACTTGACTGCCATTTCCGACACTGGTTACCTGGCCGAGGACGCAGAGAAGGCCGCAGAAGTCGCCAAGAACTTGGCTGGCGACTCCATCTGCGAAGCAGAGGTGCTTGCTCTCCTCGGAACTGCCATCAGTGGCAAGCTGGGTGCCATCTGCAACAACCACACCATTACTGGTATGCGCATCACTCCCGAGCAGCAGCCTTTCTGGACTCAGGACGCCAAGTGCAAGCACCTGCGCGAGGCTGCCGAAGCCGAGGCCGCCGCCAACGCCGCTGCCGGTGGCAACAAGAACATCTCGTGGAATGCCGCTGCCAAGGCGGCCAAGACTCTCGAGGAGGCCGAGCAGGTCGTCTGCGATGGCCTGGTAGAGAAGTGCGCCGCCGTCATGATGATGGAGAAGGAGGACTTGGACGTCACCCGCGCCCTGTCCCACTACCCTCTCGACTCCCTCGTCGCCATTGAGATCCGTAACTTCATCACCAGGGAGTTCGAAGCCACCTTGCAAGTTTTGGAGCTGCTCTCCAGCGGTTCCCTCCAGAGCCTGGCCAAGGGTGTCTGTGTCAAGAGCAAGATGATCAACTTCTGATCCGATCGCCAACCGGTTTACGAGAAAAGATGAAAAAGAATGATCCTCATCTCCTTTGTCGCCAACACATTTCAGCGGAGTCAGACGAGTCCTTTTTTCGGGTTTTCATCCCTGCATTGTTCATTGCATTTGCGCTGGAAGTACTTGTACTGTACATATCTGATGGTTTTTCCTTTTCCTCTTTTTGATTTGGCATCATGTACAAACAAGTTTGTTCGTTTCGAAGCACATCTTTTGATTGGTCCGAGTTGGAAGGATTTAGTCTTTTGGCTTGTATCTGCATCTTTGAGTGTACCTAGCTTCGTGGTTATTAGTTATATAGATTTCGATACATACGTTCATGATAGACTATAAAATGTGCCTTGTCCTTTTAGAGTGCCGCGTGTCTTTACATCAAGATCAGTACGCCCTTGGGTCCCAGTCCGGGTCAATGTCGCTAAGCAGCTCTTCGCCCAAGATTTCCGCGAGACTGACAATCTTGAAGCTAGCCTGGTCGCTCGTACTGCCCTCGGGCAACTCGTTCGCATCGTCGTGCGCGACGAATATTCCATAGGGAAACCCCCCACTGAGCCTCGTGCCCACGGCCGCGATGCCATCCGTGTTGGACACGGCGTCGATGCCCTTGTCTTTGTTGGCCGCGACGGTAAACGTCATGATGTACTCGTGCGGCGCGTCGCGGCGGTAGACATTGTACGCGCTGACGCCCTGCTGGCTGACGAGGATGAAGCCCCGGTCCGCCGAGGCGCCCTCGACCAGCGTCACGCCCTCGACGTCGGCCCACATGTGGCCGCTGCCGACGGCGTCGATCATGTAGGCCGCCGAGGTATCGTCGGGCTCGGCGCCGTACCGCCACAGGCCGCGCGGCTCCTCGCCGACGAGCAGCCAGCCGTTGGCCTCGTCGGCGACGCAGCCCTCGACCTGGCCGCCGGCGCCGCCGGTAAAGTTGCGCACGAGCGTCGTCTGCAACGCCGCCTCGGCGTCGGACCACGTCAGCTCGTACTGCAGGTACTCGGCCGTCTTGGAGTTGACGAAGAGGTACTGCCGCCCCGTGCGCCGCGAGCGGTACGCGCAGCTGCCGTAGACGTCGTAGCCGTCCTTGGTAGGCTGTGAGCCGCCTGCGATGGCGGTGAGCGTGCCAGCTGGGGTGATTTCGAATAAGCTGGTATGTCTCTGTCAGTTCGTGGAGTTTATCCTTGTTGTCTGGGCAGGTAGATGCCATACCATAGAGTATTATCGTCCCGGCACGCCGCGTAGGCCAGGTCCACGGTCCTATTCCCCGCCCTGAACCCATAGATGACGTCGACGTTGTCCGGCTCGCCGGCGGACAGCGTCTGCGCCGTCGTGCCGTTAAGGTGGAACACGGCGAGCCCCGCGCCCTCCTCGGACTTGATGGTCGTGATAATCTTGGACAGCGCCGGGTCCTGGGGGTGGATCCAGATGGCCGGGTCGTCGCCGTCGCCGCCGAACGCGTCCGTCTCCTCGGTGGCCGCGACGGTTTTGAAGCCGCAGTACAGACCGCCCCAGCCGCTCTCGCAGGCACACGTGTTGGCGCCGATGCACGACCCGTGCCCAGAGCAGTCCTCGCGGCATGTGAACGAGGCGCACACATCGCCCGCGTAACCGGCGAAGCACTGGCAAGAGCCGTTCTCTTGGTAAAAGCCGCTCTTTCTGCAGGACTCAGTGATGGGCGACACGGACTCGCACGGCTTGGCGCGCGGGTCGTACGCCGCGTTCAGGGTCAGGTTGAGTGCCGCAAAGGCTGTCTCCAGCGAGCTGGCGCCGAACCCTTCGCCAGCACCGCTCTCGAGCGCGTAGGTCAGCGCGCCGGCCGGGTACTTGTCTGTCGCAGCCTGGTAGAAACTCAGTCCTTGGATCTCTATATCTTCGTCGCCGGTCAAAGTCCGGGTTCCGAGGAATTCAAAGGCCAGGTCGTACACCTCCACTACATCTTTTTGCGCGACAAAGAGGTAGTCTTGCTCGAGGCCAGTGTAGATAGCTAATCCCGTGATGTCGTCGGTGGCTTCTCCAAAAGCCCAAATCGAAGGTGCCTCTGTAGATTCCTTGGCACTCAACGTGTAGATGATGGGATCGTCATCCGTGCTGAAGAAGACCGTTCCGTCCCTTTCCGAAATTGCACACGAAGAGGCCTCGACAATAGTGTCAAAAGTTTGGACCTCGACGAGTTCCAATTCATCATGATCTGTAGTCCGTAGAAGAAATTGTACTCCCTGACTCTTGCCAAATAAGAACAAGTATTGCTCGCCGCTGGCTGGGCTTCTCCAGGCGCATAGTGCAGACCATGCACCAAGAACCGTCTTCAACGAATCGGCGGCAACGCCCAAGGTGGCAGCATCAAAGGCCCGCACGACCGAGTCCGGATCGGCCACTGTGACTACCAGGTCTCTATCTCCGATGCCATAGACGGTCGCCAAAACCTTGGTGCGGCCCGGGGTCTGATGCGCGACCGCCGGTAAGAAGGTCCCGTTAGACATCTCCAAGGCCCAGGCGCGTATACCGCCAGACGCAGCGCCCTTGTCGTTTCCTATCAGCAGTGGCGTCGATGAGCAATTTGAGTAGTATACTGCAGACCAATCTGATGCTACCGAATCTGCCGTGCGCGCCGTGATGGGTAAGTCCGCCTCAGGCGCGCCCTGGACGTGGCGCGAGATGAGTAAGATAACGCTCAGCAGCCGGCTTGCGAACCTCATCATGGTTTTGGCGAGTGCTCAAGAGGAGTTTTTGTAGGCCGAAAACGATCGACCGATAAGGAACGTGATCTCTCAAGTCTATGTTGAGAGCGTCCACGGTGTTCATATATACACGCTTTCCATTCCTGACGTAGGCCTCGCCAGGAGCGGAGATGACCATTTGTGAACGCATGCAATTTGCGCAATGTATCTCGCCTACTACTATGAGCTTGGAAAATAGCATTTGACGCAGGGGTCTATTGAGAGGCGTGCCATAGCGGTGCGTTGCAGTTGGACGACGATCGCTGCTCTGCCAAGGTGCCGAGCCGCTATTCCCTCCCCTCATCAGTTCATCTGAGAAGCGGTACTTGAGCTTGATCTTTCCGAAAGCTATCATGGAGACGTGAGCAAGCTCTCGGCCACGTGGGAAAGAAAAGAGGACTTCTCAATATCCAAAGTTCCTTGCTTGTATCGAGATATGAGAGACATTGAGTTTCAGAAATATTGAAGGCTCGGTTGAAGTTAGTCAGGAGATGGAGTGCACGCAGCTGAATCAAGACACCACAGAAGGATACACAGCACACCGGAATTGCTTACTATTTCCAGATCCTGTCCCACGGGATGACAACCATGCATAGTGTCCGCCTTGATACTTGTGGGACCAGTGTCTTGAAATAGAGTCAAGACCCTCGTGAATTTTGAGACTGCCGGCAGAATGGATAGACTGGTTCAAAAACCTTCAAGTTCACGCCCTGGCTCCATCGATCCGATGCTGATCACAGCAGTATCAACAATCCAGCGAAATTCCGGGTTCGGTAACGAACAGTCGTATTTGTCTGTGAATAGTGAGTTCTAAGACAAGTCGATGACTTAACTTGTTTCAATAAGATGAGTTGTTCCTTGGTAAGTCGATACGAGGGACACAGAACACAAGTTGATATGAAGACGTAGTTGCGTGGAGCTAATATGCCTAATGGCATTTGTATTTTATTGTTATTGTTCCACCCAGTCTGGATGTTGGTATGCATTTCGCATATGTTTTGAGCACCGGCTATTCCTTCTGGCAAGTTCTGAAACACATCGCCCCTATGTTTTGCGTTTTGGGGATTTGGTCATCAGCTTCATGCTGAAGTTTGTGACTGCGACATGAGAATATGTTGAGGCAGGTCCTTTTCCTTTTTTCTAGCTGGTGTGATTCGGGGATAAAGCGATAGACAACGAATCGACAGCTCAAGGCCAGCGTATTGCTTCGTTGAATCCAAGCTGCTCGAGGTTACCATTATGCCTCGGCACGGTCATGTCGCGCCTGCCAATGGGTTTCCTGATAATGCAATCGGACACTGGGCCATCACGACCGCAGAACGTGGCATTGCCAAGCGATGTGTCTGGCCGCATAGTGTCTTGATGCGCTGCAAGATCGTCATGTCGTGTACTTCATGACCCAGAGAAGAACGATCGTATCAGCCATGGGGCACCTTGTCTCTGAGTTGGTCTGCATCACGAGCAGAGACTGCCTGTCGGAGGAATGAGCGTTTCAGTCAGGTCGTTGACTGAACTTCCCTTTGAAAGAATGTGCTGCCATCCTATCATGCGTCTTCCTGTTTACGCCCGTCCAGCCACTTGCTCATATATGGACCATCAAGCCAGTAGCCCAGCTTCTTGTAGTAGCTCCGAACTCCCACTCCGCTGATAACGCTGATCTTTTCACTGCCATGTTCGTCTCTGGCAATGCGTTCAGCTTCCTCCATGAGAAGAGTGCCAAAACCTTGGTGCTGGAATTTCTTCGGGTCGCGAGCATGTACTGGCACAGCCGTACCGTACACATGGAGCTCTCGCACCATACTGGTTTGCTGGCCAGTAAGTTCCTCCCGATATGTGTACTTTTCAGTACACTTCCGCAAGCGCAAGAGTGCCAACAGAATATCTTGCTTGGGGTCTTCGTACGCCAAAAAGGTCTCCCATCCCCCGTTGGCGGTGTAGTCGCGGCGAATGAGCTCAATCTGATTGGGTCGAATCTTGTGCTTCACCTCGTTGATGCCAACTTCGCGGGTGCGCACATCGCGACAGGTAGTGCCAAAGTCCTTCATACGAGCAAGTGCAAGCTCTCTGAGATTTCCATTCTCGACACCCGAAGTCACCAGGGGCATGGGAATATCTCTTTGCACACGGTAAATGCGAGTCCACGGTGGGACCAGGGCCAAAATCCTGGCTACAAGATCGATCAACGCATTAGGCGTGTAGTTTTGGTAACGCCCCGTTCGCCACAACTCGTAAAGGCCGGTCCCACGAATGACCAGCGTAGGGTAGATCTTCAGACCGTCGGTCCTGAATGCTGGGTTTTCAAAGTATTCCTTGAACTGGTCAATGTCCCGCTCCATTCCGACATTGGGCAGATCAGGCATCATGTGTGAAACGACCTTGTATCCAGCATCCTTCGCCAGACAGAACGTTTCCGCTACCGATGCGACCGTGTGGCCTCGATTCGAGTCTCTGGCAACGTCTTCGTACAGCGACTGCACACCAATCTCGAGTCTCGTGCATCCGTATCGCAACATATCGGATAGATGTGGTTGCAGACAATAATCTGGCCTCGTCTCAATGGTGATACCAACACACTTGCTGTTGCTCATCTCGCCCGCCTCCACCGCTTCGTCGACGTTGGTCGTTTGGTAACCACTCAGGGCATTGTGTAGTTGAGCAATAAACTCCTCGCGGTAGGATGGGGCCAGCGACATAAAGGTACCTCCCATGATAATGTATTCAACCTTGTCGACCGAATGTCCCAGGGACTTCAATTGATCGACACGACCACGGGCTTGCTCGAAGGGGTCGTAACGAGCGCGGATGGCTCGCATAGATGTCGGCTCATATCCGGTATATGACTGCGTACTGTATTCGAAATCGGAATCGGGGCCACCTGGGCAATACACGCAAATGTTTCCGGTATACGCAATGTGAGGGCAGCGATGCGGCTTGCACATGACAGCAACAACGGCGATTCCTGATGCCGACCGGATAGGCTTCGCGATCAGCTTTGGTAAAATGTATTTCTTGTAGTGCTCGGGGACTGCGGCGATGATGGCCGTGAGGGGCGGCAAGACGGCAAGCTTGTGCTTCTTTGCGAGCTTAGATCGCAAACTGTTGAGATTGATATCTTTCTTGGGCTTTTTGGGGTCCTTCGATGATTCGTAATCTTCAATGAGTGCGCTCGCGACATCGGCACAGCAGCGGAGGAAGCGCTCATTCTCTGGCGCAAGACCAGCATCCTTCTTCCGGATGGTGGTGGTCATCGTAGTTGTCGCCATGGCTTCGTCGGCGCCAATTGTCCGTTGGTAGGACCCGTGCTCTTTCTGTCAGGCGATGACCTTTTCTTCGAAATAATCCCCCGAGCCACAGGAGCAAGCGATGATGCAGGTGTTGCTGAGACTGGTTTAAGCCTGGCTGAGTCAATCTGCAGCAGATCGTCGAGAATTGTTGGTGGGGTTGTTGAAACTGCCCGCCAATCGATCGCGTTCCGTTTCAAGAAATTTTGGCGGAGAGGAAAAGAAAAAAGCCGAGCGCTGGCCACCTCCAGGTCCACTGCACCTTAAAGGCCTGACAGCACTGTCACGGAACCTTCTGTTACAGGTCGTACCCAAGGTACAAGTACTCATAGCGTATCTCGCACCAATATCAATAATAACAACTCATCGGTACACATCGACATGGCAGCTGTATTTTCTTTGTTGAATACCATCGATAATCCCAAGATCTGAGCCCATGAAGGGGTTCTAGTTGTACTGTACTGATTTTCATCAATTCGCAAAATCATACATACTACTTGATATGGCGACCATGTCATGACTTAGAGACACGCAACTACCTATGTAGCCATGCATGGTAAGGTTGTTAGGTACAAACGAACGTGGCATGCAATTGACCACAGGTTGAGACTCACAGATTCAAGCAACATCAAAGCAACTGTGGAATCGCATTCCCGGTTGGTGCGTCTGATTCGTGACATTTGTACGGATGAAAATCTCAGTACGGTAGCTAGTGCAGCAAATCGATCCCAGCAGAAGTAGCAGCCAAGGGCCGATTAATAGCATCATTGATGATTTCGGCGCTGCTACAGTGGTCGTCACATAATACCGACCGTAAAGCGCAGAACGGTACGGTGTACCCTAGGTATCAGTGTCGCATGAGGTAATGTTATGTAGATTACCTTATGTGCATATTGATGCCCGGGAGTGGTGTGCGCCGTGGCGCTCTGTGGTGTTTGTCCTAGCATTGCCCCAGCGTTGTGCCCAACTTCTCTCTAGGTTTCCGACGGAATTTTCCAAAATTTCACGATCGATTCATTCTCTCCCGAAATATCTCCATCGCCGTTAACACTTACAGTTCTTTATAATCCTGGCGGAGCTCCCTCCAGAGCCTAGACTGCCTGACTTAAAAAAAAGACTACAGCCCGCCTTCCCCACCAGAGTAGCCCCTCTATATCCTCAGCCAAGCACACGCGACGCAATCGTCCGTCCACAGCTTCGTTTGCAACAAAGTCTACAGCCGAGTCAGACACGTCCCACAACAGTCTGCTTTTGTCCGCGCAGCTTTACAGAAATCGATCATCCCGAGCAGTTTTCTTAAGAGGAGCATCCCCCTACGCCATGGCGAGTTCACGAGCAAGGAGAGTAGCCAAGGAGCTGGGCGACATTGTAAAGGACAATGATAAGAGCGGCATTACTGCATCGTCCGATAATGGCGACATGACGCATCTCAAGGCTCGCATCAGAGGACCTCCCGGCACATCATATGAAGGCGGCGAGTTCATTGTCGATGTCAAGATTCCGAACGAGTACCCTTTCCGCCCTCCCGTCATGAAATTCGACACCAAAATTTGGCACCCCAACATCAGCAGTCAAACTGTGCGTCTTCTATTCTGCCCCCAGCCTGCTTGCCCGGTGTATACTGACAGCCTCTTCTCCAGGGCGCCATCTGTCTGGATACGCTTGCTGCAGCCTGGTCGCCAGTGCTCACCATCAAGTCGACGTTGCTGTCCCTCCAGTCGCTACTCGAGAGCCCAGAGCCGAAAGACCCCCAAGATGCCGAAGTAGCCAAGATGTTAATGTCGAACAAGCCTGCCTTCGAGGCCAAGGCTCATGAGTGGGCTGTCCGATACGCAAACGCTCCCCCGAATCCCAAGTTCCAAAATGCTGGCGCAGCAGACTCGCCTGCAGCCAACGTGGAGTCTCAGAAAATAGACATGGCCAGGTACTGGGACTCAGCATGCAGATATTCATTACGGGCAAGTTACTAACGTGGACTCTAGATACCGGGGCTACCACAAGAATCTGATAGACCCGTTTGTGAACATGGGATTCGATGTTGATCGTGTTGTCGAGGCCTTTTTGCATTTTGGTATTGACAAAAATGATGGCCTGGACTATCGTCTGGAAGAGGCATACATGGGTGATGTTACGGCACGGCTGCTTGGCGAGCCTTAGTGGTGGTAGGTGAGATGGTCGATGCCAAGCTCACTCTGATGAGCAAGTCCTGGGCGATTAACGACATACTTAAAAGACATCGCGGGCAGTGCTTTTGGGCGTTTTCAGCATTTTTGAGGAGTTCTAGAGCCACACCAACTTTTTTTCCGTTCAATGGTGATTTTCTCTCGACATAAGAGTCAAGGCTCATCAGGCGTTGGTAGGCACGTTGATTCAGCATACAGACTACGTTAGATAGTATCAGTGTTCGACTTCTAACTTCAGTTATTCCAGCAAAGAGGATATTCGAAATGGCTGTGCATAACATAACGTTGCAGCCAACATACGCTTCGAAAAGGACGCTGAGAAACATATTGACTTGAGGATGCCGTTTTTGTTCTACTTGCAAAACCACTCCTGATAATAAGGCATCATCAGGCTTTGGTCATCGCAATTATCACCCCTGTCTCGGGAAGCAGTTGGTTCAGTTGTACGAAACACACGAGTTGGTAGCAGGTTACGTACGCAGATGACTTTCCGAAGAGATACACCGCTTTTGAACTATCGATTTATATACCTTAACTACGATGTGACCTGTCGCCGACTGGTATGCTGCTACAAACAATATACTTAGCATCAGTCATCTAGCTGGCAAGAGTCCTTCTTGACTTTTGAAGCCAAACGACCTCTGCGACAAACCCCAGGTAGATTGTGACCTACAAATACTAAGAGTATTCTCTAGTGTGGCATGTCAGGAGCGCGGATACATATACCCATGATAGAGTCTAGACCGCCAACTACGATTAGTGTACCTCGTAAGAATACGGAGCATGTAGAGGACAGACGTAGGTATGAGGTGTGCTAAGGAAATGCGCAAATACCCTGGACAAGATTGTTCTGTATAAATGGGGCGAGGTGATCCCCGCGCTGCCGAAGCGCCTGGGCTGAGATCATCTCACGTTCCCGATCGCTGTCCTTAATAAATCAGCTTTCAGCGCTAACGACCTGTCAGCCCTGGTCCTGTTTACTGAGCTTGCGTTTTGAAACACGGTGAATCAAGAAGCTTTACAAGTAAGAATCTACTGTTTTCGAGTATTATTTCATGGTCTAATCGAGAATATCTTAAGAAACGAGTAGCGATCATCTCTCGTTTACTTCGCAATTACGCGAGCTTCTCCTCTGTAAAGTCAAGCTAGTTGTAGGGCATCGGCAAGATGGTGGAGTTTCAAGCCGTGAGTTGGCCCGTGCCTGCTCGCATCCCTGGTGCCAATCCAACGGTTATGACATCACCGCCGAGCATTCATTTTCTTGGGGACGCCAGAGAAACCGGAACTTCAGTCCGGGCCCAGACGACGTGACGTTTGTTCAACTGAACTACTACAGAAAAAACCTAGACCACAACAGGGGAATTACATTAGATCCCGTCAGGAAGCATCACCCATCTTGCCTACCAGCGCTTGCCCTGATTTATTATTGCCTGCCCATTTCTCAGTCCTTCCTGTGGATCTTGCATTTGCATTTGCCTTTCACGCGGCTTGTTGACATTCGATACTCTGCTGCAATCCCTCGGCAGCAGACGACACACCTGCTGAATACAGCCACTTTTCCAAATAGAAAGACAGAGTGGCATGAACGGTCGTTCCAACATCAATCAACATGTCTCATAAGCATCCGGCTGGTTCGGGTGACCCCAAGAAGCCGTCAGTCGTCAAGGACGACCTGGACATTGGCACAAACACCACGACGACGCGAGAGGGCGAACTAGCGGATGCCTCAGGTCGCACATACACCGACGACAACGGCTCGCCCCTCGAGCAACCACCACAAATCGCCAGCGAGATGCTCGACGACCGGAAGACGAAAAGCGCGCCCGTCGGCCTTGATGGCGTCTCCAAGCTAGATACAGACGTCGATGATGGCGTTGAGTCGCCGCCGATGCCCCCACATCCGCGGACGAGCTTGCAATTGAATAGGCCTCAACCGCAGCCGCGAACCTCGACCCAGAGAGCGCGTGCTAGCGAGGAGTTTGACCGCAGATATGATGGACCCTATGGTAGGCCAAGCTTGGCCATGGTGAGGAGGCGGAGTTCCGGACTACCTCAGACGCTGGAGGACACGGAAATGGACATGGTCGAGCCGACCGTGACAACCAGCGGCGGTGAACAAGTGCCTGTTCCGCCATTCCAGCCCGAGCCGCCCAGGCTAGGATACACATTGCGAACACGAAAGATGGCCATCTTTCTCTTCTGGTCTATCATCTTGTTCGACTCGGTGGTCATGCCAATCGCATTGTACTTTGGTCTGTGGTACGGTGTCGGTCCGGGCAACCCCGACAACGAGAAACTCAGCGCAAATACTGTCTTCAGTATTGTGACGGCTGCGCTGGGTGGTGCGAGTATCCTGGAATACTTTGTGCGGTTCTGGCGGTTGTACAAGAAGAACAGTACCTGCAGAGTAGGCTCACCCTCGTGGCACGAGAGATCCAAGCGCGACAATGCTAACACACTTTTAGGTCATTGGAGCACACAGATGGTATCTTGATTGGTTCCATTGGATGTTCACACTTGCATGGATCATCGTCATGATTGAATTGATTGTCGGTTCCGTGCAGGAGGATCCCTATGTTCGACTTCTGTCCATGCCTCTTGCGACCATGCTGTACGTCTTCGGCAGTCTACTTCTCATTATCGATATTTGTCGTTTTTTCAAGGTTCCCGCACCCGTCCGCATCTCGTCGGTGCCCAAAGGGTCGCAACTGCGCCCTGGTATCTACTCTCTGATCGAGGACATCTGCGCCGTCGATGGCTCCGGCGGAACCGACTACCGCGTGGCTTTCGACAAGCGCTACGAAGCAAGTCACGTCTTCCGATCCATGCTGAGAAGACTGGGCATCTTCTGGGCTGTCGGGGCTGAGAGCTGTGCTGTCCTGTGTACGATTTTGATCTTCACATTAAGCACCGACGCGGCTTACACGGTTGGCTGGAGCGTGCCGTTCATCTGGGCTGGTATCTGGACGGCTGCCACATTTTGGTACGCAAAGAGAGAATTGAAGAAAGAGCAGGTGTTATGGGCAGCCGAGGCTGCCAAATGCCGCGCTTAAGCATTAGAGGTCAAGACCACGATGATTATGACAACCAGTTTTTTGTTCTTGTATTCTTAGGTGGAATTAATAAGATATCCGGCGAACATGACATGAAAGAAGGTGCTGAGCACGAGATACCACGGAATAGACAGAACACATGAGAATGTTATGACCGTTTGAAAGACTTTTAGAAAGCCAACCGAGATACAGTGAAGGTGACACGCATCCCGCGCTCATGCCTGGCAAAATTCGGCAGATCATTTCGCAACAAATTCAGAGCATTGATTTACATTGTGCCTCGCTATTGCTATTGATACCAGATACAATAACCAAAGTCTCCGTACCAAGGTCGCGTCGGCGAGGATACGCCTTGTCTTTTTCCGTCAAGATGAAAAAGAAATATTTTGCAGAAATAACACGAAAAATCTCGAAAGAATTTTTACATTCCCAAAAGTTCATCCGAACTCAATTTCTCTTTCTTAGGCGGCAGATCTGCAAACCTTCAGACAAAGCACGTTCCATAGTCCATACGGAGACTTTTGTCAGTATAGTATACCTACCAGCAACGCCGCACCCCTTCAACTCTCGGGCGCGGGCGCGGCCTCGGGGTCGTCGGCGAGCAGCGCCTCGACCTCGGCGCCCTTCTTGCGCCTCTCCTCGAGCGACACCTCGTGCTCGGGCGACGTCGACCAGCCCAGGCCGAGCTCCGGGTACTGCAGCGGGATCTCGCCGTCCCGGGGCAGGACGTCGAGGTAGATGGGCCACGGGGTGCCCATCCACGCGTTGCGGAGCTCGTGGTCGCGGCGTTGCTGGGCCGTTAGGGGGTGGACGAGGATGCTGGGGGTGTCAATTAGTATCAGAGACGAGCAGGCAAAGGAATTGTAGATTGAGCCGAAAGTTTATATTCCGGATCTACACTCACCTCAGGTTCCCCCGGTTCGTTGACAAGTAGAAGAAGACGTCCGAGAATGAGGAGTCGGGAACCCAGACTATGATGGAGGGATCTGATCAGCACACCCAATCGCTGTGCAGATGTAATTCTAAACTAAGTGGCTGATACTCACTCTCGTACGATCCCGCGGGATGAGGGCCCATCGGAAAAGTGTTGACCCTGAACAGCGGGACAGCGACGAATGCACCTTGGACCAGCAGGTCAGTGAATGATTTCTTCTGGGAACGCTTCAAAGTATTTACCATCCCGGCGCAGCTTCAACACGGCATCGCGGAGGGCGAGGGCCGCCGCCTTCTCGGCGGGCGACTGCAGCAGGAAGTAGATATGAAAGTGCCACTCCCGGTTCCGGGTCTCGACGACGGTCTTGAGGTCGTCCTGTGGGGCCGGCGCCGAGGATTGGGTGACCATGGTCATGGCAGAAGGGCGCTTTAAAGAGCGCGACGTAAGGACACTGGGTCCGGGGAAAGACTTGGTATATGCGCCTTATTCTCTGCGGCTTGTGGCGTCTTGTGAATTCAGTGATGCTGGTTGAAGATCAGCCCCCCCAGGTTCCCTTGCCGTGGAGAGAGAGGTCAAAGTGCGGAGCGCCCGTCAGTCCCCTGGAGCTGAGCACGCAATTAGTGCGTCTCTTGCGTGCGGAGATGCACAAGGACAGGAGTCGGCTGTAACACCTCTTTCAGTGCGAGTGCCGGGCGTGTGCCCGAGAGCGTGATCATCGAATGTGTACCTAAACAAAGATTTTTACTTTTATCTGAAGTACAGATGAAATTTGGAAAGAGAAAAATATTTCAGACTGTTAATGGAAACACTATGACTTATACAGAATAGATTTGTATCTCTTGATCGTGGAGTCGTATTATAGCTAAGACTATACATTAGCGCCGATAGGCAGTAGGACTATATATGAAGCTTATAGCTTCAGTAGGCGGTAAATGCAAGGTAAAAACGAATGACTGGGAACTTTCGATGGCGCGATCATTGCCCGCTTCAGCCGCCTATAAATCTCTAAGTCGGGCTCGGGTCATACTTTCCCACGCCGCGACAAGGATTGTCTACATCCAGAGATTGCACCGTCTTCTCCTCCACGTCTGGCGCGGCAAAGCGCTTCAGCGTGCCCTTGAGCAGCACGTTATCGGGCGCCCACCCGAGGTTCTTCAGACCGTTCAAGGGGTCGGAGATGAAGGCGAGGATGTAGTTCTGCATGATCTTGCTGACCGCCACCTCGATCGGCGTCGATCCTCCGTGCAAGTCATAAGTGCCAAAGATGGGAGGAATGTCGGACGCGTGGTACGCGCCCAGCCACGAGTACGGCGAGATGTTGGAGAAGTTGCCCGCGTACTGGTATCGGTATGTCGTCAAGTTGTTGTAGATTCGCACATTGGTTCCGAAATAGGCCGGGCACACGAACGCGGCCAAGGTACCAGCGATGACAGCGGTCTCGTTGGGACCTGCGACCAGGTTATCGGCTGGATATGCGATCAGACTGGCGTCTTCGTTGGCGGTTGTGCTAATCAATGCCGGTATCTTGGGGATTAAGCCAGCTTTGGCTCTGGCGGTGTAATTTGCAAAGACGACCTTTTCGTCGACCGTCGGCCTAAAGTATAGTCCGGGCTCGGTGTTGTTGTCTCCGTACTGGCCTACGAAGTTGGTGATCAGATTGGCAGGGACAGACTGCATGCAGTCCAGCTCGGCATCCGGGTCGTCCGCAAAGTCGCAGCCGAGGTTCTTGGCGACAAATGTAAAGTTTGTCTGCAGGGCATTGTCGCCTCTGGCGAACTGCCTGATTGCGTTGCCGGACTGCAAGAACAAGCTCGAGGCTAGAGGGTCTTCCCAGAATGCGAACCCGACAATGTCTGATGCCACGGCTCCGGCTGACTGGCCCCATAGTGTGATGCGGTCGCGGTCGCCCCCAAAGGCCTCAATGTTCTCGTAGACCCATTCCAGGGCGAGGCGGGCGTCGAGAAATCCTACATTCTGTTGATCGAGGCCCGCGGCATTGGGAAAGCCAAAGATATTGACTCGCCAGTTGATCGAGACTACGATATGCTTCTGGCTCCGGCTGACCCAGTTTGTTGGCTTCAGGTAGGGAGAGTCGACGCCTCCCTGCACGAAAGCTCCGCCGTGAATGAAGAAGGCTACGGGCAGCTTGGCGTCTGCTGTTACATTGGCCGGCGTCCATACGGCCAGGGCCAAGCAGTCTTCGTCACTCGTCTGTGCCACCTCTCCGGCAGAGCGGCTCTGGTCCAAAGTGTCGATGCCGTAGTCGGTGAGCACCGTGCTCCAGAGCGAAAGGGAGCTGGGCAGATATTGTTGACAGTTGGTTGGGTATCTAGAGGCGTAGTGGTGCTTCTTGGAGGCGGGCAAGGCGACGGGAGGCTTCCACCGAAGCTTTCCCACCGGCGGTTGTGCGAAAGGGATGCTGCGGAACTCTCTGACATTTTCGTAGTCCGGGGCTATCAGGCCTGTGTAGATGCCAGTGTTTGTTGTTACAGTAAGACCGTCATCCAGCGACCACGAGGCCTGGGCGATGCCGGTGAATAATAGCCATAAGGCTTGAAACTTTGATTTCATGATGGTCGTGAATCAGTTATGATTCTTGATATGATGCCGTGAATTTCACCAGACTTCAATGACCACGAATGAATTGGAGTTATTAAGAATGTTTCACTTGCACATCTAACTCGCATCCCCAGAGCCATCTTATAGAAAAACAGTCGCCTATACTGACCATTTATTTTCACTTGCGCACGAAGTACTTCAAAAACAATATAATCCTACTCAGTGGTACCCACCATGAGGCGCTTTTGTGACTGCCGAAACACCTTCCTAATGCAGTAAGCTGGGATGCAATTCATTCGTCTGAGCGACCTGACGTTTGTTCACGACCCACACTTCATGCAGGCTGACAGTCCGCCATTGGTGATATAAGTTGGAGCTGGTCGACCCGAGATCGTTGTCGACGCCTGGGGGGAGGCTGCAGCCTGCAAGTAACCGCGGATCGCTGTCCCGGCAATAATAGCAATAAAAGCCTCGAGGTTGGCGCATCTGCAGCCCAAGCTGTCGGGTGAGGTCACAAGGATGATATAACGAGAAACTTCCCGCGAATCACGAGGCTGCACGAGCGCCGGTAAGCTCGAGCACTGCATGCCGAATGCACAGCACAGCCATGTTGCCCGAGTAGCGGGGGGGAGAAATGAGAGAGCAGAGTATTGATAAACAGTGGTATCATTGGTCGTCGAATGTCGTGATTCACCAACTGTAACCCCTCCGGCCGAAAAATTCATCCAGAGGACGGTGAGAAAACAAGAATTTTCGACGTCAGACGACCACACTGTCGCCGAGGCTGATGCGAAGAGGTCGCTTGGGCTTGGCGCGGTTGAGAGGACTTTTTGCGATTTCGTGATGAGATTGATCGTCAGGGTCGCATTAGGGCTCTTCATTGCTCGATATCTCCGAATGTCGCCATTTGATGACCGCAGGCCCCTCGAGTCCAGATATGTCGCCATAGATAATGACAGAAAAACATTAATTTTCTGGCGGGCTCTTCGGCTGATGTTTTTAATTGTTTACCGTCGGTGCCTAACATGCTAGCATTGTTTTTCTGACCGGTCAGATTCCGGATAGCACCATCTGGAAGGACCGGGTTTCCATCGTCGACGCTATCTCCGGAAACCTGATGAGGCTTAAGCGTTCTGATGAGACTTGAGCGTCTACTTGGTCCTCAAGTATGATTTCGGAATTTGGAAATGAGTTGAGCGGGTAGAGTAGAAATGGTAAATTGGCAATTGCTGGCGTTTGCCACGAAACATGTATCCCATGTCTATCAGTCATGTTCCAGACCTCTTTTCATGATAAGAAGATATCATTATTCGAAGCATGTCTGGGTGCGATGTGCGCGCGAAGAACATAAAAATCTTCTTGTTCGTTCATGTTGAATCGAGAACATGATGATGTCCATCTTTCTTGATCTTATGGGTGTTTCTGTTGCGCCTGGAAGTGTCTAGCTGCCGTACGATGCTCATGATATCGTGGTCAATCATCGCTCCTGTTCATAAACTCATAGCGCATTTGAAATCAGCAATTTGCAGGCGACTTTCTCGTGGTCCATCCTTCCGAAGTTCCGTCTGTCATTGTCCTCTTCACATTCTGTCCGAGTCCCTCTCTACAGATATGTCGATAGCGAAAAATCAAGAATCTCGCTACATAGTATTGTGCGACAGAGGCCGATCAATACTTATGACAGTGTGATCAACATCAGTTTCACCAAACCCATCACCGACGTAGTATAACAGAAGAAAACATCATAAAGATTTCCGACCAGTTATTCGTAGCAATTTCAGTAAGGCTGAAGAATTTTATACGGTCGCGAGGCTGTCGACATCACTGAGAACACTCATCAATTTAGATCAGGCACAACTACTGCATGAAGGGTTCCCATAATGCAATCTATCCAATAGAATATAACGGCTCGCACCCTTCAGCATACCTGAGATTGCCATACCGGCTGTACGTAAGTCTTCCCCGGTGCTGACGGGCATGGACGGCTATGCCGCCGCATGCAATGCTAATCCACGTGTATTGACTGTATGTCACAGCCATGATGATCATGGGTCCAATAAAAGTATTTAGATCGACAGGACTTCAGCGCTTGACTGTATCGGTCAATATTGAGTCAGCCTTTAAAGCCTGTCTCCCTCGCACGAGTCCCCCTAAAATGGAGACTATTAACCCCTACCATTTGCGGCTTGGCATTACTATTCCAGGTTCTCGCAGTCCACAGGCTATATACGATGTACTAGCGATTGCATTTACTTCCATGCTGTGTACCCGGGACTTCAGAGTCCTGAGTTTACGCCGCGCTGTACGGTCTTTCAACAACAACATTTCACCAAGCTAAAGAATACCTGGGGCAATTCATGATCAGCAGGAAAGAAGGCGCGGTAGTCTTCATTCTATTAACGCTTGGTCAATGACTGCAAGCCAGATCTTCTCGCAAACTGCTGCTACCAAACATGGCTGATAGATCAGACCTACTGTATAGCCTAGGTAGACCAGCCACATCTGATAGGTTACACCATCGACGCATGATGGGAACCACCCCGACCAATACATACCTAGATTATCTAGGTGTTTAGCCTGTTGGAAGCTCTAAATTCAGTTTACAAGCCATGATACGAGCATATTAGAGGACGATAACACCTACTCTACTATGCCAAGCATCGAGCGCCCACATCCAGAAAGGATTATTGTTAGGTCTGAACGGCCTTTTTGTGCGATATCCAATCACCATGTATCTACCATAAAAGTGAGGGCCATCGTGAAGCTTAGAATACCTGAATCCAAGGCCATTCAAAGCATGACATAATCATTTGGCGACAAAGCAATACTGATCGAACCCACACTAGACCACAGCCTCAGCATCATAGCTGAAGGGTTTCGAGTTCCGTTTGCTTCGTCCTATTCGAAGATATCCGAGGTCTATGGCTTTCGGCATATCCTGTCATGGAACCTTCGTTATAGCCGTTCCCTCTTTGGCCTTGCCGCGGCCTGCAGAGTGCTCAAGTCTGAATTGAGACTCTGACAGTGAAGACTAGTAAGTAGTTGCCTGTCTCATTCCCGTGCGCTTTGCACGAATTGCTGTACCGCTACCATTATTCCCCTCAAAGTTTTTGCTACTTTCGGAACACAACTTACCCTCATGCCTCAATCATCAAACCATTGTAAGCCTTAGGCCAAGTACTCCCAGCCTCTACGCGGTCGCCTTGGCCAACTCTATATTTGGACGACTTCAGCCCACGAAATTTTGCTTGGCGTAAGATAAATGGAACGTACCACTAAACGTTCGCTAACGGTAATAGCCTTTCGGGGCTTTTCGACCCGGAATGCAGCTGCGCCTCCGGCAAATTGTCCGTTTGTGGCCTTGCGACCAATCAGAACGGAGCAATATGGCTTCGAGCTTATTGCTCGTATGCGAGCTCCCTCAGGGCAGTGATGGAGATGCGCTGCGGTCTTCCGTCGGAATAGCTTCAAAATAGTGTCAGCAATGGAGGCACTGGATCTCAAGAAAGCCGAGAATAATCATTGCTCTCTTAATCACCGGTCGCCTATATAATAACTTCAGACACCCACGATTGGAAAAGAACTTCTCTATCATCACATCATTCAATCACCTTCGCCTGCCTTGCAGAACATAAAAGAAGCATTTTACAAATCGCATAAACATCTCTTAGTTAGCATATTACATCCATTTCATCAAACATAATTACTGCATAATGGCTGCCCGGAACTTCATACTCTCAAGCATCGGCTTTCTGGCCGCCGCCTCTGCGCTTCCCACGGCTTCGAGTCCCAACGACCTGCACACTCGAGAATGGCAGGAGTGTGCACCCGGAACATGGTACTCGAAGTGTGGTGCCGTTGACGGGTGCTTCGACTATGACCCTTGCATTGCGCCACCCACGGCTGTCAAGCCTCGCGACTGGCAAGAGTGTGCACTTGGAACCTGGTATTCCAAGTGCGGCGTCTACGACGGATGTTTCGACTACGACCCTTGCATTGCGCCGCCAGTGTCCGTCAAGCCCCGAGAGTGGCAGGAGTGTGCACCTGGAACTTGGTACTCGAAGTGTGGTGCCATCGACGGCTGCTTCAACTATGATCCCTGTGTTGCGCCGCCCACCACTTCGACAACCGACGATCTCGAAGCGAGAGAATGGAAAGAATGTGCTGCGGGAACGTGGTACTCCAAGTGTGGCATTTACGATGGCTGCTTCAACTACGACCCGTGCATTTCTCCCTCCACTTCCAGCAGCCTAGAGACTCGAGAATACCAAGACTGTGCAGCCGGCACTTGGTACTACAAGTGCGGAGAGAATGACGGCTGCTTCGACCACGATCCTTGCTCGTCAACTACACCTGCTGGGCCATCTTGCACCAACGGCACCACGACCGACGACCAGAGGGACATGTTTGTCGTCGTGCCCGCGAACCCAGAGACCACCGGCTCCGCCGTCAAGTACTTCCAGGTCATCTCGGGCTCGATGGACATCAACCAGGTCGGCGTCTTCAGCGGCATCCCGGCCGAGGCCAAGAGCTGCAGCCTGGGCTGGAAGCAGGGCGACGCCGCGAGCCGCTCGTTCAAGGTCACGGGCAACGGACGGGTCTCGGTGTTCCAGATCGAGGGCATCGACGCAACCGACGGCGTCTCCTGGAGCGAGGTCGAGGGTGCCACCGTCACGAGCACCGAGTTTGGCCCGGACCTGACCAACTGGGACAGCCCCTCGATCGGCGCCACGGACCACGGCTCTTGGGGACTTACCTGCGCCGAGACCATCTACCTCAAGTTTGCGACGCACAAGGGACCCGAGGATACCGGCTCCGACGAGTACAGGAACGTCTACCTCGAGCAGGATGACAACAACGGCTTCTACGTCTCTTACACATGCTAGAGTGGTGAGAGTGGTGGCGAAGAGGTGATTGTATTGCATGGTTGCTTTGGTGATTTACGGAGTTGTAGCATAGCACTGGGAGTTTTGCACTTGAATTTTGGACCGGCCGGCTCGTTACATTAGGACATTCCTTTAATAATAAACCATGATTTTTTGTTTTTAACTTTTCCTTCTCCAGCTGATATCTGACTGTCTTCGGGATAAGTGATGATCTAATTTCTGGAAATTTCATTATCTTCAATACCTAGTACCAGCACTGTCGAGTTCTCGAGTAGGTAATTTAGTTGTGCGTAAGTCATAATTTGACAAATGCTTCCTATGTTTTTCTGTGTGCTGGCCAGAATAAAAATAATTCCAAATTCAAGGTCTTGGTTAGCGAGTGTATGCAGAAATGGGGCAAATATGGTTCCTATTAATTTGTGATGTTTGGTTCTTGTAGCATGGTAATACTCTGCTGAGTCTGCTCGTGGAAGCTGCTTGCCTACTTCGGCAGTCACTGCTAGACAGGAAAGCGGCCATTGGTTGGACTTGCAAAGAGGTAGGAGCATTCAAAACTTTCCTCAGTACGCAACCACGGCTCCGTAAAGGAGAAGGAACATTTTCAGCAGTCTGAGGAAAGAGTACATACTAATCGCTAAAAATGCAGTCATTTCAATCAATGCGACTGCCGGAATATACCTCGAGGTATGCAGTCGAGGCAGTCGCGAACCAGCTTTAGAGTTGCCCCACTGATCGCGTATCCGCCCATTGACGACGAGTTCGACAACAACGACTCCAGGCATTCATCCTTTGATCAGCCTACAATACACCTCACAACAATGCCCATTGTCCATTGTTGACTATATCTTCATTCGCTCGCTCAAACACCACACTTGCCTAATATGCAATACCACCCTCTTGGACTTTGGAATCGAGTATTTTCACGATGGGCTTAGAAGAATCTCGCTGGGCGTCGGCTGCCCCCAGGAGCTCGCCTAGGACATGGTCGCGGCCGCAGATTGCGAAGCCGCCAACCCCAACCCCAGCGACGCGTCCGTCTCTTGCCAACCACCCTCGAGTACCGCAGGGCTCGCCGGAGCGGGAACTGGATCGTTACCTTAAGCTGGTCGCCCGTCTCAAATGGAAGCTGCCATTCCTCGTCCAAGGATACAACATGGCTACGGACTGCCTCGGTCGCCCAGCTGAGGATGCAGCCTCGGACGCCATGCACTTCAAGATTGACTTTTACGAGTGAGTCCATCCCCTCAAGCTGTTGTCAACCCCTTCCTCTCTGTCCAAGCATCATCTAACCCTATTGTCTACCAGATATTATATGCACATCGAGCGAGCATTGGTCCACCTCATGGGCGTCTTCGGCATCGAGATTACCGGCCTCATGGATAGTGCTCATAACACCTCCAGAACCCACGGCAGGCCGCATGGTTCCCATCGATTCCACGCCAACGTTCTCGAGGCACTAGAAAGACCAGATAACCCACTGCACCAAGCTCTTGGCCAAGGACTAGTCATTAAGCAACTCTTCCGAGCCAAGCAGCTGCGCAATCGTTGGAAAAATGCAGACACTGGCCCAGACGAGCACGGATATACACCAGCCCCGCTAGAAGCGTACAACTTGGAGCAGATACTACAGGCCATCTTTGACGGATGCGATCAGGGATACGCGGTTGCAGAGATGCATATCCAGCAGCTCCGAGGTGACGCCAGCCCTGTTAATCCCATGGACTGGGAGAAAGACGAAGAAGACTGGGGCTTCATTGCGGACGCTATGGACTGGGACGTTATTTGAAAGGTTTGCTGGGTTTACTGGGCGATTCGGTGCATATGGAGAGGCGTTCCGGACCAAACTGAGACTGGTTATTTTGCTTTCGAAGGGGACACAGCGTTATTGATACCCTAGACTTTAGACTGTAGAAATTATCACGACATTACGAACCTTGCCTTTCATGCGTCCGAAGCTGCATTCATGATAAACAACATTGAAGCATAAAAGCGCACGTAGGTAACCGTAATACTACGTGCCGTGTTCTGCTGTAGTGTTCACGACTCGATGCAACTGGCCAAGACCCCTAATCTTTTTGACCCCTGCATTGTAGTGCTGCATTCCACTACCGCCGCCAAACTTCCCGCTATCGATATCGCTGATCAGCCCTACGCGCGACGTCATGGGGTCACCCGCCCGGTATGGAGGCAGCTGATCGCATTGGACCCCTTCAACCAGCTATCCCTTTGAAGGGACAGACCGCTTCTTCATTCTTCATAGATATCCAGGTTATATCTAGCATCATCCAGGCTTCATGCAACACATGTAGCCATGGCGCCGTCAACATCTCTTCGTGGTCTTCTCACCTATGCTTCCAACCTGTTCTCCCAGGTGCCCTTGCAGCTCTCCGACCTCCCGAACCCACTCGGCTCCGTAGTCGCGCCGCCCGCTGCCGAAAACCAGCCCATCGACCATGCTTCGGCCGCGATAACACCGTACATTCCGCTCTCTGGCGCGGGAACATGTCCGATCGACGTGCCCGTGAGCTGTCATAATCAGACGGCGGGAGATTCTTGCTGCTTTATCTACCCAGGCGGAAGACTCCTTCTGACGCAGTTCTGGGACGAGGAGATCCATGTTGGAGGTTCGGAAGAGGACTGGACCTTGCATGGCCTCTGGTGAGCGCTTCCCCATGCCCTCAGGCGGCATTTGTGTGTCAAAGAAGAGATAGACATAGGATATAAGGATAGGAAAGACTGACAGGCGCCATGCTTACTCACAGGCCCGATCTCTGCGATGGCTCTTACGACCAGTTCTGCGGCATGGCTCCTCGGTTCAATAACATCACCGAAATCCTGCAGCATTATGACCAAGGGGAGCTCCTAGAAAACATGAACCGATACTGGGTAGCCAAGTAGTAAGTTGATACCCATGACCGGGCTTGCGCCCAGGCACGAATGATTCGGCGAAGCTGACACTGGCCGCCTCCCATTAGTGGCGGTAATGCTCACCTGTGGGCCCACGAATACAACAAGCACGCAACCTGCATCAACACGCTGGCGCCGGCGTGCTACGAGTCCAACTACACCCCCGGCCTCGAGGTCGTCGACTACTTCACGCGGGCCTTCGGCCTCTTCAAGATGCTCGACACGTTCGTGGCGCTGTCGCAGGCCGGCATCGAGCCCGACGCCCACAAGACGTTCAGCCTGTCCAAGATGCAGAAGACGCTCGAGGAGTTCAGCGGCGGCAAGGTCGTGCTCAAGTGCTCGGGCCGGCGACACGACGTCTTGCACGAGGCCTGGTACGTCTACTTTGTCAAGGGCAGCCTGCAGGGCGGCGATTTCGTCCCCGCCCGGGACAGCTTCAAGGGCGACCAGACGGACTGCGCGGAGCACGTCAGGTATCTCCCAAAGAGAAAGAAGGGACGTCACCATTGATAAAAGCAGGTATATTTATAGATCGGTGATTTTAATTTTGACCATATGATAGCCATTTGTTACTGATGGAATACACATCACAAACCTTTGGGCTCTATATATAGTCATGATCTAGGAAACTGTGCGGGCAAATGGCCTTTGTTTACTCACGGATAGCGAATAGAAAGGTGTATGTTGTCCTTGGCCTATGGGTGTCCTGCATATTCATTTCAGACCATTTGGACATCACAAGCTTTAGAAAGCACCAAGTCGGCATTGTTTCTACAGCGACCAAAGCTTTGAATCCTGATATATATATGCCAATTCTAACAAAATGAAGCACATACGACCATAGACACCAGGAAACTCGGCATCCCGTCGCTCTGCCATAGACAAGCTGGGGGTCGGTAAATATCGCTTACTTACAACCGACTACTTGTACTAACACGCTTGACACTTATTTGGCAAGCCATTTTTAACTTTTGACTATGTCATTTGCTACAAGGTATGCATTCCTCCTCGGACTTCGCAGTGGGTCCCTTGATCTCGCCCAGCTTTCCTGGCACTGTCAAAGAATCAAAGTACCAGAGCGATCGGCTGGCAGGATCAAGAGAGGCTGTTTGGAAGTAACTTCTGGGGAGGTCTGATTATTGACCTTAGGCATCTCCCTTCATCCTGGTGAATGACTTAACAAATTCAAACACACCAGAATGGAGCTTCGAAGCCCCCTGGTTGACCGAAAACCAAGCACTACATGTACTTTTCTTCTAAATCTAATAATAATTATACGCTACAAAGACAAGAAGACCAGGGCCGGGGCATAGGAAGCTGAAGAGAAAAAAGCGCAAACTCCCTGATTGCCAAGAAATCTAGCGTACAAGGAATTGGCGAATAGCCTCATTATAGTATGCCAGCGAGATAAAAAAGGATTTCATACCTAGTAATTATTTTTTGTTGAAGAAAGGAAGCGGGGAACAACATGTAGATAAATACCACAGCATTCTCTTCGATTATTCAACGTTGATTTTATGGAAACTGTATACTTTATTGTATGGCTAATACGCATTTTCACATGGTACTTTGACCAGTTTACCACGAATACACCAAGTTTCCCAAGCAGTTACACCTTGATCATGGCAACATCAAACTGCTCCGACGTTTTCCGAGATCGCGATTACATTCCCAGCAATCTACAATTTCCCACCAACGTCAGCTATGTGCTGATTCCCATCATTTCGAACACGTCGTACCCAGCCATGCAGACATGCTGCGCACCGAATCCTGTCAATCCGCTAGATGACTGTTGGCTGTGGTGTCAAACCGCGCAAAGCTCAAGCGATCAGGATCTCGCCACAAACTTTACCAAATGCCTGTCGTTGAGGGGGGATACCGGTATCGTTACACTGAAGGCTCATGTACAAACCAGTACAGCCACGAGGTCTGTGACGTTAACTGGCTTGAGCTTCTTTATGTTGGTAGTCGGAACATTGTGTTTAGTTGGGTAGTTTGGATAATAAGGGACAAGAATAGCGGCCGACAAGTCCCGTTTCCTGCTTACGTGGAATGGCAATCGTGTCTGGACCGTGAAGAAGCAGATACAAATCTGAATCAAAAGTTCAATGTCAACTTCATCCGTGACTCTGATGTCTTTGGTCACAAACTTTTCAACAAGAGTCCACACTAGCCTTAGGCCATTAATTCTTAGAGTCCCATGTTTGAGGGTGCTTACCAGCCGTTTGGGCAATCGGACTACTTCATTGAAACTACCAACAGTGATGCCACTCGCGACAAGATGTATGTGGGCATGTATCTTGGCAATCGTGGAGTTGACCGACTATAAGCACAACATTACATGCAGTCCGCCAACACCCTTTACCACGAAGGGGGGACTCGGAAGCTTCATCTCGGGGAGGCGACCGCACTACTTTGGCGGAGCAAGTCTTTCAGTGACAATCGACGCGGCCTGTTCATCGTCGACAGTGGCCATACACACCGCTTGCCGCAACTTGCTGTCCACCGCACCGCTGTGCGCAGGCGTCCATGCTATGACCGATATGTTGTGGATGCGGAACTATTCCGCCGGCATCTGATTCAGCCCTACGGGCCAGTGTAAGCCGTTCGACAAAGGTGCCGGCGGATACTGCCGCGCTGAGGGTATGGCGTCTGTCTGTCTCAAGAAGGTCTCAGATGCCGTCGTTGATGGAAACCCAATCTTCACGACAACTCCTTCTACCATTGGACACCAGAATCTGAACTTCACTCCACTGCTTGTTCCGAATGCGCCTTGTCTTCGATACCTCTTCGAGAATGTCATTCGCAACGCCGGGCTGGACTGGGGTGGAATCTCCATGGTCTAGGCTCGCGGAACTGGCATACCTGTCGGTGCGAGAAGCGGCAACAAGTGAGTGTGCCTTAGCTAAACTGGGCGGAAGGCGGAAAATGTTTGGCTGCGTGAATCGGTATGGGGGGAATGCCAATCCACACAAGTACAAGATTGCCCGGGTACTATACCCACTGTATGGCGATATATTCGTTAGCCAGGCCACGGGATAGTCGTGTCTTCAGATGTGTTACAGCTTTTGTCTTTCCCTGTGCTTGTCAGCTACCTACTTGTCGCACGAACTTGGAGCGGAATGATAACTTCAGAAGAGACAAATTGAGCCTGGAATGTGGTCTGAACTGGGTAGACCTTGGCCTCGGGCTTCGGAGCAGGAGCAGCGCTTCTAAGACAGTGGGTTGTAGGACATGTTTTTCGTGCTTTTCACGACAGTACTAGGCAACGTAGAAAAAAACAATTTCTGTATTATCTACGTGATATCTTCCGCCCTCCCTTCATCGTATTTGCCGCCATGCGTGTTTTATCGTAGGACCCTGAGTTGGACGGAGATAAAACTAATGGACGATGTTATAGAAAGCGGTACTTTGTATAATCAGGCTTGTATAGGCCTCATGGTCTGAAACTCTAACGATTCAACCTTAATGATGTACTATCCATTATTGACTATTGTCGGCACTTTCGGACAGGTGGTAAGACTTTTACACCGCATACTCATAAACCTTGTGGCTGACATCGAGTCTGGACTCTGAAAACCACGAGGGCCTTGACAAAGCTGAAGCTGCTGGCGCGATTGCAGTCTCACAAAGAAACATGTGCGAGTATGGCGCAGGTAACAGTGATACCCACTGTAGACAAAAGTCCAACTCTATATTTTTATAAGTATTTAAGGCAGCATCTCTCTCAGTCCCTGGTAGCAACAACGCAACGATAACTACAAGCTTGTTCACTTCAACAAATCTCACTCAACTTTGTAAACATGAAATCCATACTTTCCATCTCCACACTTCTTCTTCTCTCTGGAGCCTTTGCAGCCCCAGAACCAGTCCCGGTGCCGCAAGTGAGATTGGGCGGCGGAACCATCACTTGCAACATCCGAAGCAGCTGCGGATCCGGTCCCGTTCCGTATCGACAGACTGCTCGCGTTGCTGGTCAGGTTCTGGGCTATTATTCGCCTGGGACAACATTGGGTCTCTCCTGCTACACGATCACGGAGCCTGGTGGCTGTGGTGACAGCAAGTGAGTTGATCATCGAATCCGACACATCTTTGATGAAGGCTGGAAAACGCTGAATAATGCTCTAGCGTTTGGTACCGGGAGGGAAGCCGCGGTGGCTATGTGCCTGCTGCTTGCTTCGAAGGCTGCACAGGAGGTAAGTCAGGCATGACCACAGTTTATCTACATGCAGTTCCTCGTTATATTTACTAAACCCGTTGTTAGGCAGCTCTGGAGGCATGAATAAGTGTTAATTGGGTGAAGCGGCCTACAAGAGTCATAGACAACTGTATTGCTCACTAGATCATGATACAAATCGTATAGGAGGACTAGGATTTGTAGGTGAGCATCTAGAGTACTTTAGAAATAACATGAGACAATCACTTCGATCCGTGCTTTCTGCGTTGATGCAAGACTGCGTCTCCTCAACACAAACTTACATCTCAAAAGCTAGCTGCACGACTCTCTCCATACCTACATGTGCGAAGGCGGAGAGGCTATTTCTGGACCTCACCAATAGACTCTTAGGGTCCTAAAGCACGCCTGTAAGACGCTGGACTAGTACCTATTTCGCGACTGGGGAATCCCCGGTGCGGTGTTGTAGGTCTTGAATTCTCTCCCACCCCTACAATGTATAGATCATAGGAGACGATGATTGTCGCACCGGGCGAGTTATAACATGGTAATGATGAACGATTGAGTTTTAACCCTGATGTATTAATGAATGTGTATCACCGAGGATCTTATCACTGATTGGCCGCCATGCTCTGAGATCCGTCCAGAAATCTGCTGTCACATAAGGTGTTCAATGCCGGCTGCCATCGTGAATTTGAGAAAGGCATAGCCTTGACAGGAATAAAGAAAAGGACCAGACATGCAAGTTAAAACTAAACAATGTCATGGGCACTCAGCAGCTGAAGCCGCAATCCATGTCGCGATGTCCACTGTCGTACTTTCCAACACTGCATTGAGCAGCGTTGCTTGACCAATGCTGACCAGCGTAGGCAAACGTGACAGGATCAGCATCGACATAGCCAGCGGTAACGAGTAGCAAGTATGGCAACCCCGAAGCGCCAATGTCTGCAGTACTCCCGCCAGGGATGTCTACCGTCCCCGCGCCACCGAGATACGCCTGGGCGCCGTCGTAGAGATAAACATCGAAGCGATAGTCAGCGGTGTTACCGCCGGGACCTTCATTCTTCTGATACTGTCGAACATGTACGCCGCAGTTTCCAGGAGTGAAGCGTCGTTCGATCTCATTCAGGTGTGGAATGCTCGCGTTTGTAGGAGGAGATGGGAAGAAAGGGACAGTTGCAAGTGCTGGGAATGTTGGGACAGCCGTGTATGTGACAGGGTAGGCCATTGTCCATGGCAGCAACGTGAGGCCAATGACAGTACTGAGTCTCGAAGACATGCTTTGCTGTGTCTGTTGAGTTCTTTCGTTTTGTTCAGAATAGGATTTGAGTTGGATTGATGGGCAATTTCAAAATTTGAACGAGAAATGGAACAGCTTTTATATTTGTTACTCCTTCCAATTCAAGACTGCTTCATGAAGGATCCGTATATGACAAATTCATGCTCCTGTTAAAACAACCGCTTCCTTCGCTGGAGGTGCAGTTCATGTCGCTGAATGGCGGTATGACTGCATCTTCAATACTACTTGCCCTTCTGCACTTTGATGCTTTAAAAATGCGGGATCTTAATACATGATCTGACTTGCTTTAGGTCTGAACCAATATATTGGTTTCACAACAGGCTGGCATTAACTGTTTTCGACACTCTCTGTTCAATCATAAGTAGTCGATGTGATGGCTGCATCACTACGTTGCTATAGACAGCCTCACTACTACAGCTGAGAACGTGGCCAACCGCTTTGTTGGCCAACAGTAGTATAACACATATTCGAACGGGATGAAGATACTAGCTTTTCATCTTTGAATCAAATAATAGCATACCTTATACTGTGGTGTAGTTCCAATATCGCAACCTTTTCCAGTCAGGGATTGCCAAGAGGCCAAGATCAAGGCTATAGCCTCGTGAGGCTTCTGCCACAAAGCTGGAAAGTCTTTGAGTAGGGCTGCTCTAGTTTCCTTCGAACAGACATCAGACCAATTCCGGCTGATCTCATGACTGGTTCGTGTTATAAAGAGATGGTGGGCTGGAGTCGTATCTGCGTCGTCGACAATCTATCTCGGCACATCTTTATCCCGGTGCAAGGCGAGGCTCTTTTGACACTCGTCCATGCAGTGCTGACAATCGGTACGCTAGAAATACCGGGAATATGCCGAGTTTTAAGTCCGGTGAACCGGTTAGGTACTGTCAATCCGATTTGTAGGTCGGTGAGGCTGGGAGGAATTCTTAACTTGACTTCATTACATAAAATATTGGGTCTCTTTCCCGCACGCAGTTTCCAGGCCCGGGAATACTTTGTACGCCCACACATTTCTTCTGTCAGAGCTTCGAAACCCCGACTATCTTACACGTGCTTGTCATAATTGGCTAAAGACTTTCAATATAATTATTTGATCAGTATTACCTGCAGGTCGTTTGGCTGGTACAGACTTGACCTGAGTGGATCAGATAGGTCGGTCCGTACTCCAAGACTTGACCGACTTGACCGGAGATGTAGAAGGCGTTCAAACCCCGAATGAGACCTCGGTTCGCAGGGAACGTCCTAAGTTTGACGCACAAAGCCGTGTCATCGCAGAAGTGGCGGCACTGGTGGTGCGATCCCACATGAATACGACGGCGACGAGCGCCAGAAGTCCGACCGGGTAGTTTCATTCCTTGTGACCTCTGAGTGAGCAGCTAGTATATGTCGTCTGAATGGGCGTAGACAAGAGTTTCTTCTTCAATGGGGGGCATTGGCAGAAAGAGCGAAGCCATTCTCACCTCATGCCGGCCCGGCGGATCATCATGCCGTATTGATGTTGAAGAAGTCCCAGCCACAGGATCGGAGACAGAGACTTGGGGAGCTGATGAGGATAGAAGAAGAGGGGAAAGCACTCGATTACCAGCTTAAGAACATTGAAAGGCACACATAAGCGACCGCACAACATATTGGATTACAGCTTTTCCTTCGTGATTCGCACAGCACGAGGAAGCATCGCGTCCGGGAGCTTTCGTCGTACCATGGGCTCAAGGATTCGTCCTATTTTATATTATTATTGCAATGTAATATTGTAATTTTAGAACAGCATATTTTATGTTAACATGCCAGAGGTCTTCAAAGTCCCCTTGGAAACTTTTACCAGATATCATAATCCGGTATGTTTTCTTCAAAGTATTCTTCTCGAACCTTTGTGAACCCTACAGTGGCACCTGTAGGTGCCCAGGGCTCGCCGCCTCCAGTGGCGAAAATGGCCCAGCTTGCTCCGGAAAACACATAAAAGCCAGAAGGCGCCCATGCCAACCAGCTGGAAGGTATCTCGTCTATCCAGATTACTGGATCATCTCCCATGGTGTATCCAAGAGAGTATGAGAGAGGCTTGGCTCGAACATGTAGCGTCAAATCACGAGGAATACTGTGTCCGTCAAGAGGGACCTCTTTTACCTAAAAACACTCGTTCAGCTTCTGTGATGATGACCGGGGCAGGATGAATGACTTACTGTGGTCGTCGTGTTCATCATGAGCTGGGAGTAGATGCACAAGCCGTTGCTATTTGCGCAGCCCTTGACGCCAATGTCTTGATGGGAATACTCGCTGAGATAGACAGATATACCCACCGCTTGTCGAGGACTTAGCGGAGTATTTGAAGGCAGGAGGGTCGCCGAGAACGTCATGTTCAACGACTTTTGCTTGCGCAGCAGTGCAGACGGAGTGTCCCTGTCACTCAGACCAAAGACCTTGGGTTTGAGCATGAGACCGCATGGTCCGGAATAACCGCGCCGCTTGAATGGCTGGTGGTTTTGTGATGCTAATTCGTAGTTTTGTGTATATGGTACCCTGAGCTGGTACCAGGATAGATCCAGGTCGCTCCAACAGAACTCATCTTCGAAAGGCTCCAGAGAAAGTTTTTGAGCCGACAAATTCCTAATGTCTTGACTGAGAGTGATGGGTTCATTGCTGTTGAGTATCGGCCAGCCGTCTCGCCAAGTCACGCTTGTCAGGAATGTTTCTCGTCCTAGTCAGAGGACTTCGTGTTTAGTGATATGGAAGCAGGGTTGTCTTCCGACCAAGAAGGATTCTTACCTAGCGGAGATGATCCATTCACTTTTCTTCGTGCTAGAAAAGAGCAGAACCATTCACCATCCGGGGTCTCTGTAAAGGTGCCGTGGCCCGTGGATTGTACAGTCAAATTGTCAAAGCCCCAACGTCCGTTGAACAAGATCGGGTTGTTTGGTGCCGACTCCCAAGGCCCTTCTGGAGAATTGGACCTGGCGATGGTGGATCGGTGTTGATCATCAGTTCCTCCTTCGGCGGCCAAAAGATAGTAGTATGGATCCTTGAAGAACAGTTTGGGTCCTTCGAGGCGCGAGGAAGAATTTTGTGCAAGCGTACCATTCCAAAGGCTTCTATACGGCCCCGAGCAATCTCCAGACTCCAAATCTACCTCGCATTGGTAGATTCCCCAAATCCGATCCTTGTTGTTGTTCGGCGCCATTAGGTTGAGGTAGGATTTACCCGTCTTGGGATCGTGGAAAAGGCTGGGGTCAATGCCCCAAGGCTCATTCCAGATCGGATCGGACCAGGTAACCAAGTCTGGCGACGACATGAACATGACACGGGGCCAAACTCGTGCGACTGGATCATATGTCCATCTGCTCATGGACGCGAGATAGAAGAGGCCGTTGTGGTAAGATAATGTGGGCGCCCAAACACCTGCACCGGTCGGCGTGCCGTATAATTGAACCTGACTCGGCCTAGTTTGTGCGTGCGAAATCAAATTCCAGTTGGCCAAGTCCACAGAAGCATAAATGGGGGTGCCCGGAAAATATTCAAAGCTTGAGGTTGCCAAGTAATAAGTGCCATTGACCTGGAGAATGGATGGATCAGGATTCCAGCTACTTATAATTAGCAGTAATTTAGGTACTGAGCTTGAGTATATCATCAAGTGCTTACCCAGATATGATTGGATTCTGCAGTGCTCCTACAAGTAGGAATTGACATAATATGAGCAGCATGGCCATGGCGTGTCTATTGATCAACGGAACCATTGAATTAGAATTGGTTCAGACTATACAACAACAAGTGAACACTAAAAAAGCGATATAAATGCAAAAGAAATTTTCCCGCGAGTCTACCTTAGTTAGCAATTCAGTATCGCGAGCTGCAGGCTATGTTCCAGACCGTGTACAGACATACGAGTTATAGTCTACTAGTTAGGTGGGTAGGTTAGGGGCGGGGTTCAGTGTTTCTCTACCTACAGGGTCTCAACAGCGCGTTAGTGAGGGTCGCTCGCTGACCTAGGTGATCTGCCAAAACTGAGGTTGCACTTCCTATCAGTTTATATTGAAATAAAAGCATACCTATACAGAAGAAATGTCGCGTTACGCTTTGAACTTAGTGGTACCACCGCATCTGGATTCTTTTTCCGTATATACAGACTGGAACCACTTTCAAATTTAGCCCCAGCGTGACCTCCGCAATGCAATTGAAAACCCATTGAGTTCCCCACTGCACTATCCAATCATTGATGAAAACTAGATATAGGCAATTAGTATTCGCAAATACTTGAATTGTCAATTTCCCGAGTTTTCTCCACAAAAGACTTACAGGAGAAGCCTAGGAACAAGAGACTTTTGACAGACATGGAAAGTACGAAGATGTCCACGTCGACATCGCGATAAGCATCCACCAAATATGTGCTCACCGCTGCACTAATGACCTGAGCGCGCTGACGAAGCCTATGCCCCAGACAAAAGACAAAAGGACTGGGCTCCTGCCGTTCGCGCTGAGGTATCCAAACAGGAAGTAACCAATCGAACTAAAGACTGGGGAGAGAATCATCAAAGAGAGGCGGAACTCGGGGTCCAAGATACCGCGATTCTTGCGGCTCATGAAAAGAGCGAATGAATCAGAGAGGAAGCCGCAGGCAAGTCACGAGACAATGCCGGCAACGATGGGTCCCGTGTTGATATAGCCGAGTCGAGCCGTGTCAAGCGAGTACGGAGGCGCAGAGAAGATCTGTGCCAATACGATACTGATCACCACATTCCAAAGCTGCCCAAATGCTGCCATGATGACTGCCCAGGCGATGACAGGATTGGCCAGTAAGAGTAAAGGGCGAAGCAGGATCGTGAAGATCGGCGTCTTGTCAAAGACGGCCCGGCAAAGCTTCAATCTCACCAAAAATGAGTCGCGACTACCTATGACGCCCGTATAAGACATCTGGCTGTCGACGTCTTCCACGTGACCCGAGAAGACTCTCTCGGAGGGTTTTGGCGGTTCGCTGAGAAGGACTGAGGTTTGGAGCTGGGCAGCGAATGAGCAACTAGGACATCCATTGCCTTGTGCCTGCCTATTGGCTAAGAGAAACCTGTCTTACCTGAATGTTCGTGGCTTGTTCGTCGCCGCGGATGAATGTTGTCTCCCACGCAAGGAGAATAACTCCGAGTACTGCCCCGCCGATGAAAATGGAGAGCAATACAAAACACCATCGCCAACTCAGCTTGACAGCGACGACCCCAGCGACCAGGCTGGGAAAGAGAACCAGTTCCACGGCGGAGCATGTATATAGAGCCATGCGCATGCCCCTTTGGTGAACGTGGTACATGTCACCGATTGCCGAGAAGGGGAGGCTCTCAAAGGCCGCCGTCCCGAGACCTTGCACAAGACGTCCCGCAAGCAGGATGTGATAGGAACCAGATCTGGCGCAAAGGATCGAGCCTGCGGGCAAAAGCACAGAAGATGCCAAGTATTGAGGTCGCTTGCCGTATTTTCTGGCCAACGCCGAGACGATCGGGGCCATGGCTGCAACCACGGCAAGCTGGTAGCCAGTGAGGAGTGCAACAGCCTGAAAGGAAGTACGGAATTTTTCAAGGATTGGCACGGTAATCGTGGATACGAGGGGACCGATACTTGATGACAAGTTTCAGCGTCGGAAAATATGTGAAAAGAGAGACTATTCGCTGTCTCTATCCTTTTGGAGCCATCTTACCCGCCGACGCAGATATTTGTACAGTGACTCAAGAGGAGCAACACGACATCGCGCTGCCAGAGTGGCCAGTTCAGGGGGTCATTCGGGTCATCGGATGGTTGTGGAATCGAAATGACCTCGGGCTTGTTCGTCCTACCATGCAGATTCAAAGCCGTGTTTCCAGCTGGGTCCTCTTCAAGTCGAATAGTCCCAGGCACAGATCTGGTGTAAGCATTACCTGCTATCTTTTAACAATAGGCATGTTAACATCGAACATGCCCATTAAACAATACGCCGCATCCTCAAGCCTATTTGTCTGCCGGTATGAGGCCCAATACATGCGCCGAGCCACCTTGACTTGTTTTATATCCCCGCCAGCAAGAACAAAGGGGTCAACACCGGTAATCTCTGAAATGTCAGCGGCAAGGCTAGAGCGCGAGCCTATAGACTCCCAATTGGCAGAGTAGAAATCGAGATTGGTCGGAGCGATCAGTTCTTGCAAAATCCAGCCGCGCGTAAACCATCGACTCTCGCGAAAGTAGGAACCAGCTGAAGAAGCTTGGCCGTCCTCTTCCGGCACATCCCCCAACTATGCATAGCAGACAACGGCTTCACGATACCACCCGAACATGGAGTTGATGGCCTCCCTAAGCTCTGCGCTGCTGCTCTTATCGATACAACACGCACATGATGTATCAAGCGACAGGGCCCGTCACTGATTCATGTATGGCTACTGTCAACTTCAGGCCTGAATCGTCTTTGAGTATGTTCTCGAGACACATGGAATTGTGTGTTCGGGCTCTTTGGTGCAGCTTCAACCATTGTGGTCAAGAGCTTCCTTCGCCATGGAATCGTGGATGAATGGAAACGAGCTTGTGCTGCGGGGCAATCAATCTCTGTGGCTTGATCTTATGAACAAAAGCACTGCTGGGAAAACAGTTCGAAACGAAGTGTGCCAACATGTCCAACAAGCATACCAACCACATGAACTCACCGTACAACACATGTGGTTGTATCTCTAGATTTTATGCATCTTTTAAGCTTCTCCAAGTTACCATTTTCCACGTAGCGCATTGCGTCCGACTTTTTCAGGAACCATTCGCAAAGTCTGAGATTATACCGAATTTTTGTAGTCTTAACGATACGGTTGGAGACAAGGCCTTACAAAACGATCGCGAATACTCCTCAGCAGCGCATTCTGGGGTTTTATTGCTTTTATAAGCTGGTATAAGCTGAGTTGACTTATTAGAGCTTCTCATTCCGTTTGCCGAGCTGGCAGTAAATAACTTTCTGTCTCCGAGCCATATCGCATATATCGGATTTATACTCGGTCGGCTCGCGTATCTCCTCGTGTCTGTGGAGTCCGTACGTTTGTTTCCACTGCAGATGCTTGAAAAGTGGAGGAAACGATCGCCCACGGTCCTCGCGCTCGGATGGCTACCGAGCCAGCCGACTCCACAAGTGTCCATCAAGAATGCAACTGCTTGGCCGATGGCCGGTGCTGTGCTATGCTGCTCTTCTTGCTGCTCCGTTGCTAATAATTTCCGACAGCCCGATCGTCAGACTTTCTGGCCGCATCCAACGGGCCGACTAAGTACCAATAACTGATGTTGAACGTAACCTGATACCTTAGCAATCATACGGTCAATGCTGTTTCGGCAGTAAAAGTATAGCCTTAACCAGCCGTGCACTCTACTCATTCTTGCAACGAACGATTGTGGTACGGGCTTTGGGAATAACATTGTCTAGACCTTCTTTCTTAATGCAGGGAATCCAGGACCTGCATGCTGAGCAATCAGCCTCAGCTATCTTGATAATCTGAGTCATGGGACTGATATCTACAAGTGATCATACACATATATATGTTGACTGGTATCCTCGACTACTCGTGACTTCTTATTAACAGCAAGTATCCAACAGTTTGTATCACAGAATACCCTTTCGGGATCCCGAAAATATTGCCAATCATGTCTTTTTCTAAATCTCGCGTCACCGGGTTGGCTCTGCTTAGCCTGTTGGATGTCGCTGCATCAGCCCTGCAGCCCTGTGTCTCCGGAGAATGGGTCAACTTGACCTCGATCCCTACAATTGCCCGGCAAGAGCAGGCAGTATTTGCCATAGGCAACACCACCATTGGCATCCTCGGCGGTGTTGTTCCTACGAGCGTCAACACGACGCAGACGACCGACATCTTCCAGCTCTACGACATAGGATCTGACACATGGAGCACTGTATCTCCAGCCCCCTACGCAGTCAATCATCCAAATGTCGCTGCAGTCGGCAACACGGTGTACCTGCTTGGCGGATTGACCAACGGTCCTGCCGATCCCGCGCTTCCTCTAAACTGGGTGGCAGCCTCGGAGTCGTACGCATATGATGTCGCGTCAGACACTTGGACTCAACTGCCTTCCATGCCAAATGGCACAGCCAGGGGCGGCGCTGCTACCATTGTTCATGGCGACCTCATCTACCTCGCCGGAGGTATGACGCTGCTACAGGCGACCTATCAGGACACCGTCGACACCGTCATCACCTTCAATGTCACTTCAGGCGCTTGGCAGAGAGTCGTGATGGCGGGCGCCGAACTGCCCGAGAGCCGTCAGCACGCTGCCGGTGTCGTCCTCGACGATACCTTTTATATTGCCGGTGGACGACGCTACGGTCAGACCAACGTGCGTGACACAGTCTTTGAACTGGACTTGAGCAATGTGACCAGCGGCTGGCAGACAAGCACAGGCCACATGGAGGTTGCTCGGGGAGGCCTGATGGGAGGTCTCGTAGGAACCACATTCTACACTTTCGGCGGAGAGGGAGATCCCGATACTGCCACTGGTGTTTATCCCCAGGTTGAGGCTTTCGATACCGAGACGCAGACATGGACGGAGCTGGCGGCTATGGCTGTGCCACGTCATGGAACCCAGGGAGTCGGTGTGGGCGACCGCGTTTACATTCCTGGAGGCGGACTGCAGCAGGACGGTAAGGCGGTTACCATCAATGGTGCTACAACTCTGCGGACCCCGACCGATCACTTCGATGCCTATTGCCCTTGAAAGGACAATAAGATTATATCTCGATTGCGTCGCAGGTACTTTGTATGCTTCAAATCCAGCACGTTCTAACATCTCCTCTGTATATAGATCTAATTTCCATTCTCTGTAACCTAGACTGGCCATTTTCCCCACTAGAACGACTTTCAATACAGCGTGATCTGCCCTCACTGGAGTTTCTGTTTTGCCGAAAACAATGTAGCGGACACTTTTGAAAGCTTCTCATATAGAACATCCGACAAGTTCTCCGAGTTGAGCAGTTCTCCGACAAGGGTATCGACGTGCATCAGGTCCTCCATCGTACCGTGCGCTGCTCTACGGAGCTCTGCATAATTCGCCTCTGTTCGCAAGTTCCGTTCCCTGAGGCGCTCATGGTTTCTTCGCAGCTGTTCTTGACTGCCCAGAGATGGCTCCGAGAACGTCGAGACATCAGGCGTGGCTGCGGATGTTAGTGAAGGCAGTAAATTGCTGCTAGAAGAGGATGAGTCCAAGACTGTTGAATCTAGCCGGGCAGCGGCACTAGTGCTGGTGTTTACAGCGCCTAGGAAGGCGGAGTAGTCGCTGCTGGGCCCCTCCCTGTCGCTGAGAACTTCGTAGAGCGGCAGCGACAGAGACTGCGAAGCTACCGGCTGGATCGCGAACGTCGTGCTAGGGCAATCAAAAACGAATTCTTGTTGTGCAAACAGATTCGAAAAATGATCACTAGTGGAGAATTTGAGTGAATGGTTATTGGACGTGTGCGACAACGAAGACTGTGGAAGTTACAGGGAGTAAAAAACAGATCTACGAACCTATTGGGCGCTGAGTCCTCTCTGTGCGATGTTGGTTGTGGTACAGGTTCAAAGGAAAAGTTTGTCAACGTTACGGGAGGGATCATAAAATTCGATGCCTGGTGTTTATAGTCTAAATCATTATCAGCCACCATGAAGGAAAGAAGAGTGGGAGGAATAAGAAGAAGGGGAAAGGCTAGGGCAGTGCAGTCCTACAAGGCCGGTATAAAGGGCTCAACGACTTGATATCGCGACCTTGCATATCTGGTATCAGAAGTCGAAACAAGTTCCACCACGCTTCGTCGTCGGGGACGGAACGGCAGACAATTTCGATTTCTGACTCATTTACGGCGCTCATAAATATTCCATCTTCGGGCATGGCTCTGGAATTGCATTGAATTGCCTGTATCTGATGTTCCTCTACTCTGCGTCGAGTGTCAAAGGAACCCCAACATCGTTGGCACCGATAGGATCGCATATGTTTTCGGCTCAAATGCTGCCTGGGAGACTTTTTAGAATTGCAGAGAGAATTGGTCAGCCGCCAACTAACCTGAGTCGACTGATCCCCATGCACCCGCCGTTGGGGTTTCGCGGACCTGGTCTCACTGCAAGATTCGATATCAGCAATCACTCCGCAGAATCTGTAAAAGCACAACGGTTTTGTCCACTCGCAATTGGACAGCCAAACGCTTGACGGAAAGTACAGTCATAGGATCTACAGTAATGAACTGAGTAGGTACTTACGACAGTTCTGGAATCTGAATGCGTCCCATGCTTGATAGGGACAGGCGTACCTGACCAATCTCTCAGGGCAACTTGTCTTCTTGCGTTTCTTGGGCGGGCCATTTCTACGTCTGCTACCTCCTTCATCTTCTTCTCCTCCCTCATTTCTACTGCCTCCAGTGCGATTGACTCGGTTGATGGACGAGCACAGCTCTTTCGAACGACTTCCAGAAGACTCGCCAATATCTCCATCTCGTACGTCGTTCAGGTGAGGGTCAGTAGGCTCAGCGTCTTGTTCGTTCTCAGAGTCTCCGGCTGGGTCATCGTCATCCTCAGTCACTTCCGCATCTGCAGTGCCGCGATCAAAGAGGGAGAGCTGCTCAATTCGGATTCTGACTAGACCGGCCTGTCTGGTGTGCGTTGCAGCTAATTGTAGGGGACCACTTTCCTGAGAGCTTTCTGATGAGTGCGGAGTGGAGACTTGACTAGAATCTGAGCCGTGGGCGGGCTCCGGGAGTACCATTTCCGCCTCTCCAGAAAATTCACTGAAGGATTTTGGGGTCCTCTCGACTGGCGCGCGTAGCCTGTCCTTCGGGTCAACTTGTACACCGATTTCCCTGTAATCTGCAGTCGGCTCCTGCGGGCTGTACCCCACCACCGAAGTCTTATGTGTCGGTCTGCCAATAGTTCGGAGTTCTTCATAAGCTCCTGTGTGCCCATGAGTTTCAATCTCAGCGGGTCCAATGAACAGACGCGGCTCATAGCTTGACAATGATTGCGCTGGGACTGAAGGCTCAAGTGGTGATACCTTGGGTCTCGGTGGACTCCCGAACGTCATAGTTCTACAAGGTGGTATATCGAACTGAGGTTCCTCTCGTTGCCTAGCTTCTCGACTTGCTCGATCCTGCATGATTATTCGAGGTCCCTTTGTTTCAGCTGAAGGATAACCATCAAGTGCTTGAGCTGTAGACATTTCATACGATGGTACCTTGTCGTTGAAAGGAAGCACAGGATCCGAAAATACACGTGGGGTTCCCACCGCCCGTGGTGCTTCCGCGGAACGGGGAGCTATCTGGTGATCTGGATTGCTCGCGAAAGTGATAGGGCCTGCGGGCGACTCAAGGTTCGCTTGCTCTTGGGGGTCCCATTTGGTAATCAGTCTGATGATCGGTAGCGTAATCGTCTCCATGTGCTTTGCAAGGTGCACTGTGAGATTTTTCCAAGTTGGAAATGTCTTGCCGCAAAAACGGCATGGCTCATCCTGCGGTCTTGATGATGTCTCCATGTGGCACTGTTTGAATTTTTCCCAAATAGGGGGAATCACGCCTGTCCTTTTGACGGCTGCCATGGTTTTGAGCTTTGATTCGAGGAACTTGTGCTCTCGTATAAGGTGTTGGAGGAAATCGTCGCGACGATAACATGTGTGACGACAGTCTTCAATATCACACGTCCACCACTCAAGGTGACGATGATGCTCATTCTCGTGTCGAACCCAATCAACCTTCCGCTTGAACATTTTCGGGTCTCTACAACGATCCCATGTACAGGTGAAAGGTGCCACGTCTTCGTGAACATGCTTGGTCCAATCCGACGGTTTCGCGAATCTTCGCACCTTGAAACACAGCTGACATTCGAACTCAGCGGGCAAGCTCGAGGTTGGAGGCATGGGAATGCCAGCAGGGAAACTTTCTGGATTAACGAGGCCTCCCGCAAGTTCTGAATCCGAATCTGTCGATTTGATTGTGCTCTTTCCTTGATCTAGATGACTCTTCGGCTTTGCGGACACGATACAACGATCGTTGGAAGGCCAATGTTTATCATGAATACATTCCAAATGTTTTGCTTTCATGCTTAGCAAGCTTTCGTATCAAAGAACCATTTGTTGCGCGATCCGGCCCACTAAGTATTCATTTCGATACAGGAGTTGATTATTTAGTTTCGTGATGTAACGTCGAAAGCCGTCGAGGGTAGGGGTCATTTTTTCTATTTCGTGCTCTCCCGACTCGAGATCAATAATACCCTTCGCTTCGCTGTCGCCGTCGTCGTAGTCGCTCGGATCATTGTTGCTGAAGTCGTCGTCTTCGTCGAAGCCCGAGTCGTCATCGTCCTTGTCATTGTCCAAGTTTTGGTCCGGTTGCCACTTGGAAGGTCTACCTGTACGTGAGGAGGCTTCTTCTTTCAGCGTTCCAGAAGTGTTTGATGCCATCTTTTCGAAATCCGAAAATGTAGATGCAGAGAGGGGGCGAGGCATTCTGGTATTGAGCATTGACATCGCTACGCTACTTGGAGTTATCTCGCCTCCCCCCTTTACTGACGGCATTGGCTCCAACAGACGGAGACGGTTGTGATCAGTCATGGGGGTGCTGGTTTTGAAACCTGACAAGACGAAATCTACCTCATTATCGCTTGCTGGCTTTCTTTTGCCGATTTGTTCTAGGTTTGGGCGCTTTCTGAAAATAGTTTGAGTGTCCCCAAGTGAACTCTGCTGTCCAATTGATACTTTTGTGAGAACGTTTCCAGTCACGAAGCCGAAAGCTTCAACAGATGCATCTGTCGAGCTGTGGCGGCGGGTTCCCCAGCTCGCTGTGTCCGAGACAATCGAATCGTTGTCATGAGCCATCTTCTCGAACCTTTCCATTGCTGCTACTGAAGTTTGTGGCTGATGTCGCCTTGAGTCGATGGCCGATATGCTGTATTCTAGCGGCGCTTGACCCCAATTTCGGGTCTCCTGGACGATTTCCAAGTCAGCTTGAGAGAAACTGCAATCGTCGGGCTCGTTTCTGTAATATATCTGTCCAGGTTTGTTGCGATTCTCGGTCATATGACCCAGCGGGATATCATTCTCATCGACAATTGGTAATAGAGGAACGGGATTGTGTGATGGTAGCTCGTGCAGCTCTTCTTGGAGAACATCAGACAACCAAGCGGCGGTATCCATATTCTTTTCCCTAACGGATCGATCACGTGCCAATTGGTTAATGCTAATAGTTTCTGTCCAGTCTTGCCTCCGATTAGCTATTGCGCTCAAGCATGTCGAAACTCTTCTCTTACCTGAGGATATTGTCCTTGAACGCTCAGTGTCAGCTCGGGAACCTCCAGCTACATCACGGCGAAGAGTAGGCGCACTTGACTTGGCGTCATATTGAGATACTGTTTCCCCTGGGCTTTCTTTCGGCGGCACGAGAAAGTCGGGAGCGCCGAGATCATAAAAACTGGCTTCCTGGAACGATGCAATATCCGCACTTGCATCGCTGAAGTCGACCCCGAAGAAGGGATCGTCTCCAAACTCACTGTCGCCATCTCCGCCCACATCATCTGCTGAGCGTAGCTCCGGCGACAATAGCTCAGGGGAGTCGATGGATCTGGCTGTCCGCACAGGTTGCAGCTGTGTACTCCTCGCCGTATGCTGCTTGTGTACCTCCGAGCGAGGACTTACTGGAGTCACGGCCCCGTCCGTTTTTCGCAACATGGCAAGACATAAGCAAAGCCGGCAATGTACTGAAATGTGGGCTCATAGCAATCTCTTGTTGTCTGATGGCTGAAGTGGAGTTCTTCGCGTCAATTCATGGATTTGTGAGAATCTCGAGTGTGCCCAGTGTTGCAGGGCGGTAAGCTGAGAGGTGCGGGGCGGAATCGACTGCATTACCACATGTTGTGCTGTGCGGCTGTGTCAGTAGGCCCTTTCATTGGTAGACAGGCATCCATCTCGACACATAATGTGTAGAGGCAGTCAGGCGGGCGCGACCGGGGTTGACCATCAACACACGCCATACCGAATCGAAAGCCACAATCTCACAACTTGAACACTACAAACCCGACTACATATAATGTCGGACGGTAGTTCGATGGCATGCGCACAACTCGTGAGCGCCTATGCTCAGTCTGTGGATACTCAAGATTGTGGCTTCAACCTTGACGTACTTGGTTCGACCAATTCCTTCTACACAGGCGCTGCCTCTGCCGCATTGTGCTCAAAACGTGTTCCGCGACTAATGGGTTTCCCCTAAGATGTGAATCGCAACGAGGTAGAACGCACATATCGTCCCATACATGGGATCTATATCTTGACTCTCGTCTCACTGTCTCCATGGCCAGCTCAATAGGATATCATAATTGCGTCGAATCGTAGTCCTTGCTTCTCATCATTATTGCAGGCCATCGACAACGTCTAGAGGCAACGCAACTTATCTACAACGCACCTCATCGACATGCCTACTGGTTCAAAGTACCGCAAATCCTCGAAAGGCAAAACGTAAGCACATCACCTCTGATTTACTCGGAGATAATCATCTGTGCTGAATACATCAAGGCATAGCCAATGCTCAACCTCACGAGACGAGGACACTTCGTCGATGAATTGCGAACCGGACACCCCCTCATCAACACGCCAAGATCACGAGAAGATCACTGCCAGAGGCTGTGATGGAGACTACCAGACCCGCGAGCAAAGACATTCAGAGTTACTTCTTGGAGTTGGTGATCAGTTCGGGAGCGGCAAAGACTAGGCTGATCGACGACAATATGATCGATCGCTCATGGCCATCAGCGAGGTCCCGGTGTTTCAGCAGGGACTTTTATGCTGCAGTGCATTTGGTTCAGATCATCTGGGCACCTGCTTGTAGTATTCTCACGTGTTCGGTGCAATGGAATTAAGATGGGTAGTGCATTTCAGTAACGACAGAAATACGGACACTTGTGGCAAAATTCATCCAGAAAATTAACGCCTTCGTCAATCAATAAATGTCTTTACCAATCATACCTCTTGATCAAGCGCCCATGATCAGTACAGTACAGCTAATTGCACGTTGTCTTCTTCATGTCGGGCAGGTGCCATAGTGGGTAGGTACCTGGATACTGGGATGAAAAATCCCCAATTCATGTCGATTAGTTCGATTCGATTGATTTGCGATTCTGCCATCATTATCAGGGAGCAATCCGACAGTATTTGGGTAATGCTTGTTGCTACTGGGGAAGTGGAGTATTCGTCGTTTTCCGAGCTGGTTTCGGCGGTGCCCGGATCAGATACAGTACCGTCAGCCCGGCATGGAATAAGGAAGAGATGAGTCGGGTTTGCTAATGTCAGACTTCGCCCTTCCAAGGCATTGTCTGCCAGGTTCCCGTGCTGAAGTTTACCTGGCGCTCCAGACAAGTGCAAAACTTTGCTTCGACCGAATCAGAGAATTCAACCGTCGCTACGAGCTGCTTCTGGCAATGAAGTCCGTAAAATAGACATCGTCCTCCGGGACGAAGGAGCCGGTTCTGCCAGGACAATATCGGAGCAGATTCGGGGTTGGCTGGTCTTCGCCAAAGAGATGTGGCCATCAGAGCCCGAAAATTCATTATACGACTGACCGTGGATAATGAAAAGCTTCGTGAGATCCCCGATATCGAAAGCGTGGGTTCCATTAAGGAAGTTTACGAGCTGAAGTTTTGCAACAACATAGCTCGCGACTATCACAATCGACAAATTCAATCCTACCATCAAGGATACAGTGACTTTGAAAATAATACTTGCATACATAGATAATACGCAGCTTTCGCTTCACAACAACTCAAATCTCTCACTTGCCGTCGATAGCGGGAATTTCAAATATGGCAACCTTGGCGATAAGAGATAACACCATCAATGTTGAGCAGATAATCTCGAAAGGTATCAGCAAGGACTTTGTGGTCACGATTCAGGTCTCCTTGGGATATTTTGAGGAACAATGGATACGGCTTAATATACATGTCGAAAGATTCGTGCATAATAGGCGTCGCATCGATCCGATCATATTTGCACAACCAGGTGTTGTCTCCAGATGTTGCTTCAATTCAACGCATAGAGCTTCAAGCTTAGGTATGAGCACAGGAGACTTCGGATGAATTTTGGATGCTCTCGGAAATTTATCCGAATGTAATATATTTTTCTACAGCGGTAGATATGCGACCTTGGGACAAAGCACTTTCCGTAGTCCGTACTGACTTTTTTGTAAGTATAGTATGCCATGACCAACCATCATTGACAAGAGCAGAACTGCAGCTTAGCGGCGCTGCCCGGGGGAAGCGCGGGGGGCCGGGGCCGCACGCCGCACGCCGCCTGAAGCGCTACCTTAACACTAACCCACTTCAGAACGCCGAGGAGTCATAAGGGCCATCGATGTACTTTCAAATTTGTCCCCTTCCCTTTCTCCTCGTTCCAACCTGCAACACGTCTTCGTAAGAGGACTATCATGAATGCCGCCAAGAGTGACGCGACGGCTTGTGTGCCGTCTGTTGTGGCCCAAGCGAACGTCGTACGAGAATCGCGAGATGGGGTTGCATCACCCGTGCCCGCCCACGATGGCGGTACTCAAGGCACGACAGGCGCGATGCAGAATTTCAAGCAATATGCCGTGGTGATGGCACTGTTTGTAAGCTGCCGGCCACAATCGCAAGAAAATACACGCGTTACTAAGTACCCATCCACTACCTAATAGCTCTCTCTTTTCGTTGCGGCTTTAGATGTCAGTATTGTTGCCACCGCCGCGCCGACCATAAGCAGTGAGCTCTCCTCAGCCGCTGGTTACACTTGGATCGGAGGAGCCTTTTTGCTTGCGAGCGTGACGACAAGCGCAATCTGGGTCAAGCTGTCCGATATTTGGGGCCGAAAGGTCATCCTCGTCATTCTTCTCGCTTGGTTCTCGGTCGCTTCCGCTGTCTGTGCTTCCGCGAAGACCATCGATGCCCTGATCGCAGGCAGAGCGCTTCAGGGAGCCGCGTCCGGAGGCCTCGTGCTGCTTGTCCACGTGTGTATCAGTGATCTATTCAGTCTAAGAAAGCGTAGCCTTTTCCTAGGCCTGACGGAAGGCGTTTGGGCCCTTGCTGGCGGCGCTGGGCCTGTCTTGGGCGGCGTGTTCTCTTCACTGGCGACTTGGCGCTGGTGCTTTTGGATCAACCTCCCCATCTCCGGTCTGGCAGCAGTCATCATCATTTATTACCTGGATATCAAACACGAACACACGTCTTTTAAGGATGGCCTGAGGGCATTAGACTGGTCTGGCATCGTCACCTTTCTCGGTTGTGGCGCCATGTTATTGCTCGCCTTGGATTTTGGCGGCATTCTTTTCCCCTGGAACTCGGCCAAAGTCATTGCTCTGTTGGCTGCTGGTGGCGTCCTGGTTTTCGCATTCATTTACAGTGAGGTCAAGATCGCAAAGCACCCTCTAATGCCAATGGGCATCTTTGCCAAAGGCGTAAACGTTGCCATTCTGTTGCTGGCTCTCTGTCATGGACTTGTAAGTACCACCCAACAAACCTACTCAGTTGCCTCAGCCAACTCATTTATGTAGGCTTTCATGAGCGCGGAATACTACTTGCCTTTGCTGCTTCAATCCTCACTTGAAGCCACTCCCCTGCAGTCTGGATTGCTACTTTTACCGTTTATAATCACCACTGCCGTCTCTGGTATTGCTTGTGGTGTGTTTATTCACCGCACTGGCCGCTTTCAGGAGATTGTGTGGGCAGGTGCGCTTTTCCTGTGTCTCGGATTCGGACTGTTCATCACATTCAATATAAATACCAGCACCAGTCGGATCATCGGTTACCAGGTCATTGGCGGGCTGGGCTCCGGACTACTATTCGAGACGCCCATTATTGCTATTCAAAGCCAAGTCAGACCGGAAGACGTGGCGACTGCCACTTCAACGCTCTCCTTCATCAGAAACATCGGCATCACTCTGTCAGTTGTCATCGGTGGAAGTCTCTTTCAGAGCTCCATGAACAAGCAAATACCTTACCTATATGGCGCTGGTCTGCCCCAAGACTTGATTAACAAATTCTCCGGAAGCAATGTCATGGCAAACATCTTGTTGATCAGAGACATACAAGACCAAGCCTGGAAAATAGCCGTCGAGAAGGCAATTTGCTTGGCCATGAGAAACGTATGGATTCTGTTCACGTCGGTAGCATTTGCAGGAGTTGTTGCCAGCGTGTTCGTCAGACAGGGGCACTTGAGCACAGAACACACTGTCACTGGCACGGGACTGAAAAAGACTGAACAGGATAGTGCTATACCATTGCAGGAAGTGTAATTGATTTCTGTGCATTAGCTGCTCTGGCCCTATAACCAACTAATCAACTTAGTTAAAACCAACCCAAGTTTACGAACATTCGTTCTAATAGGGGCATGAGCTGTGCTAATTTTCCAGCCTCAGCTTTGACTTCATATTCTGTTTCTTGTGAAAAATTTTCGCGACTTTAGGTTTCTTTATACCAAGGCCAAAGTTTTTTATAAACGTTAAAGAGAGATCATTGCCGGACTTGGGAATTACTTGACGCTAGCCTGATAACATTTGATCTTGATGTTGGCTGCATGTGCATGCTGAATTACACCACGACCTCGGGGCAACAAGTAGGCGGATGTCTTGATTGTCACAAGATCTAATCACCCATATCACGTATAGACAGTCCCCGTTTTTAAACGCGGATTCAAGACGAACAACTAATTATTATATCTCGAGGCGGGATGCGGTCCTGAACCTCGCTCTAACTTCCCTGCCCCAAATACAGACAGTCAAAGAAGAGATAACATTGTCCACTACTCGATACTCGTGAATTTTCCATCGGGTATCTGAGTCTTGGGACTTATGCTATGTGCCACAATTGAATACAAACTACTTGAAGTGTTGCAAGACAAGACAAGAAAGCGCCCGTGTCTAGTTTCGAGACCATAACTCCATGGCCATAGCAAACTCGATTTAATGTCCCCTGACTACAATGTCCTCACAACCCTCCTGACCGTTGTTGGGATTGGCATTCCTTGCTGACCAAGGGTACACTGGATCGGCTGAACAAATTCGTCTACGAATACCAATCGTCTTGATTTCTCGGTCTACCAGATCCCGTCCATAGAGATGAGGCCCGCTGATTTGTCTATGAAATTCAATCTCGAACGTCTTAGAGCATTGGTCTTACGTGGCCATTGATACTCGAGGGATCTACTTGACGATGTCTTGATACGATGACGAGGACTCTAGGAATGATCTCAAGGTCATTCGTCCCCATTTTCTTTGCTTGCCACCATCAAGTCTGGAGTGCCTTTGTGCATCTAATAGTCAAATAATAAAGCCGACTTCTCTATCGGCCCTGCTATGTCTTAGGAGATGGGATCATATGCAGCAGCCCGTTGACGATACGGAAAATTATGACACTGCTGCAGAAGACGGCAACAGACCCAGCAACGACGCTGTGATGGGCTCTTGGTCATGATCATCACAGCTTCGGACGAACAGCATGGCCTGGAACGGGTCTTGGCATATGATGGCACAGTCTCTCCGCTTGTCGTCGTAAGCCCTTATCATGACTTGGACCCTATTCAGAAGCCAGGCACCATGTCGCGAATTGAACTGCAGGAACATGACCACTTGAAATTGATCTAGGGCTACCAAGGCAATTGGCAGCGCACAAGTGCAGTCCATCCCGAATGTCTGGGGTGCCCAGAACCCGCAGTCGAGGTTCTTAAAAGGCATCTCCCGAACGTCATGTCGGGGCGCAGGCGGAGTTTTTCTGCTACAGCGTCGGAGTCTTTCATTTGCAGGCAGCAGGAACCGTCCTCCCGGCGCATATATATGCTTCTGTCTTGGCCCGGCTCAGTTGACAGGCTTAATGGATGCGACTATAGATTGGAGAGTCTGAAGCGATGATACTCTTTCCAGCCCGTTCGGGAATGCTGTGATGGTATTCCGGCCGCAGCGGCGAAGCGATGTCGCATTTTGGGCCCTTCTGCTATCGGACCGACCCCCAGCGGGTGAAGTGATCACGAACAGCTTAGCCTGCGGGGAGAAGAACGCCAGACGCCCAGCAGGGTGCCAAAAGCCTGGGGATTCTTCTCTCTCTCCGCAAAAGCCGTTTGCGCTGCGCAGCGAATTCCTTTTTATGGGGGAAATGAGAAACAACGTGACGGCTGCATGGCGTTCTTCTCCCCCCTTGCATGTGTGCAATGGTCGGAGCGGTCGGTGTTCTTGTCCGAGACCACATGTTAGATGACAAGGCTCAATCGCCATCGCATGATTGGGTTTCGGTCCATATTGCATTAGATCAGATCGCATTGCAGCATCCCGCGAGTTATACTGCTTCATCTGGTAGGTACAGAGTGTCTGTTCAAGGAGATGAAAACGGTATACGGTGTACTCCAGGTACGGTTTCAGCGTGCCTGGATCGGATCACGACATCGCCCAACAGACCCGACACCAGATTCAGCGTGCATAGAGGGAGCGTGTAACACGTGCCCGTTGGTCAATCAACAAGCTCGATAGCTTCATTTCCACTGGTACACTTTACCAGTCCAAAGCAGTCAAGCAGTCTACTCTAAATAAAGGCCCCCAGCACCAATCCGGAGTTTGCCATGCCAACGACTACCTTAGGTTAGCCTTGTAGGGAGTGCTACTTTGGCACTGTCGGTTGTTTTAATTCGAAATGGGGGACAGCATTTCGGCCCCGAGCAGACGGGCCAAAAGACTGGCAAATAGCGTCTCCCAATGCGAGTATGATCACGGGATGACCTAAGACTGATGAGCCCATCAGACAAGCTGAAAGGGGAAACAAAAGGCGACTTGGCCACAAGTGTGTGCGCTGCCACTTCTAGAAAGAAACACGGGCTGACAGACGGACGGGCAACCCGATTGCTAGTTAGTAGCCGAGGAGTCGTGTGTTACTATTCGAGTGCTAATAGTCGTGAGATGGTTGTGCGGCGATCGATCTGAAGGGCTACCGGACTGCCGGCTGGCTCGTGGTTCGCTGATCATGGAGGCCTGGCAGTGCATGCTAAGGCCTAAATTTTGGACCACTAGGCGAGCCCAGATGCCTTTTTACCTCTTTTGCCAACCCTTTCCGAGCTCTCTTCCAAACAGCGAGCTCGTTCCGAGGTCTCTCTTACCTGCAGCTCCTCCTCAGCTGCTTGCGAAGCTTCATCCTATCCTGAGAGAGTTGGCCAAGACACCATAGCATCATCATTCAAGGCCGCGGTGCATAAAACTGTTCAAGTCTTCGAACAAAGCATGTGCAGCACAAAACCTCCGGTCGTATGCACAACGCAATGATACCATGACGGCATATCACTTGGATCTTCATTCCCGTTGACTGTGATGAATCAACCTGTAATCTGTAGATCAGAGGCACGGAATACGGCTGCCGAGTGGTGATTCGATGAGGGCCAGCGCATCCGTCCGAATCCTGCCGCTACCACTGCTGCCAATAATGCCGCGATGTACCTCGTACCATCTGTGCAACATGCAGCCAGCAGCACAGCAGCGCAGGTAGGCCTCTTTGAGGCCCAAGGAACTTGCGAAATGGTCACGGTTGTCCGCACGTGCAGCTGTGCTAAAAAGATCGCTGCGAATTTTTTTCATGTGTCGACCATTGTTGGATTGGTCTTGGCGGCAGCTAGGCTCGTCTGGGGATAGCGGTAGATGCAATGGAAGACACCAAGAAAAAAGAGTCGTGCGTCTGGCGTTCCGTCTTTGCCCCAAGACATTGGTGATCATCAGGAGCAGACACGTCGAACAAGACAGAAAAGCTGCAAGCAATATGAACAATGACCCCACTCGACGCATCCTTCGGCAATCAACAGTTTTTTGAAGGCGGACGGCAGCCTTAGCGAGGACATGGAGGTGGATGGGGTCCCCCAGTTGGCTGAATCAGAGGTAATGTAAGGAAGGATTTGGGGTATGCACCGATGACTGCTGAAGGTTGAAGGCAGAAGGGGGCAGAAAAGGGAGCATGCCTCGCATGGATCAACTTTTTCAGCCAAACCCCCCGTATCCAGCCAGGGAATTGCCATTTTTAGCGGGTCAACCATTGAACTTTTAGCAGTGCGCAAGCCGTGGCAACTCAGGCAAACCCAGCAAAGAGTTTGGTCGACCACTTCCTCACGTCCGAGATTGATAGAAATGAAACTGCACCTCATTTTCTGTTGCGAGGTTGGATCGTCATGCCACAAGACACAAAACAAATAGTACGGGATATCACAAACGGAACTCTCCGGATCTCCGTTGGCCGGCAAATTTCGTCGACTGTCGATCCAATTCTTCTCATCGGGCACTTCCCGAACATCAGCCTGCCAGCTCGCCGTTCAGGCTTCAGACCGTTCCAGTACCCCGGGAACGCTAGAGGTAAGGTAGGTAGCCAGAGAAAAAGATCTCAAATTGTTTGTGCGCCTGGCGCCAGCGGCCACGTCTCGAGGACAGCCCAGGCGAGCCAGGGCCCAGGGGCATCAATTCCGCACCACCGCGGCCAAACTTGGTACATGACTCTGCCCAGGTGCTTCAGCGTGGTCGCGAAAGACATGTTTCCATCTATCGCGTGCCGAGTGGCCGTAGAGGTTATGGTATGCCCATTGATGTGCATGATCGCCCTTCACTGCATTACCTATTTCGTCTCGACTTGTTACCAGGACAATGGCGAATAGCTACGACTGGCAAGTACTGGATTGATAGGCGACATGTATTGAGTCAGCAAGCGCTGAGATCAGGAACACCCAATCGAGCAGTCAAACGGCATAATCTTCAGCGATGTCAAATATCACCATTTTCATCGTCATCCAACATGTCTCCTTGGGTTCCATGGCCTCCCTCCAAGCTCTGGCGAGGTCAATCCTCTGGCGACCGGAATCATCGTCCCTGATTTCGCCTATTGCACCCTTTTTCGAGAGTGCTGAGATCCTTCTAGTCGCACGATATCTATTGTTTGCTTCAGCACAGACTTGACTCGAACCCGCCATGGATCGTCACATTCCCGTTCTATTTACAACCGCCCGTACTTCTTCCAATAGCCAGAAAAAAAAAAAGGTGAGGCTTGCATTGTCTTTCAGGAGTTTTATCAGTGCTGTCCACAATACCAAGACATGGATAGCGTGCGGCATGCCAGCGAGCCATGGCCGTTTGGGCCTTCATCTCGAGTTGTCGGCATTCTGCTATCCTAGGTTACAGCATAGACTCGCCGTTCAGGTCTATCTCCTCCGTAGTGCCTGCCGATCTCACCTAGGACTACGTACTTGCGGTATGTGGGAGCAAGTGCTTCCGTCTAGAAATGATTTTTCTTTAGCACTAGACCTATAATCTTTCGCTCGATAGACCGTCTCTCACGAAAGAGGCTCATCTCAACGGCCAAGCATGCTGCACGGCCATGCTCATCGTCCTGGCATCTGACAGCAGACGAGTGTCTGTCGACCGGAACTGGCACAGAGAGCGGCACGACGCATAGAAGCGCAATTACATCTGGTAGCGGACAAGCTGATGTTGTTCCCTACCAAGGTACTCCGTACATTGGGTAGCCTGGCTGACTTTGCCTGGTTGGGGAATAACTCCAGACTGCAGAGACCAATCATATCCAGAACTCTGCGCCGTCAAGCTGCTGCTCTCTCAGATCGAATCCTTGCCGACGCCCCATTCACTCGGGGGTTGCGTTAGTAGGACAGTAGGGCTTGAGTTCTGTTGACACTGGGGATGCGGCGTATGTTGCTGGAAGACAGTTGGCCTCGTCCTCTTGGTCTCTCGTGCAACGATGCCTCACATCACATACGTAGTGGTATGGGTGTTTCAAAGCACACCCTCCTAAAACTCATCGCCCCAAGCCTCCAAATGCTCCGGCCTCCCTGACGATGGTGAGATTACCCGATTTGGAAGTCCAAAGCCGGGCCCGACCTTGTTTCTCCCACTGTAATGCGGAAACTTGTACTAACAGGAATCTTGCGAGTGGGCAGTTTCTTGGCCCCAGTCTGCTATTATTCATGGGCTCTCCACCGAATTCGCGCACCAGACCCGGCTCTACAGTGACGCCCTCCTGGAGGCTTGGACACGCCTCTCAGCCCCGGCCGCGCCCCTGTCGGCTGTCAATCGTGCCTCGCTGCTGCATATGCGCTCAATGCGTGGCCATGCGAGTTGAAACCCTCTTTCTAGGCTCGCCTCCCAGAGGTGGGGATAGCCGATCCCCGATGGTCGATTCGGTGTGCTCTCGTACCTACTGCAGCGCTATTGTGGTGTGCCAGAGCCTTGGAGTGTGGTTGTGTTTGTTCATGATCCTTCTCCCGCGTGGTCCGTGAACACTCTACCCAGTTCATTTCTCTCATCTGCCTGCCTGTGTCCACCCTCCCTCTCCCCATCTGGTCTCCGTCCGTCTCCTCCAAGTACCTACTGTAACCTAACCCTCAACTTGTCATCGTGAAGAGCCCCTGCGACAATCTTTCTTTTGCTTCTTCAGTCGACTTGGAGCACATCGGCGCCTTTGCATGTTCGGTGCGGGCAGACAGGAACAGGAAAATCTGCCCTCCAACCAGGCCCCCGGACCGGTTCGAATCCCCCGCGTTTTCCAATGAAAGGTATTCCTCCGCCTAGAGAACAGCGACGGGCCGATTAAACGACATTCGAGCGCAGCCATCCCATTGCACCTCCAGTCTCTCCGCAAATTGGACCGTGGAGTAAAGACGTCGGTGCTCTATTCCACAAAAACTCTATTCTATATCCTACTACAACACCTACCTGCCATCTCGTAGGACTGGTATCACTCGTTCTCTAGCGGGCTCGTCGTCGACAACGCATTGTCGACCTTCTTTCTTGCACTGGTGCCCTCTGCCCAACGAGTCGACAACATGTCTACGGCCGTCAAGAGGGCCTGTGACGCCTGCCATCGCCGCAAGGTCAAGTGCGATGGCGTCAATCCTTGCCGGAACTGCTCTTCGGCGCAACTAACATGCACGTACAACGCAATCCCGCAAAAGAAGGGGCCAAAGGGGTCCCGGGCCAAGGTTATCAGCGAGCTGCGCGAGACACAACGAGCCACCAGCCTTTCGGCAAAGGTTCAGGCTCGCATGGGCAACACCATTCCCGCCCCGCCCTGCGCTCCTTCGCTGGTGCCGAATCACGGCATCTTGGCCCCCGAACTCATCAACGCGACGCTCGACTTCTTCTTCGCCAACATGTACACGATCATGCCGATTCTGAGCCGCCAGAGATTGGAACAGCAACTCCCGTTCATGGAAACGCAGCTCGATACCTACTGCATGGTCGCATCTCTTAGTGCCTTCATGCTTCTGCAGCCCGGATTCGTTGTCCCGGGCGATGACCCGCTCTTCCTCTCGCCCGGAGCCAATATCGCGGCCTCTGAGCTGTTGATAGAAGAGGCGACCCGAGTGCGCAAGGGCTATGACCCCATGAGAGAGGCTACTCTCAACAGCTTATGCACCAATTACTTCTTATTCGGCTGCTACTACACCACGGAACAGCACGACAAGGCTTGGTACCAGCTGCGCGAAGCCACCACAATCTCACACATACTCGGATTGACGAATGATGAGAGCTATAACCACCCCGATGCAGTCGAGGGCTCGAGACGACGCCGTCTCTACTGGCAGTTGTTCATCGCGGAGCGGTTTGTCTGCCTTGTTGAATATCAAACCACTAGCAGGAGCTGACAAATATTGTAGTGCATACACACTAAAGTATGGTTATCCCATGTCTTTGCCTGGTTTGATCAAGCCAACCAATGTCGCCGACGACCCTACCGATCCTCTTGCTCACCAGCTGAACAACCACGTTTTTCTCCTCAACATCTTCCGGTACTTCGATGATACGTTCATGCTGTTCTGGAACAAAACTCGCAACGAGATGACCCAGCAGCATGTGAATCTCATGCAGAAGCGATTTTCCGAGATTCCCCTGCCGTACGGTGCCGACTCTGATATCAGTGCCAATCAGACCTGGCTGAAGGGAGTAGCTTGGAATCTCAGCCAGCTACCTGGCATGTCGCCTGGCAGCGACGATATGACGTTTGGAGCCCCCATGGGCCCGCCGGAGCTGACGTCGATCGCATCGCAGCTGTCGCCCCAGATCACAGAACTTCTGGGTGGTATCCCCATGGCCGCCAAGCTGCTGGAAATCACTTGCAGCGTGGTTGATGTTCTCTCTATGATGCCGTCTTCTGGCAATCCGTTTGAGCCCAACCCACCCCAGCAGCAGCTTCAGGAACTCCTCCGATTGGTGTCGGCTCTGCGCACTGGAGAACATCACCTCCTGCCTTTGCTACTCGTCAAAGTTCACGAAATTCTGCCGCGCCTTGCTAACCCCCAACTTCAGCGTATGCCTGACAATATCTGTGCGCAAGTTGATATCTTTGATGGATTCGGCAACAACGGCATGGTGCTGGGTGACTACAGCAAGCCCGAGCCACAATTCAAGCCAGAGCCGTACTCTTCAGCGCCCGTTTCTCGGGTCGATGAGATGGCTAATGACTCTGGTAGCTCGCATGGTGCTGACCTGAACACACCTTTCAACATGGGTGCCAGTTCCCCGACAGTCATGTCGCCGAACAATGTTGATTATCAGCAGCACATGACCGATTACAACTCAATCCCCGACATTATGAATACTATGGGCCAAAGTCAGCAGCAGAACCTGTCTCAGCAACAGCTGTCGCACCAGCAACAGCAACATCACCAGGGGTTCCAGCAACAAGCGCTCCAGCAGCAGCAGGCCTTCTCCCACCATCCTTTGCAGGGACAGATGTCCAATGCGATGCACACTCAGCTCGGACAACCATTGACCCAGCAACAGGGCATGGCCGGGATGAACCATCAACAGCACAATCAAAACCACACGCAAGGATACGGCATGAACGGAGGAATGGCTCAACACCTCATGAGCAACATCCTGCATCGAACTTCACCGCCGCGGTCAAACAGCTTCAACGCGGGCATGCATCAACAAGCACAGCAGCAGTCTACTCCTCAAATACCGCGGACTGTTGGCGAGTTCCACGCGCTGCAGCGGACTAACTCAGACCACGTCAGCATGAACGCTCTTGGTATGAACTCGATGAACACGGAGATGGACTTCTCCAGTCTTTAGCTGATGGCATCATGATTTCTATCTTCTGGTGTCATCAGCAGGCTGAGGCGCCTGCCAAGATCATCTATTTCTGTTCTCATCATCATTGGATTCATACAAAGTAGAAATTTTATTCCCCATGTTCTGGTTCACGCATAGCGATACATTACATTGCATCATCAATCCAGGGCGGCTCTGTCGATCAGTGGAAGAAAAAAAAAAGTTACGTTGCCATGTTCAGGTATATATTTGCGGGAGGCCTTGCTGGATTCACTCTACGGAGAATGTCGCGAGAACATATATTTTGGTTTCATTTCCTTTGTTACCGGTGTCTGCTACTGATAGTTTGGATATCATGGAGGTATGGCGTTGCGGCTGCGATATCTTTTGGTTTTACAATGGTCAAGTTCATTCTCGAAAACGGAAGAAATATAGTACGCCGAGTACTTTGGCCGAAGCAATATGAATCGTTGGCGTTAGATAGATGCAGAATTTTGGATTCTGGGAAGACTTAGTCCCTTTACACGTCAAATTATCAATGTGTATAATTGCGTCTTTACAGATAAACCACTTTATAAGGAAATTGAGTCAATGACATTGCAATTGAAACTGTGCTGAATGTGTTGGCGAGACGGTTGTTTGCCCTCCCTCCAATACTCTACGGCCGTGATCAGTTCTATATTACTTTATTAAAAACGGTGCAATCTTTGTTATTTCAATACATCTCTTAGGATATTAAAATGGACTCCAGACCTCTCATTGCTTTAGACTTGCTCTTCGGGGGCTATCATGCACGTCTTTCGTCTCTTTAAAATGATTGACAGTTTCCGATCGAATCCGACACCATCAAGCAGCTGGTACAGTTGTACCCGTAGATCGACAGGCCCTGGCAGTAGCTGTCGTCGGGGCAAAACTCGGAGACACAGCTCTGGCTCTGCCGGCGCTGGGGCAGCTCGTCCCGACCGCGCGGCTTGGACGTCTGGTCGGCGGACCGGGCGCGCGCCGTGCGCACCTCGGCGAGGACGGCGTCGCTGGGCGCGCGCCTCGCCAGGTCGGGTTCTTCAGAGGAGCGGAGGCCGATGGCGTCGACGACTTCCATGCGCGCGTCAAAGGAGCGCAGCACGTTGTCCGAGCCCAGGTGCACGAAGCCCGAGCCCGAGGTGTCGCGCTTGAGGGCGTGGACGGCGGCGGGCAGGGCGGCGCGAGGGTTCTGCGGGTGAGGTTAGTATATCGCGATGGGAGGAAGTGAGGTTTGGGTTGAAAGGACGGACCTGTTCGGCAGACGGGGCTGCGAGGGATCCGGCGACGGTCGCGAGAGCGAATGTGATGGTTGAGAACTTCATTTTAGAATCATCTGTGTAGATGTCGTTTCTATGTTATTGGTAGATTTGGTGATAGAGGAAGCGAATGTATTGTTCCAACAAGCCTATCGTAAAGGTATGAGCCAAGACTATATATAATAACTGCCACCGGGAGATCGACATCCCAATCCGGCCCGAGTGTAATGTTACAACACCATCATCAGAACCGTTTCTGGCAACAGGGCTGCATGGGATGACACCAAATCAGGCCTAAACTCCCTAGCATCTCCTCGTATCGAGACAAGCGCCATCCAGGTGAATGCTTCCCAAAACTCCTGCTCAATGCTAACTCCGGGCTGGCGCCAATCAGGCACGCCGGAGATCGGTCGTAGCGCAGAAGAAGCATCTGACAGTCTGGTTTTAGAAACCCGCGCCATGGAATTTAGAGCTGACAAGATCGGCTACGCTCTGCCGGCGTGTTCGGCTTGCATGACGATCCTCCCGTGTTATGCTCAAAGCGATCATAATGGAAAGACCCCTGTGACGTATGTCGGGTATGATACGGGAAGCTTCTATGATGACGCCCAAAGACTCGTGGTCGGGAGGTATGTCAGATGCGCGATGGTGTCTCTCTCGGGGCGGTGATGCAGGAACACTTTTCGGAAGCGCAGCGGATAGCCTTCGAAGTTAAGACTAGAGCAACGTTACTTACCGGTATAGATCGAGAAAGAGATAATCATATGTCCTAGGCTTATTTTCTAGTTGCTTACTCAGTATGCTATGTCAATTGACGTGAGTTCTTCCAGCCATTTTGATGTAAGTCGACTCTTTCGTGGTCTTAAAATCTGCCCCATCGCCCTAGTCCTTTGTACGGCTAACATTAGTTTTCTTTTTCCTCTGCTGGAGTTGAGAAGAATAGATCCACGGCACCAATCGTTCCAACTCTATGTCAAAGGACTCGAGGACACTTCCGTACGAAGTGCTTACGCGAAATTTTAAACCACAGATACCGCTGGCCTTGGTCTCATGAGGGCACGAGCTCATTATTATGAGACAGCTGCTGCCTACATCCGAGGCTGAGATGTATCTGGGCACATGACGGACATCTTTCCATCGTAAGTCTTCTCACAACTTCAGCGGAAGTTATGTTGTCCACCTTAGAAGAATAGTTTCCAACAGATGGTTGGATTCAACCCCAATGCTACTTGCTTGATGCTTTCTTAGCCTAGCCTAATCCTTTGTCTTATTCATCCATCTCCTAATAAACGCCCATCCAAATGGATGGAACCAATTACAGTCATAACACCTATCAACAAGGGCATCAATCCCTAGTCGTCAACCTCGAGCTGACTTGCTGCAAGTCATGAATTTCTACTAGCCTTGGTTGTATGTCACAGCACTGTTTTGGGACTTCCAGGCATGCCGGCCTTCGTGGTCCTTTGTGGTGTAACTGAAGTCAAGTCATGCCGGCTTTGTTGGCCGATTGAAAAGACAGCTCGATTCTTTGCTCTCCTCGGTCTTTGACATGTTTGCCAATAGATACTCCATAGTTGATCATCCACTGGCAACAGCAAGCCAAATTTCAAGAATCGTCAACGCTCACTACCTTCCAAAATGCGCTCATTTCTCGCCTTGAAGGCTGTGACAGCCGTAGTCCTGACGGCCCAGGGCACTCTCGCCCAGAATTGGGACGGTATCCCCTCGATCGGAAAGATGGTCAACGGCGTGCAATACCTCGGGTGCCCCGTCGAGATCCCCGGGCGCGTACTGACGGGCGCATCCTACGCCGACCGCGAAATGACGATCGAGTCGTGCGCGGCGTATTGCACCAAGAACAATCTACCCCTCTTCGGCGTCGAGTACGGGCGCGAGTGCTACTGCGGCCGGTACATCCCGCCGGCGGCGAAGCTGCCGGGCGCGGCGTCGGACTGCAACATGAGCTGCAAGAACAACCGACCCGGCCAGTCCAGGCAGATGTGCGGCGGCTGGAACCGCATGTCCGTCTTCAACGTCACGACCTTTACCGGGCCCGGCCCCCTGAAGAACAACGCCGACTGGTCCTACACGAGCTGCTTCCTGGAGCCCGTGCGGGGCCGCGCCCTGTCGAAACTCGTCAGGCACGGCAGCCAGATGACCATTAATAAGTGCCTTGACACCTGCAAGGGCCTGGGATCTACGTATGCCGGTCTCGAGTACGGCCGCGAGTGTTGGTGCGGGAGCACGGTAGCCTCGGTCAGTATTCTGCCGTTTTCTTTTACTCGGCCATAGCCACTTGCCCTTCTGATCTTGCTTGTTCGCCAGATTCTTTCTGGCGGATTGGCCGGCGATTATTTGTTCTCGAGTACCAGTGGCTAACTTTTGGTCGCGCCATGTAGAACCTCGACGACGCCAGCGATCCCGCGTGCGCCATGCAATGCGACATGACCTGCGGCGGTAACAGCGCTCAGATGTGCGGCGGCCGCGGCGCCCTCAGCTTGTACCAGCGTCGCAACAAGAAGCGTGACTACGTCGACATCTACGAGGGCCACCGCGGTGGTGCTCCTAGCAAGGTTGACCTGGAAGTGGCGGCTCTTAAGGGGCGATTGGTCAGTGTTCGCCGTCCTTCTGTGGTACAGCAGGATCAGGAGGGGGAATCGCCGGATTGTCATAAAACTGGACAATAATCTTTCTATTGTTTCCTTCTGACATAGGACTGTTTCAAATGTTTCTATTAAAACATGTAATATGTATCCGAAATAGCTTGTTCACCCACTGACTGCCACGATAAAACTTATTGCTAGCCTGAGAATGGAACTATCGTGGCCAAGGCACGGCAGACCAAATGGTACGAATCTAGAAACCCTGATTAAATTCGAAATCGTGTCATCCACTGTTGCAATCAAGATCTCTCTGATCCCCAAATACCCGTGAGAAACTCCTCCATGTCGGTGAACTTGAAATCGGGCAGGCACTTGTTGAACTCGTCCGACACATCCCAAGAGCCCTGGACGCTGACCAATAGAATGCCTATCAGCACGGACTTGAGCATCTCCGCAGCCTGATCCTCCGGGATGGATGGATGGTTCGCCCGCAGACCCCAAGAGGTCTTGAGAAGCCCGGCCTTCAGATCCTCTACCTTCACCTTCTCGACAGAGAAAGGAGCACCTGATATTACACATGAGTAAGGCTTCCCGCCGCAACACAACTAGACTTTCAAACTTACCTCGGATCTTTTGGCCAAGTTTGACAATGCTGGAGTACGTGGTCCTGTTACCTCGGATGCCTCCATCGACGGGCCAGGCGCCTTCATACTCGACGGCTTTCGCGACGAAAACTGCAAGATCTCGGACCGCGGTGAAGGTGATGACGGGATCGTGACCCTCGATCGTGATGGCGCGGCGGTTCTCAAAGTCGAACATGGTATTGAGAGGTGTGACATACTTTGCGGTCTGATGCGGCGATGCTAGGTAATCCAGGAACATGCCAGGCTGGAACAGAGAATACTCAAGAACCTAGTAAAAAGATCATATCAGCACGGCACCCGAAGTGGTGAGTGACAGAGGAACATACCTGGCCGCTCTCGTTCAGTTTCTCCAGATACTCCCGGATGACTCCCTTCCCAGACCACAATGGCATGTCGTCTATTCTGGCACTATGCGGGATCAATACCATGTCTCTCAACTAGCTGGAAGGTCTGTATACCTCCCCCATTCGCTCGGAGCCAGACGCTTGACGCCGGCAGTGACTGCGGCGTCGATCAGGTTCTTCTGGGACATGTGATCCTTGTCGTTCAAGGTCTGTATAAAGGACAAGACCGTGTGTGTGCCCTGCAGTGCGTCCACCAGCTCTTCCTTGTTGCCAAAGTCGACCTTTTGCCAAGTGACACCATACCTGGTCTCCTCTCCACTCGGCGCCTGGTTCTTATTAGCGACGCGGTGCGGCGAGATGTTGCATGTTGCGATGCGTGCTTACGTTTCTGCTCAAGAGGATGATTTCGTGCTTCTTGGTAAGTGCCAACTCATCGATAATCTCTCGTGCCACCTCTGTTTGCCATGTTAGCGTCTACTGGACTTGTGTAGGTAGTTGAAGTGTAGAGTCTCACGCCCCGAGGCTCCAGCCACAGCGATTCGAACCATCTTTCGTGTAAAAGAGTTGTCTAGAGCGAAGAGTAAAATTTAATCACGAGATTGATATAAATATTGTCAAAGATCTCAAGTGATCCGAGAGTTCTACCATCGGAAAAGTTACCTGTTCTCAAAACTCAACGGTTGTCTTATAGTTTATCGTTGGACCGAATCTCGGCGGTTGGCCCGAGGCGCGGCGGAGCAAGCAGCACGACTCATTAATCAGCACAAATCATCAATCAGGCCATGCAACATGCCCGGGTATCAATTCGCGACTTTTCAAAAGAATTGATTGTAATTATAAGCTGACATATCTCATTTGTAATGGCATTGCAAAAGGAGAATCACTGTGGTTTGTCAAATGGCAGTGTGCCTGATTTTCAGCATGGCTTACCAACGCCGACAGGCATGCACCAATAGTCAACCAAGTAGGTATACAGTCCACTATTTGATATAGAAATTTCATGTTTGCATATATCATGTAGAGCTACAGCTACTGTCGCACGGAATGCCGTGAGCATGATGCTCATAGTATCAAAAACAGGATATGCACACACAAAATTGGTTTTACTATAAATAAGCAATTTCTCAGACTCCTGTTTTTTTTGCTGACTTAGATAATCAATCAGTCGCATACGCCTAGCTTCCTAGTCCATTACAGTCATAATGTACAGCCCGCCAGACCAAGAGCCCATCGAGTCGGTAGAGACTACGAGACGAATTACTACCTAGCCGACTCTTCAGTTCATGCCCTTACAGACGCGGGGGAGCGGTAGGGATGGGTCCACCGGGGCCGGAGGGGAAGCCAGACGGGGGCGGGCCGCCGGGACCTCCGGGACCACCAGCACCTCCGCCGTTGGAGACGCCACCGCTCTCGTAGTAGGTGGCGGCATCCATGATGGTGCGGGTGTAGGTGGTGTTGACACCGAAGCTGATCCAGGCCAAAAGACCGTCGGAGACATCGTCACCAAGGAGGACGTACTACTGAGGTGTCAGCACTTTTCTCACTGGTTCCAGAGAGGGATGCATGTAGGGGAAGCTTACCTGGACGATGGGGTCGCTGGTCGCAAGACCGTCGAGCAGGAGGAAGTCCTCCTCGTTGGTGGTGATGGGCTGGGTGTTGGTGTTGTAGGGGGAGTAGACCTCGACGGCGTCGCTCAGGTCCTGGTCAAAGTACAGCTGGCCGACGTGGTTGGCGGTCAGGTCGTAGATGGTGCCGTTGTCGCGGGCGGTGGCGTTGGGGTGGACGGCGACGTGGATGTGCTGGGTGCGGCCAGAGTAGTGACCGGGGTAGGTGGTCAGGAACTGGACGGCACCGTCGTCGTCGGTGAGCTGGAACCCACGGAGGAAAGTGTTGTTCAGGTTCTCGGGGGCCTCGGTGAAGTTGCCACCAGAGCCAACACCAGCGTAGACACCAGTCGAGTTGCAGTCTTTTTTTCTTGCATTAGCTTGGTGAACTGGGCCATGTCGCGGGATGGCTACTTACGCCAGATCTCGAACCAGTGGTCGGTGATGGGCTCACAGGTCTCGACGTCGTAGATGGCGACATCAAGGTACAGAGGAACACCCTCCTGAGTCTCGCGGACATCAGCTCGGACGTACTCGCCAGAGACGTCTGGCAACGCAGTCAGCAGGAAGTTCACTTAGACGCCAGGTAGTATCAGGAACCCACAGTAAGGACCCTCGGTCTCCTCGGGGGAGAGCACACACGAAGCGTCCTGGGCAAAGACGGTCTGGAGAGGAGTGGTCTCGTCAAAGTCGGCATCGGACAAGTGAGTCTTGTTGATGTCGGAAGGGTCACGTGCGAGGATACCACGCTTGGCGTTCATGGCGGCCAAGTTGCTGCGGCGCTCAATGGCACGCTCTTCGATACCGCGAGCCTTGTGCTTGGCGGCACAGTGGCCCAGGTTGGTTCGCTTCGAGTTGGCGGTGAACTCCTGGCGCTCCCGGAGCTCTTGCTGGATATCAGCTCCCGGGTGGGCAGCCACCAGGGTGGCCGCGACAGAGGCGACGACAGCAGCAGAGAAACGCATTTTGAAAGAGTGAATGGATGAAAGAGAGAATGAGGTGCTTCACGGCCAAGAGAGAGTCTTGACGATAGTCTGAGCCGTTGCTCTATATAGTGACAACGCTCACCATATTCGTTAGACGCCTGGATTCCCGGATCGTCCAGTATAGCCCTGAGCATACTTCATCAACTGCAAGGCGGCAAGGCCCATGTGGCTCTCGACCCCTGGTGTGGGGCGACAAACCATGTTAAATGATTAAGAAGCATTTACAAATGTACCTTTTAGAGTAGGCGTGCTATACTGCTGACGAGTCCCCCGGGCGGCAATGACAAGACGAGCAGTGAGGAGGCAAGGCCGGTCGCCCGCAAACAGTCGGTAGGGTACTCCGAAGAGAGTGAAATCCACGTCGTCCTCTCATCTCGGCAACGTGAATATCATGCGACGAATCGAGGCGGACCGCTTAGTCAACTGATGCAGCCTGGTTCCCCGGATAAGTGGAATTCCAATTGGCAATCCATCGTCCCCTATAGGAGCGGCGGCTGAGTATGGTAACTGAAAATGCGACGGTATAGTTATAGGGCATACGCAATCCTTTTTCTTGGCGGCAGCGATGTTGCCAATGAGACCTTCCCGAGTGACACTGGTCGGGGGTTTTGCTGTGGTCGAGAAGTTTCAAAGCAGATGTCCTTCCTCTTTCGGTCGTTGTGATCGCCAGAAGCCGGTTAAAATGGGCAAAGCAACATTGCCCCAACTCAGACGACTGCAGCGACCCAATAACTTGGCACCTCTGTTTCCACATGTCACGTGAAAATAAAGTAATACCTGGGTATTTATGCTTAGCCAGGCACTTTATTCCCCGGCAATGTGATGGTAGATCCTCAGGGGTGCAGCCTCGGAAAGACTCCGGAGACTGGCCGCGGCATTTCCCCAGATTTGCGGCTGCTAATTCCAGATCGAGCCATGTCGGTAGAATAGTGAGATGAAAGTCAGCCGGTGCAATTGAGGGACAAGTCAGAAAGGCTCGATCGTACAGAGTATGGTGGTGCTTTGGACATTTGGTGGGTATTGAAACTAGAAAGTCGGCCAAGTCTTACCGATGACTTCGACGGTTTCCTCCGCCGAGCGGCGGAAGCTAAGAACCTCGGAAGTGGTCTGACCAATCCAAGCTGACTTCTTTGCTTCGTCTATCGCTTGGCAACTGACTTCAAGTCTTGGATTGTCACATTGCCACGCATCGCTTGACTCGAGCCTCCATGAGAACCGCAACCTTTCTGATATACTTGGAAAACAAGCCGTGACGGCAGGTCTTGATATGGCAGAAGCAAACAATTCTCAGAGGGACGCGTCTCCCTTGGCGCCGGCTAGACCACAATCGAGAAGGAAGATTCGCAGAGGTACGATCAGCTGCTGGGAGTGCAAGCGGCGGAAAATACGCTGCGCATTTGCTTCTTCCGTCGACACCGTCTGCAACGGGTGCCAGCGCCGGGGGACGAAATGCATCAGCCAAGACTTGCCCGACCATCCCGAACCGCCACATTCCGAGAGCCTGCGCGAGATGGGTTCTAGGATGAGCCGGATGGAAGCGCTGATCGAGCGATTGACCGCACGACTGGATGGCGAGCCGAGGGTCAGCGGCGTATCCGAGACTGCCTTGGCTGCATCCAACGAGATGGAAATAGACACCCGGGGTCCCTCGAGGCCTTGGCCTCCAGCGCATCATGTGAATACTACAGCGCCTGTTCAAGTTCTTTGGCAGTCTAACCCTCCACGTGATACAACGGTTAGTAGCACTTCAATTGGATCTTCATTCATGTCTAGTATAACAATTTGAATTCAGGATGAAACGGGGCCGTCCACGATTTGTCGCTTTTCGCTACAATCAACATCTTCCACTACTGTGAGAGCTGAAAGCCAAAGGGGGGATGATGTAGATAAGTATAGTCGAATATCTGATGCGCTTCGCGAGGCATGGCCAAGTGACCATGATCTCCAGATCATCGTCAACATTCCGCATGGGGCCTCGGGGCTTCTTCACGGAATTGTGGACAAGCCTTTTTCTTATTTCAGTACCCAGACTCCTCCTTCACCACGAGAAATACTCCGATTGCCATCATCTGGATCTCATCCCGTTGCACTAGCACGTAAACTTTTAACCTTGGCTTCGTTCCTGCAATGTGTTCCGTCGTCTTCTTTGCAAAGCTTCTCGAGTCTCAGCACCAGCCATGTCAACATCATGACCCGGGCAGTCGACACCGCAGTCAAATTAGTCGTCAGTGATGATGACTTGGTGGACTCGGTCGAAGGTATAGAGTGTATCATGATCTATAGCTTGTATGAGAACAACAAAGGAAACCTACGCCGAGCATGGGTAGTTCTACGCCGCGCCATGACCCTCGCACAAGTCATGGGCCTGCATCAGGGAGCACACGCGCCGCTGCCGAAAACGGCTTGTGTCGAGACCCGACGCCGTATTCACCCAGAGCACATGTGGCGTCGACTGAACCAGTCGGACCAGTACCTCTCGCTGGTGCTCGGTTTGCCCCCGGCCTGTACTCAGAGCGGCGAGCTCAGTGACCCGGCCACGTTGGAACGTTGCACAGCGGCAGAAAGAATGGAACGGCTCGAAGCAATAGCCTCTGGTCACATACTGCGGCGTAACACGACCAACCTGGGCGATCTCAATGCAACCCAAGAGATTGATGAGATATTGCGGAAAGCCTCCGAGTGTATGCCGCCCCAGTGGTGGCTCATGCCAGACTTGGCGTTCTCATTTGATGATGAGGTGCAGGCCTTTCGTGAAACGGTCCGCATCACGACACAGTTTACAAATTATACTCTCTTGCTGCACCTGCACCTGCCCTACGTGCTCTGCTCCTCGGACGACCAAACATATGACCAGAGCAAGATCACCGCCGCAACGGCGAGCCGCGAGATACTCGTGCGCTACTTGGCCATCCGGGGCTGCGACCCGACGTCGTTCTATTGTCGAGGTATCGAATTTATCGCGTTCATAGCGTGTACCGTCCTCACTCTAGCACACATCCAGGCCCATTGTCTGCCTTCCATCCCGGGCGAGCACAACTTGCATCAGATTAGAGGCGCCGTCTTTGCCTTTCTCAAGCACCAACGCCTCAGCGACCGCGGCATCATGGAACGAGTGCTCGAGAGCATGGACCGCATGGTCAAAAGCAACGGCGACCGGATAGCCTCAAAGATAGCCGTTATTATTCGGCCGCTCCTTGCCATCGAGGCCAACGCTGCACGTGGTAGCCATTACGAGACGCGTTCATCCCTAGGGGTGAAAAAAGAGGATCTAGAATGCAACGGAAACCTGTGTAAAGACGACAGCTTGTTACACATCTACATACCAAACACTGGAACCGTCGACATTGAGCACTGCGGCCAGTCCAGGTCGACAAATTGTCCGCCTGCGACAATGCTACGCTCGGCTAGTCCAGACGTCTTTCGTGCAGACCTAGAATCCGCGGGTCACTGGCCATTGGTTGGCGAGCCAGTCAATGGAGACACGTCTATACATCCTGGTACTTGTACTGAACCATCGTCGGTCGTGGGTGTCGCATCCCCCGCGGACGACTGGGCTCTGGAGGGCGTAGATTTGGCGCTCTTTGACAGTATTTTCAATGGAGTGGAAATGTCAGGTATAGATTCAGCCGAGGACTGTTCACATTTTATAGGTGATGTATCGACTGGATAGGTAGTATTCCATCAGTCATGGCTTATTCTTGCCATAATGAACCATCTGGTATCGAGTCTTACCCTGCCTACGAGACCGCGCAAGTCGATTGTCAAGGCCGACACAGAGATGAAGCTGAGACAACTCGGCTCATACATCGCAGGGGAAACACGCACCTAGTTCTGCAATTCATTGTGGACATCAGACTCATTATCGGCTTGTAGATTGATCTATGTCCCTACTACCGAATCTTTTGTGCAACGTGTTCTGTTTCCGTTTTTGGCTGCAATATGCCCATGGGAAGCCGTGCTATTTACAAAACAACGAATCGATGACTTTCTGCGTCCATTAACGTGCTCGTGGATGACACAGCCCGATGCACCATTCGTCCATACTATCTTCATTCCTGAAAGCTTCCATTGATCGCATTGCAGCACTGAGTGGGAATGTCTGTGGCGTGAACATCTTGTCATATGTGCAAGACGCCTCGCACAGATCCACGCCTGCACGCTCATATAATCTAATACATCCTGTGTCAGTTCCTAAGTCAACCATCTTGATATCAAATCCTTTTCATGGCTCATGTCTGGGTGGTCGCTGGCACACAAAGGGCTGTCGACCAGATTCAACCTCCCTTATCTGCGTTGGGTGGATTCAAATACCCCATGGATCCTTCATCGTTGCTCTGGTTCGTAACATCCACCTGCCATGACAAGATTCATTCTTGTGAACATGACCTTGTGGACAGTTGTACGCTTGGTGGGAAAGCAGCTGATCTGATCCGGTGTGATCATGACCTCCTTGCCCTTCTTCTTTCCGGTGCCAGTCGTACCGGTACTGGATGCTCCCTGCGTATTGCCAGCAGTGGCTTTGCCATCGGCACCTGTACCGCTGCCACTGGCGACAGCTGTACCATCTCCACCTTCCACTTGTGCTGCTGTACGCGTGCCCTCTGCTGGCATCTCGATGTCCCAAACGCGGACAGTCATGTCGGCTCCTCCGCTTACGAGTGTGTTGCTTTCGACGTTGAAGCTGATTGACCAGATACCATTGCGGCCATGGCCTCGCATGCGCTTGATTCGTTCACCCTTGGAAATATCCCAGAGAATGATGTTGCCGCCAGTATCTGCCGACGCCAATATCTTGCCGTTGGGTGAAACTTCCATTGTAGAGATGTAGTCGGTGTGTCCGGTGAAGATTCGGACGCAGTTGCCCGTCGAGACGGACCACATTCGAATAGTCTTGTCTGCCTCGTCAGAAGCGGAGAACACATAGGCGCCATTGGGATGCCAGCAGAGCGAGGAGATGGGAGTATCGTGTCCGACCATCAGCCGGACATACGACACACGGTCTTGCGACCAGATGCGAACCGTCTTGTCCCAACCACCAGTAGCGAAATAGTGGCCATGAGGGCCCCATGCCAACTTCATGATTGGACCGTAGTGTCCCTTGTAGACGCAGAGGCAAGTCCATGTCTCCAAGGACCAAAGTCGGATCTGTCCATCAAACGAACAGGAGATGAGCAGCTTTGCATCTGTGTCGACTTTCGGTCCGTCTTCATATATGTTCTTGTCGAAATTCTTGACCGCATCGGAGAAGGCAACAGAGTAGACGGGACCAGAATGGCCGATGAGTTTGCGGTTGTTCATTTTCAGGTTCTGCTCGCTTGGAAGCTGCGACTTGAGCGGCGATCCGTCCAATGTCCAGACTCGGATGTAGGATTCGGTCGTACCAACGGCCACGAGCTTCTGATCATTGGAGAAGTCCATGCAAGAGTAACTGAACGCACAGGTGAGAATCAATTCGACTTGAGGAAGCATCAGAAACTTACCTTCCCAGACTGTTGTGGAATGTGTACATGCAGACAGTCACTGCAGGACCAACTCCGCCCGTTCGACCTTCGATCTTGAAGCGATCTCTGTTCTCTCGCACCTTTTGCATCTCCATGATAATATCTCTGGCTCTGGAAGGTGGGTATGGTATGTCGGTCCGCTGTGGCGAGTCTCCGGCTTCCTTCTTGATAGGATGCATCAGATTGAACTCGTCCACCAGGGAACGTGCTCCATCTCGTGGTGGGTTCTGCTTGTCCTCGTCCTCCAATTCCGCAAGAACGTCTCCTCGCAGATCAGTTTCCATCGGAAGAGGTCCCAGCTTCAAAGCAGTGTTGTTGCCGTTCTCAAGTATCTCCTTATTGAGCGTGACAGCGCCAGCTGCAGGGATGCCAGGAATGCCTTCTTGCGCATCAACGTCATCCAGCTCCAGATTTCTGGCTCGTCGATAGATCGCTTCGAAGCTGAAAGGCTCAATGGGACCCCGCTCGATGGACTCGACCTCGCAGAATGTGGCTAGAATGTAGCTAACAATGTTGCCGCACTCTTCAGAGTCGCGTTCCAGGAAGTTGAAAAGATTTCCCGTAGAGAACTTATTCAACGGTATCCTGTACTTGTTCTTAAGGTAGAGGCGAGCTACCGGGTTTTCCTCGAGTTGCTTGGGGGTCTTGACTAGCTTCAGGCTGTTGACTTCGTCGGCACGGATGTTCTTAAACCGCTCATTGTACTGGAACATGAAAGATTCGGCACGAAGCTTGTACTCAAACTTGACGAGGTCAAGGTAGGAGTAGACAAAGACGGGCCAAAGGAGCTTTCCAAGCTCAAACTAGATGATGTGTTAGACCGGCCTGCAAACGGTGATTTGCGTAGGCTTACCTTGTAGAGGTCAAGGGAGTTGTCCACCCATTTGAGGAGGTGCTCAAAGGCAGTAACATATTTGTCAGGCTTCAGTCTCTTATTCTCTTCTTCCTCGGACTTGGTGTTGCCGCCAGCAATCTCCTTTCGAAATGCTTCCTCCGTGCGAGTGTAGCCACGCTTGATCAGATAATCCGTAACCTGAGCATTGTCAGTAAAGCCTATTCGTGTAACAAGTGGTCGAGCCATGAAAGTCGCGGGTACGTTCTTGTTGACGGAGTTCGTTGTCAAAAGCGGCCCAGCCGTGGATGTCGCTGGTACGCTTCTGCTGACGGAGTCCGCTGCCACAGGCGGTCGAGCCATGGAAGTCGCTGGTATGCTTCTTCTGATGGCGTCCGCTGCTTCAACGGTACCTTGCGCCTGGGGCTGCGGATACAGCCCTCCTACAGTAGGGTGCGGCTTGGGGTGCTTGGGCATGGTGAAATGTTGAGTCTGGGAAGCCGTAGCCTGGTGGTTGTATTTGGGAAGGTGTTGTCAGGATCATGGTGAGAGGGTTGCAGTTGCCAGAAGCTTGGTGGGTAGTCTCGAGGAAAGGAGCTTGCAAACGGAGCTTGGGTGCAACGAGTGGGCGATCTCTCAGGACAACCACCGGACGACCAGCAACGAACAGCAGATATTTGATTGTGCCATCGCCCAAAGTGTTGTCTTGGTGACAACATAGGAGCAGCGCCAACTGGCCACCCTCAGGCCGCAACAGTGGTGATGTCCATCGCCGAGTCCCAACATATGCGTGCCACAGATGGTTCATGGTAGAGAACCAAAAAAAAGCTGGGTCCTTGGGATCGTCGACAGTCACATGGCACCGCCAAGATTGCATCTCATATGGCCGATGGGGTGATGGGATTGGTGTAGCAAGGTGAGTGCAAGGTAGCGTCAAATCGATACACTTATCACGTGCATTTCCCGTGACGTTCTTGGGAAAGTTGCCAGGCAACATGCCAGAGCATACACATCTTGTTGGAGTCCAGGAAGGGCGTGGAAGAACGGGGCATCTCGGGGCATGTTCATTTGGCCGTACTTACTATTTGATTCAAGTTCTGGTTGTTCGGAGGGGCCGTCGAGGTGGTTGCCGACGTTGTCGGAGCGGCTGCACCAGGTGTGGGCGGCGGAGCTGGTGTGAATGTGCTGCCAGCCTGGCCAGCACCAGTCGTGGGTGCACCGGCGTTAGACATGCTGATCCAAATGGTATTCCTGGAGGAAGGTGCTTTGTTGAAGTTCTTCTGTCTTGCCTAAGTGCGAGGCTTCCAAGTGGTGTGTCGCGTTGAACTGCATGCGCCGAGACAAGCTGGGCAGCGAGGCCCCGGGGAACCGTGGCGAAAATCCCAGAAATGGGTTCTTATGCCCCTAGGCCAGTGGTAGAGATGAGTGAATGATGGCACGCAGAGATGCGCTCGGCGTTGTTGATGAAATGCCCTCTATCGCGTCTTTGGTTTCGTGGGTGGATGAGGCTCCCAATTGTGGATGCGGCCAGAGGACGTTCAATTGATGTTCAGAGCGAAGCTGGGATGTGCCACTAGTACGTAATAGGTTAGATCATCCACCTTGCGGCAGCCCCACCAAGAATCTGGAGAGAGCTGGCAAGCTGCAAAATGAAGCCTGCAAGCTCAACAATGATGATTTACGTACTTACTGAAGTGGGGTGGATTTTGACCCTTGGGTCCTCGAATCAGTGCCAGCATCCAGCTTGTCAAGTGCTCATCTTCGTACAGAACAGCAATTAGCAACAGACGATTGCGACGCTCTGTTTTGCGACGCCGTTTACACACAGAATCCTTCAATGCGGCGTATCGACAGAATCTAGCGAATTGCAAATCTCAGACAACTGCAAAGTGCGCCTGGCCATCTCTTAGAACATCATGGTATCCCACGGCAACTTGGAGGAAACTCCATTCGCATCTTTCACCACTGCCGAGCGCATACAACAACTTGGGGAGATTGACGAAGTTTGTTTTAATAGATGTCACGCTTTTGAGGTTGAAGTTGACTAACGTCAAACTTTAGAGCATCGTCAGTCTCCTGCGCACTGCTGGTGCCGCTATCCAAAGCCTCAACAAGAAAGACCCCAACGAGGGAGACACGGTAATGGATGTCGACAACGGCGACGGCGATTCCGACGACGATGACGACGAAAGTGGCAAGGATAGAGCTTTCAAACATCAAATGAACGACTTCATGAGAACATTGCGATCCGTCAACGTCAGGATGAAGCGACAGATCTGGGGCTTGGAAGAAGCTGGCATCATCAAGTCCAGCGATGCTCCGGCGGGTGATGTAGCAGCTGACGACAACGGCAAGACGCTCGAACCGGATGGCAATGGCAAGATTGGTGGCATGGACGTCGGCTGGCTGAACAGCAGAAGCAACAAGGTGGAAAGAGACATGGAAGCAGAGCTCTGGGATCAGGCAGAGTCCTTCTTGAGGGACATGCTCAAGCAAGGGGAAACCAATGGCTCCAATGGCGATACCAGTATGACCCAGTGAATGGGGCTCGCGATAACATTTTCAGGCGTTTTAGGGTTGGTTTTTTACTACGGCTTCATGATACCCTAGATAACGGTTGACATTTGGAATATGAGACCAATTGTACGATCGCGGTTGGACACCCGCTTGTAGCGAGTTCTGGGATAAGCTGATGTCTTGTTGAATGTTCTCTCATATGGCTAGAGGCTGGAGGTTGAAACTTGATGCTGCGCAAGCAGCCTCAAAAGTTACATGTCCGTGTACGTTCACCGTGGTAAGAGCATAAAAATTGCCTGCAAAGCTCAGTGTGAGTACCATTCAATTCGTATGTCATGCAAAAATGAATTGCTACCCAATTGTTGCTCAGCCACGAAGGAGCTTTCTTGCAGCCAGGCTCCCTCGCAAAGAAGCTAAGCAGTCACCGTGTGGGCTCTTGGGCGGTAGCTTTCGTCACTGCCACCTCCGGTAATTGGCCCGAGCTTCCCTCCCTCTTTCAACAATTCCCATAGCATAGCTCGCACCTGTGACGACAGCTTCCCACCGATAAACACATTCTCATCATTCACGCTTTGCAAGATGGATTTCGGAGAAGGTGACTCGCCCTGGGGAGACGTGCCATCGCAGTCGTCCAAGCCGCCGTCTATAACCCAGCCGTCGCAAGAGGCCGAGTCCTCGCAGCCGTCCCAGCCGTCCGTCAAGACACCGGCGGCCCCCCGGGGCCCGCGAAAGCCAATACGCCGACTTCAGGCGCAACCGACGACAATCCAAGCTGACGATCCCCTCGGTCCCCTGGGACCTCTCGGCGATAACAATGCAGGCCCAGCTGTCGACTCGCAGGCTGATGAGCCACCGGCGCCGCCGCAGAAGGAGCAGTTGCCGATCCGCACAACGATGCCCCAGTCTGCGCGACAGCCCCAGCCTGGACCGAGAGACCCTCATTACATCGACGAAGATGACGAGGACCGACCTCTGGGTGCGAAAGTGCCTCCGCCGGTGCAATCAGCCCAGCCCAGCCAGGTCCGAAGCACCACCCAGCCAAGTGTGACTATCGAGCAGGCAGCAAAGCCAAGCTTCAATATCACTGTCGGCGATCCATACAAGGTCGGCGATCTGACCAGCTCCCACATTGTCTACTCGGTACGAACAAGGACAACATCGAAGGGTTACAAGCAACCGGAGTTTGAGGTTAAAAGGAGATATCGGGACTTTCTATGGCTCTACAACACCATGCATGGCAACAACCCGGGTGTTGTTGTCCCGCCACCTCCAGAGAAGCAGGCCCTCAACCGGTTCGACACAAACTTTGTGGAATCGCGTCGCCAAGCGTTGGAAAAGATGCTAAACAAGATCGCTGGTCACCCGACATTACAGCACGATCCTGACTTGAAGCTGTTCCTCGAGAGCGAGTCATTCAACGTCGATGTGAAGCACAAGGAACGCCGCGAGCCTATTCCAGGAGAGAGCAAGGGCGTATTCAGCTCTTTTGGTCTTGGTGTAGGCAGCAGCAACAAATTTGTCGAGCAGGACGACGTGAGTACTAGAAGTCAACGTTTTGGGATCAATCACTGATGACCAAGTTAGTGGTTCCACGATCGCAGGGTATACCTCGACGCGCTCGAGAACCAACTTCGGGCACTTTTGAAGTCTATGGACACGATGGTGAACCAGCGCAAGGCCATGGCTGAAGCTGCTGGAGACTTTTCGGCGTCACTTCATGCTTTATCTACTGTCGAGTTGAGCCACACCCTGTCCGGACCCTTGGATGCCTTGTCGGAACTCCAGATTACCATTAGAGATGTTTATGATCGACAAGCCCAGCAGGATGTCCTCACCTTTGGCATCGTCATCGATGAGTACATTCGCCTGATCGGCAGTGTGAAGAAGGCCTTTGAGCAAAGGCAAAAGGCATTTCACAGTTGGCACAGTGCTGAGTCGGAGTTGCAGAAACGTAAGGCGAGCCAGGACAAACTTCTCAGACAGGGCAAGTCGCAACAGGACCGACTGAACCAGGTGAGCGCCGAGGTCGCCGACGCTGAGCGCAAGGTTGTTCAAGCTAGACTCTTGTTTGACGACATGGGCCGGTTGATGCGCGCCGAGCTTGACAGATTCGAGCGTGAGAAGGTGGAGGACTTCAAGAGCGCCGTTGAGACATTCCTAGAGAGCTCCGTCGAAGCCCAAAAGGAGGTAAGCTATTTTGCTGGAATCCCGTTGACACGGCTCGAGCTAACAACCCTCTAGTTAATTGAGAAATGGGAGACATTCCTCATGCAACTCGATGCGGAGGACGATGAGACCGTCTTCTACCGACCGCCTGTCATTGACACGAGCGCTGGCAAGAGGCCCGCTGGTGACACTGCTGTGGATAGAGCCAGGGCGCGGATAGATGATGATTCTGATTGATTGGAGCAGATGGACTCGACTTTCACACATGCCAACCCTCCCACAGAGAAGTCCACTTTAGTAACATTTCACCGTAACTCCTTGCGTCCTGGATGGGCTATACCCAGTAGCGTCAGATAAAAAGAGTTGATAATCGAGTTTTGTACTTTTGACCCAGTAATCCATGCATAGATTTGACTTTCTATTGCTGTCATTATATGCAGATAAGTTGTACATATGATACAATTTTGATGACGGTATCGAGTGTTCGGTCCAGGAGTCCAAGCTGCTGGTCATGAATGTCCCTGTTGTAGCCCGTAGAGTGTGATTGAACGACACCCCAAAATATGTCCCTGTTGATGACAGCACTCCATGGCCATCGAAAATCCGGGACTTGGTGAACCACGCCTGGCAGCACCTTCAAGCCGCTCACTTCTTCTTGGAGGGGGCCGCCTTTGGCTTCTCGTCTTTTATCTCCACAGCATACCGAGAAACCAACTCGTCCAGGGAGAAGGGATCCTCCTCAACCGCCTTTGCCGCCATCTTCTCTGAGCCCTCAACAGCATCTGGCGCTGCTTCTTCCACGCCAGCTGGCAGATCCCAGGTCCGACCGAATCTCTCTCTGAAGGCGGCCAGCTTACCGGCCTCATCGACCTCGACGTTCTTGAGCGCCCTCTCGCTGGGGTTCCAGAGCAGGTGGTTGCGCGTGTCCTTGACGGACTTGTACAGGGCGTACGGCGACGTCGTGCGCATCGTGTACGTCGAGCCGTCGGAGAGCTGGACCAGCTGTGTGAACATGTACGGCCGCTTGTGCCGGCGGATCAGGTTGGCGTTGCGCGTCTGCTGCTGGGTCTGTGCCGACAGGAAGCTGGGCGACAGCGAAGTCGAGGTCACCGAGGACGTCGTTGTGCTCGTCTGTGGTGTCAGGGAGTTGATGGAGAGGGCGCACGTCGGGCGCCTCGATAGTCGGAGAGTCGCCATTGCGTTGTGTATTTTGTGATGTTCCGACGGGTGCTACAGTGACCCTCGTGCCTGTGACTCCAGCGCTTGTTCGATCGACTTGATTTGAGGCGTAGATGCAGCCGCAGCGAATTGATTCGAGGTGAAAGATGGGATAGCTGTCGCGAGGAGTGTTCCTCAATCCTGACCAGCGTCGACGATGCGCCTAGCTGCACCTCAAAAAATATTACGGCGGCGGCCGGGGGTCGCCAGCCGGAGTGGATCCTCCCATCTGAGAGCTACCAGCACCCCTGCATTAAATGTTCTTATCGATATCGGCGCGGGTCGTAGAAGTGACGCGCCTAATAAAATCATAGGACCTGCATGGGAGCTTCAACTTTATGGTATTGCGCATTTCATGAAGCTGATCAAAGCTCGCTACAGCGTTCTTGTCGCAAGACTTCTTCTTTTCAATCGACAATTATTTTCTTCTTTCTATTCCCCTTATGGTTACCAGACTATGCAATGACAAGTGTTCGGTGCCTTGCGGCAGCGTCGAGGTCGCCGTTCAGTCACCATGCGGTCGTTCGTCCTGGCTTAGACACAATCGCAGCCAAGTGCAGAGCATCTGCTGCAGCCCGGTCGTATAGCACGGATTCGCCTGAAAGTACGTCTCTGCGAGCCGCAAGCGACCATACAAGCACTGACCGGGCATCCAGCAACCAAAGGAGAACCCGAACGACCTGAAGACGAGGCACATGAGAAGACCACTACTGCGCAAGCCGCTGCCACGCCCAGCACAGAATTCGACACGTCCTTAGATGCGCTCGAGTCCGCGAAAAATTATCCCAAGAATTCACAGTCCCACCACTTCACACCGAATGAGGATGGCATCATTAAAAGGGTGTTTTCGAGGACAGCGGAAGACAGGGCGAAAGAGACGGCTCGAGCACCCACCTTCGATCCAAACATGTTTCGCAAGTTGATGCAACATGTTGTACATCCCGTGGTTGTCGTCTCGAGTCTACAATTGCCTCCTATGCCTCTGCAAGTGACAAGAAAGTACTATCTGCCTGCAAACAATGGGAAAGAAGCTGCTGCAGGTGGACAAGATCTTGATTTTGAGAGCAATGGTGCTCAACAAAATATTAAGGCCGAAGAAGATCGTGATTTCGAGAGCCATTTTAAAACGAGACATACCGATGGTCATCAACGAGATGTCAAAGCCGAAAAGGGTGCGAAACAACAAGACGGCAAAGTCGATAAAGCTGCCAGGCAAAAAAATCACCAACCGAGCGCCAGGGGCCCACGAGACATCGAAGCGGAAGAGGCCGCCAAACAACAATACATTGATAATCTTGATGTCTTGGACCCGACAGTTCCCGACTCGTTAAAGCCAGTACCACGCGCCATGACCGTTGGCTCTTTCACGTCACTTGGTGTCGAACCTGTCCCACGTGTGATCTTCAACGTCAACCTTCCAAGTAAGACGTGGAATGCTATCAAGAGTTCCCGCCGCTTCAACATCCATGTCCTTGCCGATAACACTCATGGCGCACGCCTCGCACAGCACTACTCGAGGGGTCGCTCCAGGATAGGCCACGTTCCAAACGGGCCTGCAAACTTGCTCAGAATCAAGTATTTTGACAGACTGATTCGTGGCATCATGGTCCACGGAGCGAATACCTGGAAAGACGAGTGGAATATGTGGCGACAACGTAAATCCCGGAGTCCTGATATGAATGTCTGGGCTCCGCTCTCAAGAAAAGCAATACCCAGGTTCGAAAGCGATGGCGTCCTCTACACTTTGCGTTGCGTAGTAAAGTCATCGGAAAATACTTTCGCAGTTGGACAATACGGACACGGGCTCATCAAACTGGACGAGACAACTGGTATCGTGATCGGAACGGTACAGGATGTTGTTTATGGCGCTCTTGACAAGGAGACTACACCAGAAAAGGAGGGCTCCCCAGAAGTTCGCGGTGGGTTGACATATTCGGCACGACAGTTTCTCCAGCGCGGGCAACCCATCGACATGTTTGCACACAAACGAAAGTCCAGGCATGAACCCAAGGATACCAAGGAGACTCCACTGACGCCTGAGGAGGAATTCTTTAAATGGTTTGACGATGAAAACCCGGACAACCTAGACACGCGGCCTATATTCTACTCAGAGTAGTGTGCGTGCACCTCAGGTAATTATGACAACGAATTGTCTGTGGCTGATTGAGTACCAACCCGCTGTACACACAAGAAACTATTGCGCTCCGGTCACAGATCGTACCTCGCTTCTGAAAGCCATGCGGTCAATACAGTATCTTCGGATGCGAGACTCGCTGTATATAAGATTGCATGTACTTATATTAGAACCTATTGCTAATACCGTCAAGCACGTAAGATCAGTGCGACGAAGCCCTCTTATATCGGATTCAATATCAAGAAATTGATTCCAGCTGCTTTAAATCTGCAACGCCGGACGCCCTCGATAAATCTTTTCTTTGCTGGCAACATGATGGTCTGGTCAACATGGTCCGTGGCTGGAACCAAGGACAAACTCAACAGCAATATGTGCGCTCCGTTGCGCGCGTTCGGGAAGTCACTGTAACTCGACATGACTATTTTGGCCTTCAGCCTTATCATAGTCACATTAGAAAGCGGGAACTATATCATACGCATACAGTTTGGGCGCTTCGAAGTGTACCTTGTGTAGCAGCATTCGTGTCGCATTACAGCCGATTTGCCGTCTGTAAACTCCACCTGGGTTTCACACAAACTTCTTTCATGTAAGTAAATTGACTACTCAGACAATCCGCCACCAGCAACTTGACTATATCTAGTACTATGCAGAAGCGAAAGTGGGCATTTATGGAGTACAGTCAATAGTCGCCCGGAAGTAGGAACGATAATTGCTTATTACGATAGCTGAGAATGGCGAATAGGTACAGTGCACACTCCCGGTGGCCCTACCTCGGCTGCAAATGGTGCCCGATCTCCGTACTTGGCTGAGACTTAGTTTATAGCTGAGTATCACTGCCTTGGCGGCGACCTGTGGCAATCACATCACAGCTCCACGACAGCGACAGCGACAACTGGCTTGCATGGATCTGGATCTGCTCGGACTATCGGTATGTCCCAACGACCCGCTTGTGCTCCGTTATTGGGTCTCCCGGCCTCCATACAAAGTGACCAATCAGTTTGGGCATGCATGAACCAAACCCCAACTTTGCCCAGAATGCCTTGCGATGCATTCAGTGACCGGGATGGTTGATCAGTGCGGAGGGCTATACCGCACTTATACACACATCTTGGCATTTTCTGGCGACTACAGTGTGTATAGCTTACCGTGGCAGCACTGTAAGACTTCAGCCGTCCTCTCTCGCGAGGTTTCAATGGTATCTGGAAACTTATCTGCTTGTTTAAATTACTTTCCCCTCTGGTCTTCTGCCTTTGTGTTTTTATAGTCCCAGCTGTGTGAAGTACAGCCATGGCAAAGTCAAATTCGTGGCCGTGGAAGGCCTATCAGCCGCTGCGACTAGCTTGGCAATTATACTATCTCAGCGCACTCCTAGCGCGCCTCCCATTCTGGATTGTCAAGTTCTCACTCTTCCGATCACTCAGACCTCACCCCGAGTGGAATTTTGAGCAATCGCTTCGAGCGCGCCTCATCCGCCAGGTGGTCGAAGCCCAGAGCCAGATTGGCATCAGCGATCCCATCTCTCTCAAGCCCGGCCGCGAGAAGGAGAGGTTCAAGACCATTACCCCGTTCCCCAAGAACTTATACAAAGGTCCACTCGAATCTTTAAGTGTCACGCCCACGACGATAGGAGGGACTTGGTATCCGGCGCTCAAGTCGGCTCGGGACATAGGACCGCAAGGCACCGTTGTTCTGCACATCCACGGCGGCGCTTTCGTCATCGGCGACGGTCGAACAGAGCACTTGGGGTTCTTGTCCAACACGCTGATCAAATACGCACGGGTCGATGCCGTCTTTGCTCCGCAGTACCGGCTGTCGGGTTATGGCGATACCAATCCCTTTCCTGCTGGTCTGCAGGACGTCTTGACCAGCTATCTGTACCTCTTGCGAACTCTCGAGATCCCGTCCCGAAACATCGTCCTTTCCGGCGACAGCGCAGGCGGCAATCTCGCGATTGCTTTTCTCCGCTACTTGGGCGAGTACGGAAACGACCTGGGAATTCCCAACCCGCAGAGCGCAGTCCTCATCTCGCCGTGGGTGTCGCCACAGAACTCTCTGGGAGACGACATCACCTATCTGAGCAATCCCAATTACCCGACGGATATACTGCCGCCCGAGTTTACACGATGGGGCGCAGCTACCTACGCGGCCAAGACTCCCGTGTCTGATCCTTACATTACACCGTTGGGGAACCCATTCCAGACCCGCGTTCCGATGTTCGTCACGCAGGGTGCTATAGAGATACTCGAGATCGATGGAACCCAATGGGTCAAGGAGATGACCCGGCAAGAAGGAAACAAGATCGAGTCGGCGTACGAGCCTCTGGCGATCCACGACACGCTGCTGATAGGTGACAAAAGTGGCTGGGTCGAGAGCGCCAGGAAGGTGGCAGGGCAAATCGGCGATTTCATCGAGGCGTCTGGTCGTCCTCAGGATACTAGCCGGGATGATATTCCCTTGAAGTTGTAAATGCGATAGTTCTAGACCATTGTTCCAGTTTCTTAGCTAATGGATTATGATTACATTTCTTGATGATTGGTCTTCCATAAATCAAAGTACATCGTTCCATGGACATTACTACGCGTTTCAAACTGGAATTCTTGCATAATTATTCTATGTAGGTTATGGAAAACATTCTCCTTCACAGTCCTCGACACTGTGGGCTACCTCGGCTTCCTTCTTGGAATGCGGGGATCTGCATTCATCCTGATTGGTACGACCTCACCTCGCAACACCATTGCAACCCCAACAGGGATTGGAGAACACTGGGATCGAAACCTGGGACGATCTTTGCTCACGATAATCAGCCTTAAGAACCCCAAGAGCTTCGAAATAGCTCGGAATAGTAAAGTACGAGGTCATCGATGGTGGCTAGGCCCAGGTATCTAGGCATCAGTTGCGTACGGGGCCCCATATCGTTGAGTCCTTGAACGGAGTATATCGAGCTCCCAAATGTTCCTGCATGGCTGAAACGGGCAAGCAAGAACTGCTCCGCACGCGACCGCAGTCCACCTTGGAGGAGGTTGCTCAAGTGACATGGTACCGGCTACGTCAGTATGTGCTCTTCGGGTGAAGAAGGTCCTTGCCCCATCCCAGTGGTTTCCAAGGTTGTGCAGTGTGGCTACAACGGATGTTGTGCTACCGTATAAGTATATTCGACGTTCCATTTAGATCCCGAGGTTCCTACTCATCGTGAATTTCCCATTTATTTCTTGTGCGTAGACATCATGGCGGTCGCCGACGTAGTTCCCAGCACAGAGGAGTACGACCTCATCATCGTTGGTGCAGGAATTTCCGGCATCAATTGTGCCTATCGTCTACAGACCAGGCTGCCCAACCTGAAGTTTGCCATTCTCGAGAACCGAAGCGATATTGGTGGAACGTGGGATCTGTGGAAGTATCCGGGCATCCGGTCCGACTCGGATCTGCACACGTTCGGTTTCTCGTGGCAGCCATGGCCTCATGAGAGTCCCATCGCCGAAGGGCCACTTATCATCTCCTACATCAGAGAGTGTATATCGAAGCACGGTCTCGACAAATACATCAACCTTCGCCACAAGGTTCTCTCGGCAGACTGGTCGTCCAAGACAGACCGCTGGAGTCTCGCAGTGGAACACGAAGGGAAGAGGAAGACCTACACGTCCAAGTTCACGGTGCTTGGCGCGGGATACTATGACTTCAATCAGCCCCTGAAGGTTGACATTCCCGGACTGGATCGTTTCCAGGGAAAAGTCATCCACCCGCAGTTCTGGCCCGAGGACTATGATTACACTGACAAGAAGGTGGTCGTCATTGGCAGCGGCGCCACAGCGATCACGCTGCTCCCCAGTATGGCCAAGACGGCCAAACACATCACCATGCTGCAGAGGAGCCCGTCGTACATCATCGCCGCCTCGCAAAAGTGGCAGGGTATGATTCCGCGAGCGTGGTGGCCGCAATGGCTGCTCGCCTACGTCGAGAGGTGGTGGTACATGGCCTACGCGCAGCTGTCCGTCTTCCTGTGCGAGTGGTTCCCAAAGGCCATGAGAAAGTTCCTTCTCAAAGAGACGACCAAGCTCCTACCGACCCGTGTCGCCATCGATCCCCATTTCAAACCGCGCTACTTTCCGTGGGAGCAGCGCGTCTGCTTTGCGCCCGACGGCGATTTCTACCAAGCCCTGCACACGTCCAAGGCGGACGTCGTCACGTCGCGCATCAAGACGGTGACTGAAGACGGGATCGACCTCGACATTGGAAAGAAGCTCGATGCCGATCTGATAGTGACCGCGACGGGACTGCGCATGCAGTTTGGCGGCGGGATCCCGCTCCGCGTCGACGGCGAGCTGATCGATGTGGGCCAAAAGTTTATCTGGAACGGTGCCATGATCCAAGACACGCCGAACCTTTTCTTCATGGTTGGGTACACCAACGCCTCGTGGACCATGGGCGCCGACGACACGGCCTTCATCATCACCCGCCTCGTGCAGTGGATGGACTGCCGCGGCGTGCACGTGAGCGTGCCCCGGGTCCCCAGAGACACCCAGATGAAGAAGAAGCCGTACTGGCTGCTCACCTCGACCTACGCCAAGGAGGCCGAGGGCCGAAACCCGAAGTATGGGGACCGGGGTCCTTGGAGGGCCAAGAACAAGGTCATCAATGACTATATACATGCGAGGTTTGGAAATTTCACCCAAGGATTACATTTTGTGAATTGAGAATGGGAGGTATTGCGTGGTGTTTTTGCTATCCAGTGTGGTACTTTTTTATGCGGCGCTATACTTTGCAGCGAGATATTCTTGAGAGTTTCCACATTCAGATACAGAGTGCTTTATTGGACCGAAATCCGTCAGCTTACAGTCTCAAGTGGTGGTTTTCCGATGAATATGCTATAAGCAATAAGCGATAGAGAAATGTTGCAGCCTTCACTATTCACACAATTGAGTATAATCAACGACCAACTCATCGACCTAATCTGAGCGAGGTTAGGCAGACCTCGCAAGCAGGGCATAATCGGAGAGAATCAAACTTCGACTCTCGGCTCTGGTGCCAGGAGCTTCCGCCCCATAGTTGCAGATCGATACCTTAGTTCAGGCGAGATACTCCTCATCGCGACGAATCAGATTGCTCATATGTGTACTTGCTGTAGGACAGTTGAGCTGGGTCCATATTCCATGTTGCGGGGTAAGACAGGGTTCAGCTTTAACTAGTCATTTTTAGAACGATTTCGTGGCCAGGCGAGACTCGTACTGATCGGAGAGACCTGCCCTGTGTCAATGTGTGTTGGTCATTGATGAGAGGTGCACGAGCAAAGCTGCGCCGCTCGGCATAGGTTGATAGGTGTGCCAGAGTCGAGATCTGACATATGATCCGCTGCGGGGAGCTTACAGAACGACATCAAGCCTCGGTCGCCCCTCTTCGAATACGACGATCGTTTTCCCAAAGCTGAAAACTGTTGTGGTCGCTTCTTTCCCATGAAAGGTGCCGGGTTTAGGGAAGACTTCCTGTGATAGCTTATTCACAACGAGTCTTGGCAGCAGACGAGCCCCTGCGGGCCCTGCATCAAAGCGCATGGGACTCTGTTGGGTGACATCTCCATTTCTCAACAACGTCTGCTCATCTCATATCATAACACCAGCCCGGCGGCATCTATTCTGATCTCCCAAACAATCCGTAAATTACAATTCCAAGATGGCAACAGACGTAGCCGCATCAGACCTGGTGCCTGAGCATGAAGACATCTCCCTTCCCGACCCGCCCTCGCCATCGTTTTTCACCGAGGCGCAATGGAAGACCTGGTGGGCGCTGATGGACACAGTGATCCCGTCGGTCGGTCCAAAGTCAGAAGGAGCCGACGGCCGGCTTGAGATATCGTCGACCCTGCTCGAGGGCTACTACGATGCCTTCAAGAGCAAGTCCAACGCCCCGCCAAGCCAGGCCGACTTTGAGGCGTACTTGTCCGAGAAGCCATCCGAGAACGAGGCCTTCCGGGCTCACATCTACAGGACGATGGCGGGGCTTCCCAAAGAGATGAGAGGGCAGCTCGAATCGGCCGTCAATCTTCTTGGGTGCGTGAATTTCTAGATAGCAGCGTCTGGTGTGCTTTTATACTAACAGTGTCAGATCTCGCTTCGGAAGCCTGATGATCAGTGGCTACATGACGCCATTCTGCGACCTGTCTGCGGATGCCAGAGAAAAGGTCATCCAATCATGGCAGGCGTCGTATTTTTCTTCCTTTCACAGCCTGGCAAAGTCAATCTGCCAGATCGCGACAAATCACTGGGTCATGACCAGTCCCCTGTTTCGCAGCTTGAGCGGCTGGAAAGACTTCCCTGATGGGTACAAGAAGGGACAGGCAGCCGACTACACGTTCAAACAGTTCGAGGCTGGCGATGAGCCGCATGTTATTGAGACCGACGTTGTCATTGTGGGCTCGGGCTGCGGCGGGGGTGTCTGCGCAGAGGTGTTGGCCAAAGCTGGGCATCGGGTGCTGGTTGTGGAGAAGGGATACTACTTCCCGCCTGCCCAGTTGCCGATGAAACAGGACACGGGAGGCTACTACCTCTTTGACGGAAACGGCATCGTGACGAGTGATGATGGATCGCTGTCCATCATGTCCGGCAGCACCTGGGGAGGTGGCGGTGCGGTCAATTGGGGAGTAAGCCTTCAGACACCTCAGTATGTGCGGCAGGAGTGGTCTAAGAAGCGCGGCTTGTCGGTGTTTGAGACACAGGAATTCCAGGATTCTCTCGACCGGGTCTGCGAGTTCATGGGTGTCTCCGACACTACTGTCCGCCAGAACCATCGCGGCCAGGTTCTCCTGGACGGGTCGAAGAAGCTGGGTTACAAGGCCAAAGTCACGCCGCACAACAATGGCAACAAGGACCACCACTGTGGCCAATGTCATCTGGGGTGTGGATCAGCCGGCAAGAAGGGCCCCGCTGTCAGTTGGCTTCCAGCCGCTGCCAAGGACGGCGCCGAGTTCATTGAGGGCTTCCAGGTCGACAAGGTGACGTTTGATGATTTCGCCTCTGGGAAGAAGGCCTCGGGCATCAAGGGCCGATGGATCTCCCGAGATGCTGACGGCAGTGTAAGCGGGCCATTGGAGAAGCGCATCACGAGAGACGTCGAGATCAAGGCAAAGCGGGTGATCATCTCTGGAGGCTCTTTGTGGAGTCCTGTGATTCTGCAAAAGAGTGGTCTTGCGGTAAGATCCAGTCCAAAACTTATTTCAAGTTTCTGGAGAAAGCTGACTTGTGACAACAGAACCCTCAGATAGGTCGAAACCTTGCCATGCATCCAGTCACAATTATCTGTGCATACTGGAAGGAAGACGTCAACCCATGGGAAGGTGAGTCGTTTGGCTCTTCTTTGTTTAAAACCGCTAACGCGTGCCAGGATGCGCCATCAGCAGTGTCGTGACGACTTTTGAAGATTTGGATAACGAAGGCAACGGGACGAAATTGGAGGGCTTGTGTATGGTGGTGAGTAACCATTTCCAAACCATGAACTGTTACCGGATCTGACGTTTTCCAGCCTTCGATTGTGATTCCGCAGATGAAGTGGCGAGGTGGTATAGACTTCAAGATGTCAGCCCTCCGATACCGAAACATGAACGCCTTCTTCTCCATGCCGCGCGACAAGGAGACCGGCCACATTTACACAGATTCAACGACTGGCAGGCCACGTATCGTGTATACTCCGGGTCCCTTTGACAGAGCCAATGCGCTTGAGGGAGTCATTGGCCTTCTCAAGATCTGCTTCACCGAAGGAGCAGAAGAGATACGCCCGAGCATCAAAGGCATCGAGCCATTCATCCGCAGCGCAGGCGAAGACGACAAGCTGGAAGCGGCCAGGTTCGAGAAGTGGCTGGACCAAATTCGTGCGTCAGGAATCAGCGCGACCGATGGCTGGGGATGTGCGCACCAAATGGGTTCAAATCGGATGAGCAAGTCCCCGGAGGACGGTGTCGTCGATTCCAAGGGCAAGGTATGGGGAGTCGAGGGTCTATATGTCGCCGATGCTAGTGTCTTCCCAACTGCCACTGGCGTGAACCCAATGGTGACGACCATGGCCATTGCGAACCTCATCGCCAAAGGAATAGCGACAGACCTCGATGCAGTGGCGGCTTAGCTTCGGAAATTGGGATACGAATTTCGAGGCTCAGCGTTTACTCGTAATGTCACGGAATGGTCAACACTAATGCATTGGGCGTCAGGCGTGGGGCATCTCTTAATTGTCTAATTATGTATATCGTGACCTATCATTTCTTTCAAAAATCTATGTACAACATGGGTATATATCGTCTCTTCTAAATCTTGGCGCTGGTCTGCTTCTGAAACTCCTCACTGAAGGGCCAGGTCGTGTAGCCCTTCTCCTCTCCGGCATTGTAGAACGTGTCCCTGTCGTACGGCGTCAGGGGAATGTCCTTCTGGACTCTGAACGGCAGGTCGGGCGTCGAGATGAAGTGGCGGCCGAACACGATGATGACGTTCTTGTCCTTGTACTCCTCGTCGACGGCCTTCTTGGCGCTTGCGGGCGTGAAGCCTCCAGCGATCAGGACGGGCGACTGGTTGTCCCAGGCGTTGAGGACAAAGTCGACTCCCTCGGTGGCCTCGTTGTCGGCGTTTCCGCTGATGCGGGACTCGACGACGTGGAGGTAGGCGAGGTTCAGAGCCTTGAGCTTCTTGGTCTCGTCGGTGAACTGCGGTACCGGATCCTTCATTCGCATGCCCTGGAACGGCGACCAGGGGGACAGGCGGATGGCGACCTTGTCGGCACCGACGGCGTCGACAACAGCGGTGGCAACCTCGATGGCGAAGCGGGAGCGGTTCTCGACGCTGCCACCGTACGCGTCGGTACGCTGGTTGGAGTTCTCCTGGGTGAACTGGTCGATCAGGTAGCCGTTGGCGCCGTGGATCTCGACACCGTCGAAACCGGCCTCGATGGCGTTGCGGGCAGCCTGTGCGTAGTCGGCGACGAACGACTTGATGTCGTCCACGGTCATCTCCTTGGGCACGGTAGCACCCTCGGCCTGCGGGATCGGGCTGGCGCCCTTGATCTCGATTCCCTCCTTCTTGGCGTTCTCCGGGTCGGCGACACGTCCCAGAGCCCAGAGCTGCATATACATGTAGCTCTTTTTGGCGTGAACAGCATCAGTCACCTCCTTCCAGGCGGCGATCTGCTCTTTGGACCAGATGCCGGGCACGAGTCCGTAGCCACCGGCCTGCTTGGAGATCAGGGTGGCTTCGGAAATAATAAGAGTACCCGGGACGGAGGCACGCTGGGCGTAGTATTCCTTGACGATGGGCAGCGGGACATGGTTCTCGTCTGCTCTGAACCGAGTAAGGGGAGCCATGGCAATGCGGTGTTGCAAAGTGACATTGCCCACCTTGAGGGGCTCGAAAAGGCGCGATGTAGACATGGTGGAAATTGTGTGGTTGTACAGTAAATCGTAGTAGATTTCGTCTATGGTCAATCACAATCACCTACCTGATGAAGAGGTTCTCAGCGACTTATATACAAAGTAGTATAAAGAATTATTAATCAGATGGAATGACCTCATGGAAGACTTTTTCTACGACCTTCGGCATCTCGACTCGGGCAATAAGTGGATACTCAGTAGTATGGGCATTGGGGACAGAGCGGTATAATCGAAGCGCAGGCTGTTCGATCCACTCAAGCCCCTGACTTGTTGTCGGCGACGCCTTGTTTGGGATGCGGGACGGTGCGGAAATCACCCATGCTCCATGCACACCTCAGCTATACTCGAGCTGGGGGGGCACTGTAGTTGGATTCTTTGGTTTATATCTGCTTGGTTGTGTGATCAGTACTTGTCTTGCACCAGGATGAATTCTACCTGTTTATGTTTAATGACTGTCCTCCTTGCATAACAGTCAATGTCTCGAGTCGGGACCGTTGGCAGCGATACAGCGCTACAGAGTCAGTCAGGTCCTCGGCCATGGAGCATAGCGTTGTTTCCAAGCGGTGTCTGAAAACACCACTACCGTACTATTCAGGCAATTTGACCAAGCATCTGATGAATAAGCATTTTCGGCGGCTATATTGCCCGCTGAAGAAGCGAAAAAAGCGGACACCCCTGGGCTTAGCGTGTGATTGATAATCCGCCACCATCTTCTCATCTGAAATGCATGGACAACGACGTCCTCATATTTCCAATCAGAGGTGCACGGGAATAGTCGATAATATGTATGATCCTGAGCCTCAGTATGAACTCAACAGACCTCATCCTAGTTCTTTTAGATTTATACTACCATCCACGGGCCGCCCAAAGAGAGATCTGACATTGACTAGGATAGTAGTATTTCTCCAATCAGATGCCAGTATGACTGTATAAGCTCAACTTTTGCTTCAGAATAAGCGATGTGGTACAGATCGGATCGTCTAAATTCAACAGTTTCAAACTTTTCAAGGAAGCGCGTGGTTATAACGGCGCGGATTCTCAGGAACGAGACCTATCCGTCTGATACCCGCGCATCCATACAGAAAGTCTCAATTGACAGAATGGTCGCAACCATAAGTCTGAATTTCCAAGTCGATTAGCAGTGACAATCCAGTGCCCGACACCATGAAGATCTAAGTAATCACACAGTCGAAGTGTGTTTCGCCGGGCAACCGGAGCGACTGAAGACACCGTTTGCCATCATCCAAGATATACGACACATTTGGAATCAGATGGGCAAAAGCAGGTCCATCCCTGAGCAGACCGGATGCGTGTTCCCGAACACATTGAACGCTACTCTATCCATTGCTCTGTTGGAGGACAAGCTTGCCTCGACCTAAGTTCCAGCTCCGGCGGGGGGATGCGTCGTGGTGGTGGTGCGACCCGATCTCAGCGGCCGGGGGCGTCGAAGCCGGGTGGACCTCGACCTGCTGTAGGTACCTAGCGGACCGGATTATCCAGGCGCCGGGGACAGCTCCCACCAAAGCAGATGAAAAAAACGGCACTAACGCGATCTCGAGCCCCACCAAAAAGTTTTCGGCAGAGCTCTCACCACCTCCACGCCAATCGACCCTGCAAAAAACATATCACGGCCAGCATCTCGTGACCAGTCTCTCGCCCAGTTAATCGCTCAGACTCTTCAGACGTGTCCACTCTTGCATCTCCCGCCGGAAATCCTGTTCCTCGACATCACCAAAAACCGACCGCCAAGATGCATTTGATGTACGTCCTCGACGCCAGCGGCAAGCGCACCTACACCCTGAAGAAGGTCCTCAGCGGCGAGGTCACCAAGTCTGCACACCCCGCCCGCTTCTCCCCCGACGACAAGTGGTCGCGCCAGCGTGTGACCCTCAAGAAGAGATATGGACTCCTGAACCTTGACGATGGTAAGCCCTATATCCCCAATCCCCAAGAGTCGCAAGACTTGGCGCGCATCGTGACAATACATAGGTCTGACATGATGGGTTCTTCTAGGTTCGTCCAAGGGCCCTGCCACTCTCAAATAAGCGCAATGGGAACAGAGTAGAGATCAATTGAAACTTTCGATGGGGACAAGAGTGCGACTATACGATGAAGATACAAATCCGACTGGAGATCGTGTTGGGCTTCTCACAGGATTGTGCATATAGGATTGGCGTTCAGGGAGTCAAAATATTTGGATTTTGAGTAGGCAGTTGCTCGGCCATATGAAGCATCGCATTATTTGCAACGAGCTTAAGACGGAAAAAAAAGACCACGAGAACCAGTTGGCAGACGAATTGATACTGACAGATACCCAAATGGCGGTTCCTGGACCGGCTGGCAAGGTACAAAAAAAAAACAAAGCTATAATCATCAAGGACAGATTTGTGGTGACGAGGGACATGAACATGCAGAGTCCAACTTGATACGATTGTGATGTTGGTTCATTCATTCGTTCATTTATTCATTTATGAAAATGGGGGCATTGCTGCACTTGACCCTCTATTTCCTCTTTTTCGAGTTGACATTCCGACCAGCTCCCACACGTGCTTTGCCAGGACCATTGGACCTGTAGCCCGTCAGGATTCCGGGTAGGTAATCCTCGTCCATCAGGTCTCGTTGCCGAAGCCGGCGGTCACTTTCTGTCTTCTGTGTATACTCCTTCTGGTCCTCGGCCAAGATGAGATCTCTTCCCCAGCCGTTCTGGCCGCCGCCTTGACCTCTGTACTTTCCGTTGGACGTTCCGTGGACTGGCTTTGGCACACTATAGACGGCACCTCTGTTGTTCCACTGGAAATTCTTCTTCAGGTGTACTTGGAAGTTGCCGTTCTGGTCGGTAGAGCAGCTCACTCTTGTGAGTGTGGGCTGTCCACAATTGGGGCAGAACTGTTTGCTCATGATGCGTGTGATCTTGAAGCATCCGTGGCAGCGAAGGACCCATTGCTTGACACGCGTGATCCGCGCGAGACTCGGCGAGACGAGGTTCAGGTTGATACGAAGGAGTACGTTCTGCATGGCGTAATCAGAGGTGAGCAATGCCACCTGGAGAACTCTCTGGATCGGCTGCTCGGGCGCTGCCTGCTGGTCCTTTTGTTGGTGCTTCTTCAGGTTGGATGGCGTAATCCATCCGTCTTCGTCATCGTCCTCGTCGTCTTCCACGACTTCGTGCTCATCTGATTGAGGTTGCTCTGGTGCGATTTCCTTCTCAGGCTCGAGAGTCAATGTGTCGAGTTGATGTGTGATTGCTTCTTGCGATACAACGGGCGTCTTCATCGGTACCTCAGTCCACGATTCTGCCTGTTGCTCCGGCTGCTGGGCGGAGGGTGCCTCCTCGGCAACGGCGTTCTCGACAGGTACATCTTCTGCGCTCGTGTTTGCGACGTCGAACTCGGTATTTGCCCCATCCTGTGCGGGTTCTTGCTCAACGTCGTTTGTAGTAGTATCTTCCGCGTTGCTGATAGTCGGTTCGGCAGCCTCGGCCTCATCCTTGGCGATCTGGGCGGGCGACTTTCCATTCACTCTCTTTTGCGAAGGCTCCTTTCGCAATCTCCAGTCGCCTCCGTTGCGCTCGCACTCTAGCTCGTAAGCCAAGGCGATCAAGTGCAAATCAGGCTTGCTGAGGACTTCGAGGTCACCAGTCCGGCGGGCGAAGCCGGTGACGAATTGAATGCTTTCGGGCTTTGGGCTGCGGAGAGTCAAGAATGGCATGAGCTGTGTCTGGACTCGTATCCTCGTTGCCTCGTCCTTGATCTCGGGGATGACGGATGGGAGCGTGTACAGCTCTTCGGCTTGCGCCAGGAGCGTGCTGATGGGCGGGTCATTCTTGATGAGCGGGCCGGTATCGATGATGAGGCTGTGGATGGGTTTTGAAGGCGCGGCCGGTGCCTCTTGAGGCGTCTTGACAGACTGCGACTGCGGCGGCAGCGTCTCCGCCGGCGGCTGGGCTTCTGTTGGCTGCTCCATCTTGCGATCGTTGATGCAGTGAATGGGAGATCTGATGGTGGGGTTGGGTTTACGCCCAAAATTCGATTATGGCGGGGTTCGACATTCTGAAAATTTGAGCGGTAGCGCCCGGCAGAACTGATAAGAGCCAAAGGGCACAGCTATCATTCTATCGCTATGTCATTTCCTTTCATGAACCGATTATTATATCAGCTACACGCCATGCTCAATTACGAAGATCTATTGTGCAGTTAGCAAAATCGCAATTGCTGTCTTCTTTGGGCACCTTATGTATTGGTCTTAAGAAAATAGCAATCTTAAAGGAGCAGGTGGTAATACCAAACCGTTTTCATACGGCCTTCGGGCATACTCTATACTTTGCAGCCCGCATTAGCGGCAGCAGATTTATGTATTATGACTGTCAGCCACGAAAGACATTTAAAGGTCCATATGGGTGGTATAGTTCGGCTACTGAAGCGAATGTCTGCTTATTTATCTAATACTTAATGTACAGAGAGTACCATGAATGGAGACGATGCCCTGGCTTGCCAAGGTCCGGTTGCAAGGTTGTTTTTGGCTAGTTCTTTTGTGTATACTAGTCGAAACCCAACACGACAGCATTACTGATTGGACTTGAATATAGCATGTGCTGGACGCCCAAAAATAATGCGAATTGCGTCTTTGCGGCGACTCCCGATCCGACTCGACTCGACTCGTGATATTCTATATTTCTGGATAGTCATCAGAGTAAAGGAAACACGATTTGATATACCGAGCTTCTACCACGGCACTTGCTTGATGCGGCGCTTATAAGTCCGCTATTGACCTCGGCAATTCGGGCAAAATTTCGACTAAATCCTTAAAGCAAAATCATCAGAAGTGCTGCACATGTTGGAAATTCGCAGGTAAACTGAGTCTGCCTAAGAAAAGAATGCACAAGGCATCGATTGCATCATAGGTATTCCATATCTTTGACAAGGCCAGACATTTTCCAAGATTGGGGAATGCGAGATCTAATAGGGAGACGACTGTGGTCAGGTTCTCCAGAATCCAGCAACTCATGCTCCTCTTCCTCAACCCACCAGGCACACGCTTGCGATTAACCAATAGAATCTAAGCCTTCCAGAAAAAAAATTATGTTCCACTATAATACCTATACTGCATATCTGAACCGTTCAACTGGTCATATCCACCCACCCGACGTTGCGGGACGAGCCTCGAATCTTCTATGATGCCGAAAGTGCTAAGATGCCACCCGCTTTTAGCAGTTCGGGGCACCCGCCCAACCTTCCATAGGGGGGCCCATGGAGAGACTAGGGGCGGCCCGCCGCTAAAATACAGCACTACTCATAACCACTATAGCGCCCAATCAGAGAGCAACTGCTTGACATTCAAGGTTGCCAATTTCATCCAACATCATTTTAGAAAGAATCGCCTGGCTATAACCGGAACCGAGAGACGATTGATTGCAACAAGACGTTTGCTTGTTAATTCTTTCCAGGCCAATGCCACACGGATGTGGTCATCTTGGCGCAACAGATTGATTAAGTGTTCAAATTCAAAGGTGCTTTCCATCGAACCACACTCCCATGCGACGAGGCGACAATGTTAATACGACAGATGGCAGAATTTCGACGGCCCATCCAATGTATCAGGTGAAGAACTGAGTAGCACCAGTTTCACTCACATTCGTACGTTAGGATACTCTGCTTGGCGTCTCTCTGAAGACACTTGTTACCTGCCCTGTGGTAGCACTTGAGAGCACAGACTCATTATGCCTAGCCGCCGCCACCGTGTAAGTCAAGTCCCAGTAGGTCACATTGTAGAGAAAGAGTCGCGAACAAATGAAGGGGCAAGAATCATGAAACTGCAATCCGGGGGCGAATGTGTTCTTCCAGCTTACTTATACAATCTTCTTCTCTCTAGTCGGACGATCGCATGATCTGAAGTCGGGATCCATGACAAGGGTTCGTCCGTAAAAGGCAAAACTTGGGACGCTCGTGGAACAGCAAGGTGGAAGGCCAGGCAATCCTGACTCCATGTCGTTCTTCGGTCGCGAGATCTTTCTCGAAGGCTGAAGACAAGATCTTGGGACGACCTGCAAGCCAGACACTTACTGGTTTATCTGCCGAGGTCTTGCGGACTTGAGCAATGCATGAATTCTTTTCCCCCTTGTACATCATATCCTGGATATGGCAGTATAGCAACACACAATGGCCTGGGCCCAACTGCAATGGCGGGCGGAGTCAAAGTGTTTCACCCACCACTTGTGGCCACCACCGACACAACACCAAGGAGAAAGACCAGTAGGTACGGACTTGGATCATTCGCAGGCACCATCTGAGGGTGGATGACGAGTTCATCGAATTGGCCAACGCCCCAAACGGGGGGATTCTTCCTGGATGCCGATTTGCGAAACGGAGAGTTGAAGAGGCCATTGGCTTTGCCGGCCGCCAGTCTCCGGGCTTTAGTCCGCAATCGTCCAAGGAGATAGACCTTGAGACGAGTTTCAGGATCCAGCTGTCCACACCAAGCCACCACCATGGTTTCCGACCTGTATGCGAGAGACACACAGACATTCACGATTACCGGGTTTCCCGCTGTCGTCGGCTTTTCTTTTTTTATATATAGACATGATCGTTGGGTCTTGTCGCAGATCTCTTGGATACGTAATCCGTCCACAGATCTTTGGCCACTGCCGAAAACTGCCATAAACACGCTCATCATCCAGGTTTTCTTCCGAACGAGCTTTACATCAGTATATACTCTCTTTGAAAATGAAGATCCTTACAGTCTTGGCATTGGGCGCCTCCATGGCGTTGGCAGCCCCGTCAAGTCCATCAAGCCCATCAACTCCGTCTACCCCGTCCAGCCCATCAAACAAGCCTTTGGTGCACGAGAAACCATCAGCAAGCACGACCAGCGATTGCACCTCGGAAGCCATCAACGAATGTGTTGCATCCCTAAATCTTGATGGGATAGCATGCTTCGCCCACGTCTGCACAACGACACGGACGGCAGAATTGCGGCGGCGCCAGGCGAGCAACGAGACCACAGCCCAAGAAGATGCCGGATTCAAGGTCGCCTCCGCCAACGATACGCCGGCGTCGTGCACCGAAGACAATCTGCTGGACTGTGCCGTCGCCCAGTGGAGGAATCCAGATGTCTGCTTCCAGCAGCTTTGCCTCTAGTGCGAGATGGCCCCCGGGGATGAATCTGCCATCTTCAACTAGTCCATCTCGGCTATCAAAGATAGGCAAACTAGTTACAGACTACAGCTATACATCCTTGTCCCAAGGAAAAATTCTGTATGCCGCACCATCTTGAGAGGAGAGGAAGCTCCCCCTATACATCAGCCATGAACCCCTTTTCGACGCGTTACGTTACAGAGAGACGAAAGATTTTGGACGCTGGCCTGTCGTCAAGCTGACTTCAGCCTTTGTACGATGCAGGGTGATACTGTACTTTTAGGGACTTGACTGGGGTTGGGCATGGCTTGCGAGCGATGAATGATGTGTCAAGCGAGGCGCTTTGATTTGGGCATAGAACATTGTTTGTTGTCTTTAGCGGGTTACTGATTTCTTTCTGTAATATTCCTAGAACTTACGTAAGGCTGATCTTGTATGTAGATATATTTCACTCGCTTGACTTGCCACAGATATGGTGCACATTTTCTTTGATACCCGCCTGCTTCAAAACTGATACGAAGAGAGCCATCATTAAACCGTGCCCGTAGTAACTTTTAGTATCATGTCATCCGACGCAAAAAAGGAAAAGCAACTCTTGCACATGCTAAATTGCTCTGACCTCCCTTGTCTTACTGATCGGTCTCGGCGATCTCGAGTCCACAATCCCCCCGGAGGCGGCTGATCGTCCTACCAGGCACTCCTTGGAAAGGCTTCGCAGCCGAGATTGAGATCGGGTGTACACTTCCTGGGAGTAGATATCCACCTGCCGCTGCGTATCAGATATCTGTAATTTCTGGAAGCTAGCCATGTATGTACACGATTCACGCAATCACAGGGCTTGTGAGCAAATAGTATCGCATTCGTCAGACGACTCGGCCGGGACAGTGGAGTTTCGGGGCAACGCTACTTGGAGTGGATAGAATAGTAACAACCAGCCAGCAGCCTACCGGATTCGTCAGCCCGAAGATATCACCAAGCCGCAAGTCGCCTCCAGCATAGTCTCTTGGCACACGCAGCCCATGGAGCTGTTGCGATATTAGCCCCCAATGATCATGAGGCCCACTCGTGAGTACTATACTATTGGGGAGAAGTTAGCGTTCTGGCGTAGTAGAGCAGGTTTTGAGAAGACCCCTGGTTTGGAGTAATCTAAGATTTTGTGTTCGTTCTGCTAGTTGATGCTAGCTACGATTCTTCTTACACATTAGCTAAATTGTAGGAGTTTTGTCCGAACCAGATGCCACGTCTTAAAATATCTCTCAGAGCCTAGAGGCTACCTGTTTGGGTCATTATGGCAATTTTATGCCGATGAAGCCCACCACTGCACATCTATTATCCATTGGGATCGACGCAACGAACCTGTCACAAAGAATAGAGCAACTGTCAAGCAATGTCATCTGAAACTCCGAAGATCAAAGCACCTCAAGCTATCAATTCGTGCTCCCCGTGCCGCGCCAACTCGCCCGTGGTTTCTTCACAGGACGGACAGGAGTAGTCAAGCCACATTCTCACCTTGTATGAACCCAACAACATCTATTGATCGGGTGTATCCTTCCCCGACCAACGTCGTTTATGGCGCACAACTAATGTAGTATTGCAATAGCTCTCCCGTGACGTCTTGACTCGAATGCGGAGCAATCGATTAGCTAATGATAGGGAGACGGACGAGACAATTGGTAGGATCCTTCAAATTCCAGAAAGACAAACTACTGGATATAAAGCTGACGAGGCCGGCTGTTAGTCCGGCCAAGCCACTCCATCCTAGAAGAGAATGCCGTCTGCATCCGACGGGGAATCTGGAATCCAGGGGCAGCTGGGGGGAAGCTTGACACATATAATCGATCTATTCGGCGCCATTTTCCTCTCTCCAAACGCCCGTAACGCTGTCGTTGGCCCAATGAGAGCTTGTTTGAGGTTTGGAGGATCAACCGTTCATCTATGCGGGCTGCGAGACGGCGCTGGCACTAAGCCCAGCAGGACTCCAACGATCGTTGCTCACGCGAGTCAGTGCACGAAAGCCAGCGAAGCCAGCAAGGGCTTCCAGGAGGTATTTTTCCAGACTCTATTCAATTCATAAGCCTAGTTCCTATGTGGACAAGTATTCATTGTTTGATGCAGCCAAGTAATGGAAGAACTGCCGTGATGCAGGAACAGTGTCTGAGCGTATGGCACTATTCAAATGTTTATGCATTATAGGGCAGATCTTCACCACCATCAGGGCCGTACTTTTGCCTGCCGGGCATGCATGGTGCTGTGTCAGCCAAATCTACTTTCATCCAAGGACCAGCGAGTGCAACTTCTCCAAGCTGTTTTCGGCAAGCCACTAACAGTTACTCCCAGCTAATGCAGGCCAGAAGAATGGTCCCGAAACCTGGCTTCTTGTGAAAACGCACAGAGGTTCGGGGAAATCTATCGGCCTACATATCTAGCGTCCAGGGGAAATCAAGGCTGAGAGGCTAGAGGACCTCTAGAGACTTCCTAGTGAAATCTGGATGTTGAGGATCCCACTATGGAAGCTGGGCCGGTGGCAAGCAGATGGGTCCATCACCCCGGCCTCTGCCCTACGTGTGACATAAGCGCCATTCGAGATGATGTGAATCCTGGGAGAAGCACCCGAAGGGCATGTGGGACCGTTTGAAGAGCTGTTGGAACATGGGGTTCTGCTAAGGGGAGCCCCCTGTTGCCCTTCTCGAGAGAAAGGGTATTTGTATCTGGGAGCATCTGCCGATAGTGTTCGGACGGATGGGCTGGTTCTCTCGCCGGGAACCGAGATTCGTCTGCATTTTTGAGTTCGGCCGTCGTCAGCCTCTCTTCCTCTCCGGCAATCGTGGTTCTCCCACGCACAAGTAGTCGTGAAATACAAGCCACGATTGCACATCTCCCGCCTTGGCGACCATGGCTTCCCAAGGAGCAACGCCTTTCCAGGTGGAAGGTTGGGTTGAATGGAGTCTCGGAGTCGCGATTTTGCTGCTTCGACTCTATGCACGATGGAAGGCTGTTGGATTTAAGGGATGGAAAGGAGACGATTATTTCTCAATGATAGCTCTGGTTCTTTGGACTGTAAGTTATGATCTGGGAAAGGCTGCTAGACTGCCAAACCAAGAAGAGATTCCACACTGACATTTGATTGATAGATGGATATCACTGTCGTTACGTTAGTTGGTAAGCACTCATCGGCTCGATACCAACTTTCAGCATGTTATTAGACATCAAAACTGACAAGCCGTATAGGAAAATATGAAACAAATATCGGAGTGACAGCTGAAATGGTCGAGCAAATGACTTCGGAGGAAATCCAGCACCGAGTGCTGGGTTCAAAATGGTTATTTACCGGTTGGAATACCTACGTCGCTCTCATCTGGACTCTCAAGGGCTGCATGTTGTTCTTCTTTAATCGAATCACGTATGTTACAATTGCTATTCTTAGCTGACCTCGGAAGAAGAGACGATTCTGACTAACGATGGATGGCAGTCTCGGTCTGAATCAGCAAAAGTTCGTCAAGTGGACGAGCATCGCTTGCGGAATAACGTACGCGGTGATGTTGATCATCATATTTACGCAATGCACACCAGTATCAGATAACTGGAGGGTTGATCCTGTTCCAGGATGTGAGTTATGGCTTAACATGGAGAAAAGACCGTAACATTGGCGCATCGCTAACCAAAGTCTTTAGACAACTGTTCTGCCAAGCCAGCAAACTACATTTCTGTAGCCGTTCTCAATGTGGCGTAAGTTTCTATGAGCTTGCGATTGTAATTACGTACATGAGCGTTGACAAACTCTGCGCTACAGGACCGACATAATGATTGTTGCCATACCGATCCCACTGCTATTTGCAGTCAAGCTCACAATTGCGAGAAAACTTGCCATTGGAGCGTTGCTATGCTCTGGTGTGTTCGTCATGATCGCGACGCTGCTGAGATGCGTGTTGTCGCTCCAGAATGTCGAGCTCATCAATCTTTGCACCATTTGGGCAATCAGGGAGACTGTGCGTTATTGGTTCCATTCTCTTTGTGGAGGCTTTATATATTTACCAGGTCTGTTGCTGACATACATGACTTGCAGTTCGTCGCCATCATCGCCGTCAATGCTGCCCCGATCAAGCCACTATTCTCCAGCGCTCGCTGGCTCAAGTCGACCTCCAAGGGCGGCACCGACAGCCATACGCCTTACGCCAAGCGCAGCAACACATATGCGCTCTCCGGAAGGAGCAAGAGCAAGGGGTCGCAATTGCGCAGCGTCCTGCCTTTTCACACCAACCCGGCTGGCACGCAGATACTGAGCTCCAGCGAGGAGGACATAGTAAAGGGAGGCGCCGGCACCAGATCGCACATCAGTCAGTCATCGACGGCGCAGAGCATTGACATGGGCAATGCTCAACGAATCAATGATGGTGGCATCGTGGTCACGACTACTTATCAGGTCAAGGATGACGGTAGTCACATGCAGTCACAAGAGTCAGATGGCAAGTGGTGATATTTTCCACCAACCGGGTTCCAATTCTTACTTGAAAAGCAACATTTTTTATACCACATATCTTTTGACAAGCAATATTATAGCGGAACGCACATTTATGCCGAGCCAACGTTCATCCATGGAGAAAATGCCTCATTTTCATCTTTGTTTGGTTTTGCTCTTACCTAGATACCAAGCCACTCACCTCCAGGGCTATTCGACAAAGCTTATAGGCGAATACGGAATGGCTGGATATCGATCCACCAGTCTGTTACCGAGGTTTCCATATGGACCATTCTGAGATTTCACGATGCCACTGTTTCGCCTCGGGAGAGCGACGTCAATTTGCCTAATACGAGATTGCCAGTAAATACATACCTGCGCAGCGACAGGCAGTTTCCGAGTATTCGGGCTGATCTAAACCTCTTAGTCGCAGACTATCGTGACCTGGGCCAATAAGATGTCCCTGCGTATAGGGTGGAGTGATCACCGAGCTCTGTAAAAGTTAAGAATTTTTTCAAGGCTTAGCTACTTACACTGGAAGATGACCGAAAGGATTGTGAGAATACTCGTAAAGGGTTGAATGTATTGTTACTCACAGCTGTATCTTACCAAGGTTAGGTGATTGAAAAGATGCGTCGGTTGGTATCAATTCCATGCCAAGATGTATACAAGCTTGTAAAGATCAACCAGTTCCGGACCTCTACAAGACAGACCAAACACGCATACTCTCTACAAAGATGTCGACGAGAGTGACATTTTCGGATGCAGCTGACCACCTTCTTAATATGAACGAAGACAAATCATGCCTGATCATTGAAGCACGCCAAGCTTCCTTTTCGCTTCCATGGTGCTCACCACAACGGGACGCCTTTCAGGGGTCCCCGGCTGCATCTCTCGCATGTGGATGGTGGCTGAGCCAGGCAGTGCCAAAAGTCCGCCGGGGCTCCACTGCTTAACCCCGTAACCTGGCTGCGTATCAGGAAACAAGCCTGGTTCATCTCATAAACGAATCCCTTCTGATAGGGCTACAGAACGTCTATGTGATTTAAGCTTAACCTTGTTCGCTCTCAGAAAGCTGTGCCTCTCTGTATTCGTCCGGCAACGATCAATTCACAGCCATTCGTGGCAAACTATTAAGATCAGGATTCAGTGATCAGCTGTCTCATATCATTCCAATTTCTGCAAACTGAAACAAGAAGCCACCGCGCCTTCCATCTTGTGGCACGTTATTATCATTATTATAACCCCAACATCCCGCTGTCGAGCTTACTTTTAGGCACAAAACTACCCGTCCAAACAAACGCAACTCAACGGCGCCACACCACAAGCAGCAAGCCATTCAGAGCCGTTGCCATTATGGCGGTACGCATTGGCCGACGAGCCCAGCCGCGAAGCTTAATTGTTCTAACTCCAGATTCTAGGAGCAATACTCGTCACCACAGCCCATGACCGATCTGGGCAGTAACCCGATCGACGGCGGCCAGAGAAACGAGGAGACGCCATTGCGCCAAGGCGCCTTTTCCGAAGCCTGCGCGTGGTGTTTTATATTCACCGACTGGAATGCATTCTGCCAGGCCTGCGGCGACCTCTGCACCTGCGACTGCTGCGACTGTTCTACCTGCGACTGCGGCGTTTGCTGCGACGCCGCGTGCGGTGTCTGCAACTGCTGATTGGACATTTTGCTTGTCTGCTTACATAGACATTCTGATGTCAGCGGCTTGGCTGAGCCGCGAGTCGACATTGCTCGTCCAGCTGCAAAGCCGACGGGCGCCACGACCACTTATGATAACGTTTTTTATACCCACCTTTGTTTGAAATTGGAAGCGACGATACACCTCTTTTCAGGAATCGGGAGGGTGCTGTCGAATGATTTGATTGAGGAGACTTCTTGACACCTTTGCAGAGATGTCATGCTCAAGGTCACAGGGCCGAGGAGGAAGAACAGTAGAAGGGACGGACTGCACCCACCAGCGACAGACAAGGCCATGAACTAATTGGACGCTGGATACCGACATGAAGAAGATTGACTACAACACAACCCAAGCGGGGCGTTCTGGATTCCCGAGCATTTACTTGAGCGGCGGATATCAGCATCATGTGCTGTGAGAAGTCCGAGCAACTATTGAGGCTGTGATAGACCATATTTTTACCTATCTACACAATACAAAAGACATGCACAGCATTCATTCATGGACACGACATCAAAATAGCAAAGTAGCTCGAAGGCGATCAAATTCAATACTAGATTCCCATAGAATGTGGCGCAAGCCGTTTGTCTGATATTGGCATCATGTTCTTCGAAACACGAGTGGGTAAGGTAATATTGATCTCGGAAATGTCGGTTGTCGCAGCCGAGTGGAAACCCACCATCCCGGCTGTTCTCCCAAATGACGATCGCGACAGGCATTTCAAGATTATCGATGTGTCTTGTTTCATACCGAGGTCCAACGGCGTCTGTGATCTTTTGTGTGTGTTGTGGTGCAATGCCAAATGTACCTATGAGGACTTCCCACTGCCATAAGGACGTGGGCAGTTATCAGGTGTGGATCGCTGGTGGATTCTTGCATCTTTGTTTCAAAGATATGCTCGTACTTGGCGAAATGTTGTAGAGTTCACTGCGCCAACAATCATACAGGCCCGAATTGCTGATCTACCAGGCTCTTCGGTGCCGAGAAGAAATAGATTCCCGCCACCATTGAGACGCGGCCGCGAAGGCGCAAGTATTGGCTGATAAGGCCCATCGTACGACGATATGGGTATTCCTTCAGGGGTGTACCCCATGTTCAGGGTCTATTCTCGACCTGAAGGATCGCTGTGGGTCAATTATAGTGCACATCGTTGATTCCTTCTTGTGGCTGATCTTGCACGTTATACCCGTCACATACTTGGAATTCCATGCGTGGAATTTCAATAGTATGTGCTGTTTAAAATCCCGATTGCCATTTACGGTTCTGGAAAGTAACACGATTCCCTCGCCGCTTGTTATTTATTCATCCAATTCGAATGTTCGAAAGTCGTTGTACCTTTCGACAGATATTATAATTATCAATATGTGCTGTGAACCATATGAACGCCACTAAATCATCGTGTGTGCTTTATCTTCTAAGAGTACCAGTAATTGGGATTCCAGTTGACATAGTCCGGTGTAATTGATTGGAGACTGGCAAGACCGATGTTGGCCCCATCGCCAGCGACCTCGGTCTTCATAATGTCAATGACCTTCTCCACGCCAGCCTGCCCAAACACATTCGAATACATGAAAGGGCGCCCGATGCCGACGGCCTTGACGCCCAGCGACAGGAGCTTGAGGACGTCGGTGCCGTAGCGCACGCCGCCGTCCGCGAGGATCTCGGCCTGCTCGAAGATGGACGGGTCGTTCTCGTAGATCTCGAGGGCGACCTCGAGCGGCGACGGCGAGCCGTCGAGGTTGCGGCCGCCGTGGTTGGACAGGACGATCAGGGGGACGCCGCGCTGGACGGCGATGCGCGCGTCGGCAGCGGTCAGGATTCCCTTGATGCCAATGGGCAGCGACGTCATGTTGCGGTACTTGTCGAGATCGTCCCAGGTCTGGCTGATGAATTCCTCGCTGTATTTTTCGTTAGCTAGGCGATGCCCGGGTAATTCTGCTTTGATTGACCAGAAGTCAAATGAAATAGACTACTTACGAAGCACCAACGTCAAAGCGCTGAGCGCGCTGGCGGCTGGAGCCACCAGGAGCATCAATCGTCCAGACGATGGCCTTGTAGCCTGCCGCATCGGCACGGTCGAAAAGCTTTTGATTCTTGTCGTCGTCGTTGCTGAGCTTTAGTTGGGCAAACAGAGTCTGACCTGGTGCTGCCTCGGCAGCGATTTCCTCCATGGTCATGCTGGAGTAGCGAGATGGCTGATAAAATATCAGAATTGTTCATACTATGTTGTCCGACTATATAGCACTCACGATGTATAGGATTTCGCCGGTTCCTGCGCCCTTGACCAAGCCCATCTCGGCATCAGGATGACCAAACTCGGCTTTGGCGCAAGGGCAGATGTAGAAAGGAGCCGAAAAGTTGTAACCCAGAATTGTAGTCCTATCCAGGTCAGCATGTAAGGCGGTAGGGGTTGTTCCAATTTCACAGCCTTACTGAAAAGAGCTCTGGATGCCGGTGATGTCAACCATCATCCTCGGCTTGAACCGATATCTATTGTATGCCTCCAGGTTGTTCCGATAGGACCACTCGCCGGCCGCTCCATTCCGGTAATACGTGTAGTTGACTATGGGTAGGTAATTCCTCGCTGCCCACTCAAAGTCTGGTAGGCCGACCATGTCAGTCAAGTTTGGCAACTGGCCGACGGGAAAGTCGGCGCCAATCTTGTCGAGTAGACCAGTATCAGGCTCATTGATAAAGACGCGGGCAGCCAAAGCACCGGCAATGTATGCCGCCAAAAAGATTGGTTGCCGCATAGTGTTGAACGAGAGACTAGCAGCGATATTATTAGTAGATAAAATGTTTGTTTGATTGACAAGACACTCGAGGTCGTTGGAAGTTTGGTGAGAAGCTCGTGGCTATATAAGAGAGCTTTGACGGAACCTGCCACTGAGCGATTCGGTCCAGAACAAGGTCTGTTTTTGCAAGGATACATGGCCTTGCCGGTGATAATAAAAACTACTTTCGTCGATCTCCCGTTCCTTTTCTCCTACCGATATCTCTTGTCTCGACAGCTATTTGCGTTCTGCTATTCTGAGTTCCACGGATGACTGCCAGGGTCGTCCGCTTGGCGGTATTGGCAGTGGGTCCATTATAGTCAACTGCCCTTACAGGACTGGCTGGTTGGCTGACTGTGTCAAAAGTCGCCGGCCGTCAGCCCATAATCAGACGAAAAGGGCCATGTAAATGCCGGGATACGTCGGTTGCACAGGATTGTGCGAACCTCATCTCCGTTGTCGCCATGCGGCAGATCCCAGGAACTGGAAATCGAGCCGTACACAGATAACCAAGATGCCACCACGTCCGGCCCCAATGCGACATTATCGGTTGCCGGAGTCCGCCGAGTTAGATTGAGTCGCATAAACACGTGTTTGGTTTCATCAATCGGCATGGCCGCCAAGATGCAACTTTTCGCTGTTGATACGGATTCACAATACAGCTGTTTGTTGGACCAGGGGTAGCTTTTCTTTTTGCATTGGGACCAAGCGTTACTACGCCCAGAACCCAAAGCAACCTTGTTATCTATACTTCATCTGCAATGAAGGTGTAAAAGAATGATGTGCTTTATACGACTGTGCTGCTAATCTGCTGCGCCACGTAGACCTACGGACCGCTAACAGTCTGCTGAGTTTGAGAACGGGAAACATGGCGAGATAAAAATAGTCACCGCCGGAGAGACATCAATTCGGGAAACGAAAACGTGAGCTGAATCCGGCCATATAGATATAAAGATCGGAATAGTACTTGACCCGGCCATTCGGACGTCCCGGGCGCAACAGCGTCGCATCGACCAAACCTGGGCCGTTTTTGATCATATCCCAACACGACGCCGATGGGTGGGGTGCTTGCGCCTGGCATGATTGACACCTTCCGTATATCACCATTGGTAACCACACCAATGTTGCCTCAAAATAAGCATAAATGGACATCGTGCAAGTCGATACGAGTGTGACTCCGGGACTTTAGGAGAATTTGGTCATGGACATATTATCCAACGTAGAATTCTTTTCAAGATACTGGTCAGAATACTACGTTCCTAAGATCTAGAACGCCGTGATGGAATATTTGATGCATAGCAGAATTAGCAGATCACCTTGATCGCGCCATATGCGACCGGCAGTTGCCCATGTAGAAGATCCCTACGACGGTGACCGTACAAATTACGTGCTCGATTAGTTGAATACCTTGGTAGGTAGTGTATGGGGGTTGCGAATGTACAATTTGTTCCAGAACCAACTTCGCTAAAGTACATGAGCGTTGAATAATGTAACAGATAGTCTCACAAACATTGTTGTTCCTTTTTCTAAATCCCAGTCTTGAATTATTGATAATATTGAGGATTTGTAATAACGACGAAGTTCCCAAAGGCCTTTACACCAGATAGACGACAGCTGCGGCCAGGGCCACTGCGCCGCTGAAGGCAAACTTCTCGGCACCCGCGGTAACGGGAGTCATTGTGCTGGAGGAACCAGAACCGGAGCCAGCGCCAGAGCCAGAGCCGGAGCCAGTTCCAGCGGCGGTCGCGGTAGCGTTCATGCCGGCCGTTGCGGATGACATGGCGGAGCTGACGATGGTGAGAGCAGGGGCGCTGCAAGGAGTGGTGGGCACGTCGGATCGAGTGACGATGTCGTCTGCGGTAGATGTAACGTTCGGGCAAGAGCTGCAGACAACGGTAGTGCTGACACTCGAGCTGGCAACGGCCAGGGAAGCTATCACAACGGGCGTCAGACAGAGTTCGGATTTATGGTTCGCCTGCAAATGAAAACAGAACACTTACCGCCCATGGCAGCCAAGAAAAAGGTAGTCTTCATGATGTTGGTGGTGGTTTGATAATTATGATTATTATTATGATTATTGGGATAAAATGAAATGAAACTGGAAATGGCGTTTGTCAAATCGTCGAGGACGTCGGTCACTTTTCTAAAGGGGAGTGTCTCGGCCACAAATCAAATGTCAAGATCAAAATAAGCAGTGAAACATGTTTATCAGATTTCGATCCATGTCTATCGACCCCATGATTCTCGAACAGATAATTTCCATCCAGATGCCGAACCGTATAAACACGCCAAGGACACGCGCCTGAGCTGGTGAGGAGGCTACACAGTCGTTCGCGCCGGCCCAAGATGATCCCGAGGGATCGCAAATTGCGCATTCCTCCCCGAGCCTCTAGCCATGGCCAGGAGATCCGGAGATGCGTGGATTTGGCAGCGCTCAGGCATGTATGTCAATTTCCACCAACTGTGCCTGGGCAGTCCTTTTGTCGATCGCTCGGATGGCATCGCCTCCGGCTCTGGGCGTAGATGAGCTACGAGCTTCTCCTATGTTCTACTCCTCAACTAGGCCCGCCAGGCTCTCCTACTTGCTGTCCTAGCCTTGTATGGCTCGAATGGAGAGCCGACCGCCTGGTGCGCCCTTTTTACTAGCGGTCTAACTTATAGTCGCCGAGGATCGCCAATTCAAATCGGTAAGCTTATAGGCAACAAGCTTGTCATGACGTTTGTGGGGTAAGGACATGGCGGCGTCCCAGCTCTCCCGAGAGTGGCAGCCAGTGATGAACAGGCTGCGATGCCGGATCGGGCAATGCAGCCCTCATTCTACCCCATATCCTCCACGGCTGACAGAACATCCGTCCTGTCGCCCTGACTAAAAGAGACTTCGGATGGTTGCCTTTCCGTAAATCGCTAGCGCCTCGGGAGACGGAAGGGGATGCGCTAGTGGTAGGTGCAGACGCTGTCGTGAATGGGAGATTGACGCGAGACCTCATGTGGTGAAGTGTCTCTGCGCCTGAACTGCGTCGCGCTTGAGGCCGTGGAATGAATGTCTGGTGTCAGGGTGTGCGCTGGGCGTTGGGACAAGGTTTGCCACGGCGCAGATGAGATGCGGTCAGCTCGGCAGATGGAAGAAACAAACTCAACAATCACTTGATCTAAGGATGAGATTGACCGTATAAGATTTGTGTCTTGTTTTGTATAAGAGTCAACTATGTTCGAGCATCATATTCCAGAAAAGAGTTCTTCACCACCATCAGCACTTCATTCCATCCTTGTTTAGTATTTACTTAATACCTAATTCCTTATAACTCCATCATGTACTACTCAAAGGTCGCCCTTGCCATTGGCAGTGCCAGCCTCGTCGCTGCTGCCCCGGTCGTCGAGAAGCGTGCAGCAATCACTGATGCTGATATCCTCAACTATGCCCTTACCCTGGAGCACCTCGAGGACACCTTCTACCGTGAGGGTTTGGCCAAGTACACCGAGCAGGACTTCGTAGATGCTGGCTACGACGCCACCTTCTACGCAAACCTCAAGGAGGTTTCCAGCGATGAGGCCAGCCACGTCAAGTTCTTGACCGGTGGTCTGACAGGTTCGTAAATCCCAAAACATATCAACAAGATCAAGAAATCACTAACATGTCTTGCCCCTATAGCTGCTGGTGCTACCCCGGTCGCCGAGTGCACATACGACTTCGGCTACACGGACGTGAAGAGCTTCCTGGCTACCGCCTCCATCCTCGAGGGTGTTGGTGTCTCTGCCTACCTCGGCGCCGCTGCCGACATCATGTCCAAGACGTACTTGACCGCCGCCGGTTCGATCCTGACCGTCGAGGCCCGCCACTCGGCCTACCTCCGCTCCAAGCTGGACAAGTCGCCCTTCCCCCAGGCCTTCGACGCCCCCTTGACTCTGGACGAGGTCTACACCCTCGCTGCGCCGTTCATCACTTCGTGCCCGGCCGACAACCCTACCCTGCCCGTCAAGGCTTTCCCATCTCTGTCGCTGGACCCCTCTACCAGCACCCCCATCAAGGCCGGTGACAAGGTCACCTTGTTGACTCCTGGTTACTCTGTCGAGGGCGGCCCTGTCTACGCCGCATTCATCGCCGTGACTGGCCCTACTTTCGTCGAGGCTACCGCCGTCGACGGTGGCTTCTCCGTTGAGATCCCCGAGGGATTCGCTGGACAGACCTACGCCGTCCTTACCGGATGCAACGAGACCGTCAGTGACGACACCGTCGTGGCTGGTCCTGCCCTGATCGAGGTACGTGATAATATTGTATTCGCCACGGACCGTAACCAATGCTAACTTTGATGTTCCCAGATCTAAATGACTCGTTCTTATGTAGATGCTCTGTTACTTGGGTGTTCATAGTGTCGACTACGTACTGTACAGCTGGTACTACACGTCCAGCGAACAAAACAATAATATATAATCACTAGTAAATCCACCAATGCAATTATTGTATAATGTGAATTGCGATGCAGGTTGTGAAGCCATATAATTAAAACCATATGCCAAGTGAAACTTGCACGCGTATTGAAGCGATGGCCAGACTCGATACTAGAACACGATGTCATGTTACTAGTAATTACTTGTCGCGCTGGTATTTTGACTATACAGATGCAGTGATTTCAAGTCAGGGTACATTCACGACTTGGGTCACATGTACATGAGCAAATATTTAGCATATGTTGGACACAACATCACAGGAGCATGACAAGAATAGTAAGATCTAAAACGTTTCATTCGTCTACGGACTGATTTATCCGGCCTGTATCGTCATCAACGGCATCAATGTAGAATACATGTGTGGGTATGAGGCATTAGAGGGTGTGAAATATGCTGAACCAAGCAGAGGAAACAATGATCCCGACCAAAACTCCGTCGAACTTTTCAATTCCGAAATCCTGATTCGAGAGGCATTTAGTCAACCTCCTCCATGGTGCTGTCACCAGCGGTGGCGGCGGCATCGTCAGCAGTGGCAGGGGCCTCAGTGGCCTCCTCGGCAACCTCCTCGTCCAGGTTCAGACCCAGGGAGACGAGCTTGTGGATGCGCTCGGCAAAGCCAGCAGGCTCATCAATGGTGAAACCAGAGACAAGCAGAGAGGTCTCGAAGAGGAGCTGGACGATGGACTTGACAGTGCGATCGTTCTCACCGTCAGCGGCAACCTTCTTCTTGAGCTCCTTGATGATGGGAGACTTGGGGGAGATCTCGAAGGTCTTCTTCGAGCTCATGTACGAGGACATGGAGGTGTCACGCAGGGCCTGGGCCTTCATGATACGCTCCATGTTGGCGGACCAACCGAACTGGCCAGTTCGGATGGCGCAAGGAGAGCCAACGAGCTTGTGGCTGACGACGACCTTCTCGACCTTGTCGCCGAGAACGTTCTTGAGAGCCTTGGCAAGGTCCTCGTACTCCTTCTCCTCAGCCTCACGGGCGGTCTTCTCCTCCTCAGTCTCCTCGAGCTCGAAGTCCTTGGTGATGTCAACCAGCTTCTTGCCCTCGAACTCCTTGAGCTGAGTCATGGCGTACTCGTCAATGGGGTCAACGAGGAAGAGAACCTCGAAGTTCTTCTCCTTGAGGGCGTCAAGGAAGGGAGACTTCTGGACGGCCTTGAGAGACTCGCCAGTGATGTAGTATACGTTCTTCTGGTGCTCGGGCATGCGAGTGACGTAGTCCTGGAGGGAGGTCAACTCGTCACCAGACTTGGTCGAGTTGTAGCGGAGAAGCTTGGCCAGAGTCTGGCGGTTCTGAGAGTCCTCGTGGATACCCAGCTTCAGGTTCTTGGAGAAGGCACTGTAGAACTTGTCGAACTGCTCCTTGTCCTCAGCAATCTCGTTGAAGAGCTCAAGAGCCTTCTTGACAATGTTCTTCTTGATGACCTTCATGATCTTGTTCTGCTGAAGGGTCTCACGAGACAGGTTGAGGGGAAGATCCTCAGAGTCGACGACACCCTTGACGAAGCTGAGCCACTCAGGAATGAGGTCAGTGGCGTCATCAGTGATGAAGACACGGCGGACGTAAAGCTTGATGTTGTTCTTGGTCTTCTTGGTCTCGAAGAGATCGAAGGGAGCGCGCTTGGGGACGAAGAGGATGGCACGGAACTCGAGCTGACCCTCAACGGAGAAGTGCTTGACACCAAGGTGGTCCTCCCAGTCGTTGGAGAGGGACTTGTAGAAGGAGGCGTACTCCTCCTGGGTGATGTCCTGGGGGTTGCGAGTCCAGATGGGCTTTTGCTTGTTGAGCTCCTCCTCCTCAATGCTGGTCTCCTTGACCTTCTTGGTCTTCTTCTTCTTTTCCTTCTCCTCATCCTCATCATCGACCTCCTCGATCTTGGGCTTCTTGTCATCGTCGACCTCCTCGACGTCCTCAGCCTCCTCATCGGGGACCTCCTTCTCGGTCTCCTTGGTGACGTGAAGGTAGATGGGGTATGAGATGAACTCGGAGTGCTTCTTGATGACCTCCTTGATCTTTGCCTCGTTGAGGTACTCGCTCTGCTCATCCTTGAGGTGCAGGATCATCTTGGAACCGCGGCCGAGCTGCTCACCCTCGGTGTCGGTCTTGATGGTGAAAGTACCACCGGCAGACGATTGCCAGATGTACTGCTCGTCGTCATTGTGCTTGGAGATGACGGTGACTTGGTCGGCGACCAGGTATGCGGAGTAGAAACCGACACCGAACTGACCGATCATGGAAATGTCGGCACCAGCAGTCAGAGCCTCCATGAACTGCTTGGTTCCGGAGCGGGCGATTGTACCAAGGTTGTTGACGAGGTCCTGGACATGCAAGTTAGCAAATGCCTGGTGGTGTAAAGGTTCGGACGGAATTGATTGCTTACAGCCTTGGTCATACCGATACCGGTATCCCGGATGGTGAGGGTCTTGTTCTCCTTGTCGGGGATGATGTCAATGCGGAGGTCCTTGCCCGAGTCGAGCTTGGAGGGGTCGGACAGAGCCTCATAGCGGATCTTGTCGAGGGCATCGGAGGCGTTCGACACCAGTTCTCTCAGGAAGATCTCCTTGTTCGAGTAGACGGTGTTGATGATCAGCGACAACAGCTGAGAAATCTCAGCCTGGAACTCGAAAGTCTCAGACATTTTGAGATGTGTGGAAAGGAAACGACTTCTGATAGGAGGAGAGTATTAGCAGTTTGTTTGCTTTAGAAGCGTTGCAATGGGAATTGCGAGGATGATTTATTCTCGGGGGAACGGATTGAGTTGGAAAAGAAAGAGGTGCAGAGATTTTCAATGGCTGTGCATGGAAACCAATGGAAACTGCGAGGCTTCCAGGTGGGATGTTTGTGGAAGATTCCAGCAGTGATTGCAAACAAAGTGACGAGCAGGTTCCAAGGGCAGGCACGGCAGCAACTCCACACAAATGCACTGGAGCAGCGCGACCAAGCTGGACTGGGTACACTGGGTAATGTAGGCGATTGCGAGGGGTCGACCGTTTGCAGGCAACAACCTTCACTGTCTGTTTGGCGGGGTCCGAGGTGCGATTCTTGTCGCTCGAGAGGACTGCCAAACGAGGCAGGAAGCAACCAAGTGCCCGCAGCGCATCTGCAAGATGCGCTGCCCCAAGGAGACTGCCTTCAAGAATCCTTGCGAGAAGGATGTTCTCCAGAGTGATCCAGACAGAGGCAAGGCTGACTGACACCGGTGGGGGAGGAAGGTATGGATGAGGGAAGCCCGAGCTGGTGATGGAGGGCGTTTGTCACTTACCTAGAGGGTTTGTTGAAGACGAACGGGGGTATCAAGAGAGGTCTGCAAGAACAAGAAAAAGCAGATGCAGTTCTTGGGAAAATAGTAGAGGGAGAATTGGGAATATGGAATGGAAAGCGGAGGAAGTTGAGGAAAAGTTCACAATTCCGTGCTTCTTGTAGGCGCTGGTCTGCGGACGGGCGAGCAGCTGGAGAGATCCTTTAGGCCACCCCGGTTCTGTACTATTTCCAAGCCCCAGAGAGAATTCGATGCGATTCCATCAGCATTTGCAGCTCGGTGGCACAAGCACTAAGCCAATCCGGGTTACACCTGTTGTGCTTGCATGTTTTCATTGGCCAGACGAAGGTGGCGCGACCCCAGAGCCTGGCCCGAGCTTTCGCTCGCCCGGCAACAAGACCCTGCAGCCTTTTGAGGAATGGGCCGCTTTGATTGGCTTCGAGAGTCAAGACCCTTCCATCCCGCCCACTAATTATTCTCCAAAGTTCCAGAATCGACTGAACGCCGGAAGAGGCTGCGATGGATCGAATGGAATGCTTGCTGCCTTGCATGGTCTTTCGTGCTGCCAATTGCTTCCCGATTGCCAGCTTTCCCATGCGACTACGATGGCACCGGGCATCGTCATCAGCCGTCGCCTTTTTCCACTTCTCTATAGTCCATCAGCGCATCCATCACTGATTCGAACGCTCGTGTCAAGGACTCGTGGTTCTGGAAGCTAGTGGCGAGGCTGGATCTCTGACATCCAAGCTTTGCTATCGATAAGATCGATAACGGGACGTGGTGGGGTATCTACTCTGTACCTTAGATCCTCAGCAAAGATCACCAACTGGCGGCAGCTGAGGTATAGACTGCCCAGTGCCGCATCAAGCTTATATTATTTAGCATGCATGGGAGGACTCCCTGTCGTTTGACAAACAGTCAATCAGCGTATTGTAAGTCCGGCGGAACTCGAAATATAACGAATCTTCCCAGGGCTCAATGCAGCGGTCCCAAGCCGACCTGAGCGACGAACAACATTTGTCGATGTGCAGTAGCTCCATCTTCCAGATTTCGCCCGATTGCCCGACATTTATGTGAGAATATAGTTACTTGACGAAGATCTTCCTTCACCTTTGCTGGGATAAGAAATAAAGTACATGACCAAAACCAGTATCACGACGAGGAAACAGTGCGTTGTAGTATATCAGCTTAGGATAATGGCATACATTACCTTATTGCAATACATGTCCAAGTTCTAAGCAGTCAATAAAAATCATGAGTTCATGTCTTATAATGATTGTAATTCGTCCCTATACTTACCCTTCATCTTTGGATTGCGACTACTATTAAAGTGAAGAGGAACGAACATCAATATTTCCAGAATATCAATACCTCGATCTCATACTTACCTCTGCCTTTACATGTACTTACCTTATCTATACCTACCTTTCTCTAGTCAGTAGCTAGGAATGCTGCCATCGTCGACGTCTGTTGCAGTACTTGATTACCGGTCGAGTGCCGAATCCAAGAAATCCTCACGCTCGTTACTAGCAGAGTAGATTGGCTTTCCTTCGACGAATCCTTTGGCATTCAAGCGCTTGGAGAACTGGAAGTCGATGATGCGGACCGAACCATCCGGACATCTCAGCATATTTCCAGAGTGCAAGTCACCGTGGTAGATACCACGGGCATGCATCTGGTCAATGAGCTTCAAGCCATTCTCAATGTCTTGGGGAGTGCCTTTTCTGGTTTTCACGAGTTCCTCAAAGGACTGGCAGCCTTCCATGTACTCCATAATGTAGCCAATCACGCCACGGCCCTTTTCAGTCACAAGACCAATGAACTTGGGCGCGAGTCCAGTTTCCGACAACTCATGGTGATAAATTATCTCCGTGGTCATCTCGGCCTCTCCCGTACCGAAGCGGAATGCCTCGTTCTTGTCAAGGGGGATAACATCAGGAATCTCAGCGATCTTGATCATGACTTTACCGTCGAGCTTCGGATGCGTCGCAACCTGTAGCCTGTCAGTTCGTCGGCCCTCACCCATCCCCATCTTCTGAGTGTGTACCGAAGTGAACTCGGAGTACTCTGCCTTCATGATGGTGGACAAACTAGGAATGTGATCGATGCCTTGGACACCGCCGAGGAGTTTGGTCGGAATGCCATGGCCGAGGGCCTGGACTGACCTTCCGGTGTCCTCCCCTTCCACCACATCCAAGCTCCAGACCTTACAGTTGTTAGATTCTGGAATCATGGAGAGATCGGGTTCTGCGCTTGTCATCAAGTCCCATCCCGTTGGGAAGACATCCCTCGGCACCCGGATGTAAACGATTTGCTTATTCCGTATGGCACGAATGACGAAGCTGGTGGTTGCAGACCCCTGGACAATGGCCAAGATGTTGAGAGAAGCTTGCGATTGGGCCATCTTTGCGTCGGCTGATGCGATGTGAAGTTTTTGGAAATTTTGTTGACGGTTGATCGAAGGTCTTTGTTGATGAGTGCTATTCGCTTTTGGTGAATGCTGTTTGGTTTAATCAATTCAAAATCCTCAACTCATTCCTTCGACGTCTATAAATATTCATATCAATCGTATTCAGATGTATGAACTACAGAGAACGAATATGACTGATCAACTACAAACTCATTGTTGGATCTTAAACCTGTGTAGAGTATAGGTAACAATCCCATTGTAATATGTTGCAACTAAGGCTGAATGTGCAAAGCACTGCCCTTTGTTATTGTGTCTCTTTCACGCATACTCTGTGGTAACAGTTGGAGACAAAGACACTTAACGACATTATCCTTTGTCCTCGGATTCTCACCCAAGACCTTGGAAGGGACGTGGCAGAATGAACGCCGTGCAGCATGGCCTCGAGCTGATAGGGCGGCATTGGTAAGCTCTGCGCGAAAATCTCCCATGGTTCCAAGTCGGTCTGAGATGCGTATTTGACTGTCGTTGCCTAGGCCTTGAAGTGATACTTTTCGCGGGCCCGTTTCTCGACATATGAAGGCCAAATATGGTACAGATACTGGCCGATCGTGTAAGGGAACCAGGGAAGAATAACGTTCCCTGTCACTGCACGATCCACAGCGTCTATGCATCTCTGCGCAACATAGTCTATCTTCAGCCCGTGCTTGTTCGGGTCTTCCTCGCGTACCGGCCCCGCATCGACAGCCGATGCACGAAAGTTGCCTTCTATCGTAGCTGGCAGGATGAACGTGAATGCGATCTGGGGATGCTCAATCGCCAGCGACTGGAACAGTAAAAGCGACGCCGCCTTTGTCGCTGCGTAGAGAGCTCTCGTAGGTGCTGGGATGACGGCAGCTACCGAGGAGACCAGCAAGATGGACGGCGAGGAGGAAGTGCGGGTAAGCATTGGAATCTAGAACGTCAGCCATATATCCAGCCCATCGATACAATAATCACTTACAAACGCCAACGCCGAGACCAGAGGTCCATTAAAATTTCCTTGCGCCGCGCGCCCGGCAATGCCCGCCGCTGTCTCTATACCCGAGGCCGTCGCATCTGCGCCGGACTGGGCGCCGGTCAGGGCCATGATGGGCTGAAGAGCCGAGACGCCTGCGCAGATGTGAAGAGTATCCAAGCCCTGCCATTGATCTAGGAGTATGTCTCTAATCCTCACAACATCATCCGCGTTGCTGAAGTCCGCAACATGCCAAATGCACTGGTTCCCGCATTCTTTGGCGAGAGCAGAGATTTCGTCCCCGCGCCGAGCAACGACGCAAACCCTGGCACCGCGGTCGGCATACCGTTTGGCTGTGGCGCGCCCGACGCCGCTGGATGCTCCGAGAATGAGCACTCGTTCTTGATCATGCTTGATCCGCCTATCTCTCCTTCGCGACCGGGCCGACACCCGGCGACGGATATACAGTGCGGGCAGAGCAAAAGCCAAGGCCGTGAGTGCTGTCCGAAGGACGACCTCACTCTCTGTCATGACGGCGCAAGAAGGCTATTTTCCGTGACGAACCAAAGGCACAACTGAACAAAAAGGGCCAGGTGAATTAGATGTTTCCATGGACGATAATAATTCACTCCAAGAGAAAGCACCTTGGCACTGGGCACGCTAGAACGCCTCGATAAGGGCATAAGTGTGTCAAAAAGAATACAACGATATATACTTCCTATGTCTCCAAAATTGAGTTGTTTCACTTGTACACCCAGCTTGACGAAGTCGGAATTGACAAGAAGATCTATGATTCTGGCTCGTTTACCAGAACTATTGCGGACATCTGGTGCTTATGTGACTTGTAAATTTAAAGGTCTGACGTGCGTGCCTTGCAAATTATAAGACGCAATATGCGATCACTTTTAGTACATTGCCTATATATACAGCGATCAAAAAGAAGAATGCTATAACTTGGAGCCTTCTTGGTTGACCAAGCAGTACCTGTATCTCGGTTTGCCTGCTTCCAGATCCTTCAGAGCCTGGTTAGCTTCCTTCATTGGTCTCTGCTCAACCCAGGCTTGTATATTCTGATCAGCAGCAACTTGAAGCATCTCTCTGACCTCGGAAGCAGAGCCGATACTGGATCCGGCAAAATTGGCAGACTTCATAATCAGTGGTGTCGGCGGAATGACGAACTGGCCATCGTCTGGGTTGCCAACGTGGATAAGAGCTCCCCGCCGTTTGAGGAGAGCCAAGTAGCCTTTCATGGGGGACTGCAGCACAAAATTAGCTACGGCTGGAACTTTGCAGATGATTCCTTATAACGAACCTTGGATGACGCAACCGTGGAGATCAACAAGTCGAGCTGCCCGTAGTACTTCTTGAACCATCCTTTGTCACCCTCCTCGGTAGCCAAATAATCGTCAGCGCCCAGTTGCAGAGCCTGTTGGCGTTTGCTCTCCCTTCTTGAGATGGCAATCACCTGGTCCGCGCCTAGAGCTTTTGCGAACAGGACACCGTAGTGACCGAGTCCCCCTAGACCGATGATACCAACCTTCTTGCCGGGGCCGCAGCCCCAGCGCTTGAGTGGCGAGAACATTGTGATGCCCGCACACATCATTGTGGCTGCTTGCGCAGATTCTAATGCGGCGGGGATCTTGAACGCGAAGCGCCCAGGGCCCCTGTGGTATGTCGAATACCCGCCATATCCTTTGTCGCCATTGTGATGGGGACCAGGGTATGTCCATCGAGCTTTTGGGCAGAATTGTTCCTCACCAGACTCGCAAGCTTCGCATCTGGGTTTGCCGAGGCCTTCGCAATTGTCCGTCAGGCAGCCTACACCGACGCGGTCACCAACTTTATGGTTCCCGGCAGCTTTGGGACCGACTCGGACAACTTCGCCTACAATCTCATGACCGACAACTATCGGGTAGGGCGCCGGATACTAGAAGCACATGAGCCACCTCTGACTGTAGACAATTGGTATTCGGGCAGCTCTTACCCAACCAGAGCGCAAGGTATGAATGTCGCTGCCACACCTGCATACAGTCAGCTAATTTACTTGGTCTATTGCGTCTGTCAAGCATACCTACATGCCACAATGTGTGATCCTGATGTCGATATCCGTCTCTTCCCACCTCTTGGGTTCGAATTCGGTCCACACCATCTTGCCCTCTGCGGACGACGGGTCGTGGCCTACCCAACCCTCGAACTTGTAATTCTGTGCTGGCATGTTTGCGCTTTGTTGTCTTGAAAAGAACTTATCTTCAGAATGTGTCTACCAAGCTGGAATGATGAGACTCAATCACCAATATAACGCCAATAGTTGAGACTGTCTCAAGTATCGTGGTCGACACTGTGGGGTTTGTCTCTCCTGCCGAAGGCACCTGTGGGGAATCCCTGAACAAAGTATGGAATGCCGAGGTATGACGCAGACTCATCTTTTGGCGGCTAACAGCTTCACGTTTTTCTCGGTGCTCAATGATTTCTATATATGGGCGTCTGCGTCACTTCCTGGTCAAATATCACCTTGCTTATGAAGCCTTAACCCAGTTGTTGGGTTGTTCACCCAATTCACCCCGTCAAGTCGAGAATATGCAAAGAAAACCGGCATTTCAATAGATCTTGATGGTTTATCTACTTAAGCCAGCTCGTTGGGTATCTACACTTCTTCTCCGAGCTGAAACTTTCAGGATGCTTCCTCCTATGAACATTCCCCTGTGGACTTCTAAACGAAATCTCATTCTTGCTGCTGCCACTGACTCAGAAACATTGAGCGGACATTCTGAAAACAATCTGCTGCCACAGCGCTCAAACAGTGGCTGGAAACAAGCCACGGATTAAAAAGATAGAGGTTCTGACCAGAAGCAAATGTAGCCCGGATGTGCACAATCGAAATCAAGGTCTGGGCCCGGGAGAAAATCCGAACGAAAAGGGCTGTACGCCGTACAACTCCGAAAATGTCGAATCCAATAAACGCCGGGCGATGTTTCGCTTTTCTAAAGAAATTTGGAGTACAGTAATGTGGCAAGTGACAAAGTAAAAGGATGGCACCATTCGCAGGTATAACACATGTTGGAGGTGCAGTGCTTGCTGGGCGAATTTCAAATGAAATGTGCAGTTGTCTGCGCGGGATGGGTACGGATGGCTGAATTATAAAAGCCGCACGCCCCGGATATAACGATGTGTCGGAAGGTCAAGTACATTCGCTGAAATAAAGGAAAATCGTGACGTCGTCAGTGTCTGTCGGTCGGTCGGTCTGAGGTAGTTGGCCTATTGGGATCGATCAAGTGCCACGGAGTCGGTCGATGAAATATGTAGTCCAAGAGACTACTTGCGTGAAGGGTTTTGAGTATGACTTTCACATGATCACACAGCAGCCGCAGCCTGCTTCCTTCTTCTTCTCCTTCTCGGAAGGTTGCTGCTGGGGCTCAGGTTCCTCTGGAGCGGTAGGTACACGGGTGACTTGGATCGGCTGAGGTTGCTGCTGGGGCGCTGGTGGCAGTCTCGGGCTGGCCAAAGGAGTGGCCGGTGTATCTTGAATTCTGGGCATTGTCGAATACGAACTTGTGCCAGGTCGGCTCAGCGTGGGACTCAGCGTCGGGCTCAACGTCGGGCTCTTGGTTTCGGCACGTAGAGGCCATTCATCCTGCTTTTCCTCGGCGTCGACCTTTGGTAGCTCTGGTGGTTCAGTGAAGCCTTCATCGTTCAGCGGTCGGAATTCCTTGTCATAGACATTGCCGAACTTGCCCTCTTTCTCCCATTTCTCTTGTTGCAGACGCTTCGCGACCGTGGGGAGAAGCTGTTGATCAGGAGGCAGTCGAGGATCCGGCTTGTATGCAGAGATCATCCACGGGGGATCACCTTCAGGCGCCTTGGGCGAGAGCTCTCCAGATCTGGTTGTAGGCCTGGCCGTATTTCCAGAGTCCTTGCCCGGCCCAGATCTCGTCTTGGGACGGCCGGCTGCAGTAGATTTCGCTGTGGCAGCAGAAGGCTTCCTTGCTCCTGCCGCGGGCGTCTTCTTTGGCGAGCCTTCCGTGGCAGCGCGTCTAGGTTGGTTGGTGCCTGCGGCTTTCTCAAGTGTAGCACTGCCGCTCCTCGATCGGGGCTTTGAAACGGCCAGTGAGAACTCTTCATCCGGCGACACTGAGCCGCCCGTCTTTCGCGCACCCTCGGCAGGGAAAGTGCCGGGGCTTTGTTTAGCAACAGGAATGCGTGTTCCTTTTCCTGCCAGCGTATCGCTAGATATCCAATACTCGTCCGGGGACTCTGCAATTTCTTGGGGAAGGCGAAGATCCCAATCTGGGTTATCCACGTCCGGCTGTCTACCAGTAGACATCGATGTTTGCGCGGAATTTTTGCGTGACCTTGGGAGCGGCTGGTGTTCCGAGGCGTCAGTCGGGCGGCGCCCGTTCAGCTTTTCGGTGCTACGTTCCCTTCGTGGACGGCTTTGCGATCTGGGCTTCGGCAGGACAATACCAGCAGCCTGAAGCTCTGCATTCTCAATCTTGGCTAACTTGTCCCTGTGAATCCACCTGCTGTCGTCCCTGGGAATCTGCTCCGCATCGCTCGTGTTAGAGAGCCCCCGCTTGTTATCAGGACGGGAAGTGCTTCGACCGCCATTTCGCACTTTTGGAACAGTGTTAGCACATAGTCAATGGCGTGCTCCTAATGATCGCCTGGAGTGACTGCAGGACAGGAGTTCCTGTCCGTCAAGGCAGTGGAATTTCCAAAACCAAAAACGCACCTTTGGTAGCAGGAAAAGGTTCGCTGGGGTCCCGTCTTGCAAAAGGGTCGATGTCGTCATAATCATCGGGTGCCACACCGTTTGTGGTCTCGTAACCACCCACGAAATTTCGGTCTTGCATTGGATCCTATGAAGAGGCAGGCAGGAAGGGTCAGCAAGAGCAAGTCGACAGCGGCAGCTGACATCAAGCAAAGAGGTGAATAGAGCCAGCAGCGCTGCGCCAGAGCAGAGGTCGAATGTTGCAAGGTGTGATTCCAAGCAAGGCGCAGAGGGGAGGTAGAAACCGGGGAGCTTTTAGTTCAGAAATAGGTAACACACCTGGTTATATCCCGACGCGTATGAAGACTTCCATCCAGATTCGTTGCCATGGGAGCTGCTGGGAGGCGTCAAGGTAGTAGTACCCGGGGCAGTAGAGGACATGGCAGCCATGTCGACCAGAGCCCCCGGGAATATGAGAGCCGTCTCGAGATGCGAATGCCAGTAACAAGAAATCCACAGAGACTGGAAGTTTTCTGTTGTTGTGCGAGATAACGTAGGGATTCCTAGGCGGACCAGAGGTTCGCGGTAGTTCGAAAGACCCAATGGAGGTGGAACAGCCTTGTTCGGCCGGGCTTAGGCTGGACAAGAGTGGATGGGGCGCCCAAGGAGCTCAAGAAGCAGCAGCTCGAGGTGGTAGTAGACTGGAGACTTTTATTTTGTTGTGTGCGTAGCGATCCGTGTCGGCTTCTGGACTCGTGTGCCTGATGTGCCTCGCCCGGAGATGAAGAAGTAACACGGTAACAAAGAGGGGAGACCCCAGAAGAGCCGAACAGGACGCTATGCGAGGCGACTAGTAGAAGAGATAGTAAGGTCCGCCGCGTAAATAGGTGAGGTTCGGAGGTGCTGGTTTGTAAATATTGAGGATTTGGCTCTCGATCTAAGATGCGGTTTGGCTTTGTCTAGCGCAGGCGGTGGTCTAGAGAGAGCCAAACGGACTGAAGCGGCCTGCTGACTCCAAGTATTGCACCACGATGATTGAAGAATTGATCGGCAGCTCGTTTGCATTCACTCCGATACTGCAGTGTGCTCTTTTCCCCTGGCACAGGCAATAAATGCTTGGATGGCGGAGGGCCCGACAATGTGAGCACAAAAACAAAGTGAAGTGGCTGCAGAGGAAGGGACGGAACCCGGGATAAGATGGTTCGAGCTGAAGGACGGACGGTTCAGGGTGGTGCCAGTGAATATTAAGACCCAGGCCTCGGCCTTGTTGAGGTGGGAGATGGAAGAAAAAATGAAAAACAACACCACGAAAAAGACCGACGACAATCACCTGCACGATAGAAAAGGAGTCTTCGCTGCCCTCTCTAGATTTTGGATTTATTTTACCTACCGAGCGCGTCGACAGATTGAGAAGCCAATTTGCGTTGGGAGCCTATTTTTTTCTGGCCGGCCTGCAATCTTCTGGAATTGCGCTGCTTGCTTGGGCCCTGCCCCCTGGCGGGTCATGCAGGAGACGCCGTGATCCAGACTGCCCACCGAAGCGGGGGGACTGCCAGGGGACCTCCATGCGCTATGGCCATTACTGCCGGGGGGCGTATGGGCGCCATACTGGATGTGGTTTACCGCCTATCATAACCCTTTTGCTTCTGTAATTACCTGGTTCTCATGCAATCATCACCCAACGCGAACCTGGTCAAATCTCTTGATCATTGTTACCAAAAATCTTGGTGATCGGATCTGTCCTCATATATCCAAATCAACTATTGAGGAGCTCATGCCATCTAACCTGTGGCTGGTTCTCGTAACAAAGACCGAAGCCCACATATGCCTGCACATTGCAACCATATGGTAAGACACCAAAGCATCTCGCTCCGGTGCGCGTGTATGCGCGTACCTTCTACGGAATTCCGATCCTGCTGCAATTGGCCAACAACCCTTGGCAAATCTAGACAACATCTCGACAGTCGGTGGGCACAATGGCCGTTACCGAGATCCCTGCGAACCGTTGAGGTGGGTCACAGCTCATCAGTGCAATGTTGGTAGGTGGTTAGTGAACGCAATTTGCAGAAGAAGAAGAAAAGGGGCGCCTGAGAAGTGATATGTTCATCCGGGTAAATCATTGTCTCTTCGGGCGCTGTCAGGTCACAAATTCGATCGAGCGACCATGACCTGTCACTGTCACAGTATTTGCTCCATTTCGATGAGCACTTTTGCATCTGATGGTGTATCTCTGGACGATACGGAGTGGCAGTGACACCATTGACACTCGAGTGCCGTAGTTGTGAATGTCTCAATCCGTCCATCTTTGCTGGCGGCAGATCTGTCCATTCAATAGCAGAATTCCGTGGCAACTCCGTGACGGCATTGGTACTTCGTGGTACAAATCGTGATACTACTGTGGGCCGTTTACGACTTCACATCTCAAGTGTCCGTCAGGGAAGTAAATACGATACTCCCTCAAACTAGATGGAGACCTACTCAGTTATGTGGATAGCCAAACCAGAAGGAAATAGAGTGCGGTAAGACGTTCCTATGACGCCCACTTTCTGATGCTGAATACGCAAAACTGGTGTTTTCCAGCATTTGCAAGTGCCTCTCATCACGAGTGACGTGAAACCCACAATTGCTGATCAAACATGAGCCCAGTAATCCATACTCGTTATCAACCTTGTTGCTCTGATTTTCAGATAGCTACCGACACAGCCCACCCACTGTCTATCACTATGCCTTCACTAATCGAGATCACCATATATCTTGAGGTTGGCATTCGAATTTGCCCACTCGTGGTGGGTATACAAAGTAGTAGCCCCAGTACAATGTATGAGTGAAGATGCAATCCTCTCAGGGTCTCTCCTGGACTGACAGGCCCCTGGCTGGGCCTGGATAAGTCGACGACCGACATGATTATCTGGATAAGCCATCGCGTTATTCATATAGGCTAAGCCGGCCACTTTTTGATAAGCCGAAAGTATATCCAGCAAGTTCTGTCTTATATATTGTACGGTAGCCAGGGCATAGATCGATTCTGTGGAATGTTAGTCACCAGTATATGTTGTATCCCTATGACCCTGTTGGCTATAGTTGAGTCTCAGTGATCTCAGTTAGTCAGGACCTTGCTTTGAATTAACACAACTATAGCATATGATCGAGACTTCGCCAGCCGTGCTACCAATTGTCTTATTATGCCTCAAGGTCGCAGCACAGTATAGGTCCTTGTTTGTCGAGATCCAATACTTCAATGATACAACATCGAGACTTGAATAAACAATTCTCAGATTTCGTGTCATTGATTTGACAGTAAGTTTTCCAAAGAATCATTATCTGGACTGTCTGCCTGTTTATGCGTAGGACAAAATTCTCAGGGTCGTTTTCCTGGACATTAATATGGTACTATACCAATAGGCTTATACACAGTCTCGAGACGTCCGTAAGAGCGTGTATTGGTTGAGAGGAAATCAAAATGACAATGCTATGCAGTTCGAAATTTGAGTGTGCCTGAAGGTCGTGTATCATCAACACTGCTTTCGTGCTCTATGAATCAGCAACAAGCAGAAATTTAATGGTTCTGTCGATCCAACGGGAACTTTGGTTTAGCATTGTCAAATCTGACCTGCCCGACAGGTCTCTTTTGAGATCGCCTCTTGATTCAGTATATCTCACAGCTTTCTACGTCATTGGTTTGTGCAAAGCACAGTGACGGGTATGCTAGAAATCACGAGACAACGCGTCATATGCCTGCTTTCCCGTTCAGTCTCCTGGTGTGACCACACATCACGACGTGATATTGGTTAGAGGCACTCCCAGTCACTAGCCAGACATGAACACAAGCTCCTCAAGACCAAACGCACCGACAACTCGTATAGGTCAGAGCTGTTCAACAGCTGCTCAGATATTTAGCTAGAAAGGTCGACATTCATTTATTTCGAGGTCTGCAAAACTCGCTCTCTCGATATAAGATTTCCTGGCCAGTATCTGGCGCATAAAATTGATATTCCTTTCACTCGTTCATATACCAGAAGCAAAGCTAGATAGAGTGCTTATCTACCAATCAACAGCATGAATACATAGGTAGGCTTCAAAATTTAGATTAAGAATGATTAAATGTACAGATCAAGTGCTCCAGACGTTGACAAAATACTATCAATCGTATCTTTGCGTGCCCATATAGACCACAGGGCCAGGAGTAATCTCTGGGCAAAAGCAGCGAGAACTTGAATCTGGCACGCGGGTGACAAAGAAAGTGAGACTTCGCCAATACCAAAATACGTTGCTTAACGCCGTTCCTTGTCGCACAAACGTCTTGATTGGGCAACGAAACTGGAATATCCTTATTCTCAGCTGAATTTTGCATCTTACGATATAAATTTCATCTTGATATCAACCCTAAAGACCAGATGATGTGCCAGAAGAAAGTATAAGCATACAGAGGTACACGTTCTTACTTAATTTTGCGCCCACTTGTCCGGCTACTATAATACAATGTTGATATAAGCATACTGTTAATTTGATTACGAGGACAAACAAGTATAAATAGTCTATGGAGTACTTGAACCAAAGCATACCCGGCAGAGGATTAGGTATAAACAAACCATCAAACTCCTCAGAGAGTGTTTCTGAATCACTGGTAGTATAAGTGGTCACTTGACCTGGAGGACCCGCTGCCCAATTACCAGCCATAGAAATGACGTGGAGGGGTATTGCGCATCTGATACAGCGCGGGGAAGAGCGGTGATGCATCCTGGTTTTCACCCCTACTTCGGTGCTGATTGAATATCGATCTGAAACATTCGTCTCTATCTTTCCGTCCGAGGCAACGAGAAAGCTTGCTTTTCTTCAGCTTTGCGTACGAGGCAATCAATCATAGATCACAGTCTCTGCCCTCGATCGCACGATTTTGCCGTCTTTGTCGGAAGCCCGGTCAACTTGCTAGTATAAGTGGGCTGTGGTGACCAGATCATCTGAGATCGTGTGGGTAGGATACGGCGCTTCGAGACGTTCCGAAGCAGGGCAAGTCCAGCCAATGAGAGACACGTACCGGACGCTCAATGGACCTTACAGTGGAGGCACTTAACGCGTGCGACCTATGGGCTTATGGCGGGGGCCATCCTCTTACAAGTGATTGGGTGGACCTCTGCAGATGATCGTGAACAGTGGTTTGGTGGTGTGGTGAGGGCTCGACAATATGCCCAGGCGATGATAATTCAACTCCAAGCTGATGTATGAAGTCGATTCTCACTACAATGTTGCAAAGCCGAAGGACAAGAACCAGTCGCCTGTCTAGCTACATCAGATGCGAAGTCAGTTGGGCAGTGCGTACGATTATACAGTCGGCATACTTTGTAGATTGTAGATAGACGTGTCGACTACATCGAGCAAGGGCGGTCCATGTTGTTGTAGCCATGGTAACCACAAACTCACCGCCTTCCATCAACCTGAGGGACCGACTTACAAGGCATATTTTCGTAGCTAGGTGATACTTGGAGTGTAGGGTGCAGATTCGCGAACTGCACATTGTAAAATCAGCTGTTCAGATCTAGATGGTTTGGGAGTCAAGACAATTATTTGTTCCAGAATTCTGCAGAGCTCTGACGATGATGAATCTATTCTTATCTACGCCCACGATACTCCTTTTAATCCACCTTCCTAGCGCCAGTAATACTACGGTGGTAGACCTCGCTACGGCGGCATTTACAGAGAGGGGGAATTGATCGTGGTGGATCTAACTCGCTTGTTACACGATCACAGCAATATGATAGAGGTCATCAACATACCAGACAAACTCTTGCTTTGTGTAGGCTACCGTGTGCCAGAAATTGCCTCCCGATCCTCCTCTTTGTACTCTCCAGCTTTTATCCATCCTTCTGAAACCAAAGATTCAAAGAGCACGGTACGAGTTTCCCTGGCAGATGTTTTGCAGCGAATATACTCCGTACTGCAGTCGCCGATCCACTCCGGGTGGGTGGAATAAGCGAGGCCGCGAGGTCGCAACGCGCAGTACTTTGTATGTACAGACTATTTACCCCTCCCCCACCATCTCGAGTGATTGCCCTCGGCCAAGAAAGATCTGACGATAGGTAGGATGGAGAGGACGACCACCAGGCCTTGACGGTCCAGGTTCTCATCGCGCGGTGGCCGCTGGTTCTCTACTTCCACCCTCTGTGAGAGCCGTGCTTGCCGGTCTATTGTATCTACTATCAAGGCAAAGATCTCAGCTGGACGATGATGGTCTTTTTCTCGATGCTTCCGCGGCTTTATTAGTCCTGTTGTTCCTGCACAACTGGAAACTAAAACCCAATTCACCGCCAGATATGGCATGGTTGATGATCTACGCTACCTGTACTCGGATGCAGCTAGTCAGATCTCGGCCATTCCTGCCTCTAGGTATTCAAGGATCAAGAAATAGCCCGAAAAGGTGACTGAAGAGGGCGCCGGTACAGAATTCCACGGACTCTGGCTGAACTCTGTCGGCGAAACTGAACGGGCAAATGATAAGTCCCTCAATATACGTAAAATCGGCGTGCATTTGCACTGTCTTTCTGCTCCTATTCGCTCGTAGTGCTTTGTACGTCGTCCATACTTGCATACAGCATGGCACGTATCGACTCTGAAGAGGAGACAGCGCCGACTAGCTGCTTCTTATTCCCTTGTCGATGCTACCACACTACCCTAATCTTCCCCAGCTTCGCTGCCAATTCCTCTCTGTCAATGATGCGTGCCTGAAGCCAGCAGGAGGCTGAACTAGATCGTCAGATCATGTATAGTAATCAGACGGGGCTTATTGCTGATCCTGCTAGGAATCCTTACAGTATTGTGCTGCCCACCATTATGCTGATGGTCCTCGTACTGAACATGCTCAATAGGGATTGGTACCTGCTTTCAGAGAAGTAAACGCTAAGCTCCCGTTGAGGCATGCATCCCCCTCCATCAGTGACCATATGAGCTATAGTGCAACCACATCACGGCCGGCAGAATGTCCACTTCGACCTATAACAGTGCGAGTGCCAGAGAGTGGTGTGACCCGACTGCAGACCTGGATGTGGCCGGATCGTGGGAAGTGAGTAGCCGCCTGCCATACACATTCTCTTGAATGTTTTGTGTTGCTCCTGATCATTTTTTTTTTTTTTCGAATTCTATAGAGCGTGACCATACGTTTTCACGATTCTAATGTCACCTGCGTCGAAGACTGTGGGAATGACGCTGTGAGTATACAATTTATCACAACTTCGTCGATTTTTATTTTTGGCGTCGTTCGTCACGGCGAGATGTTTGGTCTTGTTTGTGGAGCAGTCAGGCTCTAACAAGTAATGACAGTCAAGACCAAATGACATCCTCCTTGCGTAGGTAGATGCTAAAGTTGCTGTACGATGATGGCCCGCAGGTCCGTTGATTGGATGCCTCGATTTATGTGTGAGTTGCGAGAGGTTCACCCGCATCAGATTACACTCGCATATGCCAGGCGAGCCAGGGAATGCGGAGAATACTAGGGATTTATTGGGCCACATCATAAATCGAGGCCGTGAATGAGTTAGTTTGTCCTCGCGTTTTGGAAGCAGATGCAACTTTTATCCTGCCAGCACAGCACAGCATAGCAGCAAACTGCATAGCATTACATTTCAGATGAAGTACAATCGACCAAGAGGTTCACGGAGGTCGTAGGGGGGGAGAATGAATGATGTGCTTCGAGAAGAACGATCAGTCCAAGCGGTGGGCCATGTAATGCTGCCATCGAATAGCAATACTGGCTTCTCTAGCTGCATACATCTTTACTAGTGTTTTCTGTTTCTAGAATATTGTCCTGCCGACCTCGCATGGTGCCACGAGTCGTATTGGACAGCGAACAACATGGGAACGATTCAGATTTAATGGCTCTCTCGGATTGTGTTGCGATTTCCAACGGGGCCCGTGAATGAATGACGAGCTCCGCGATCTTCGCGGCAATATGGTCACACACGAGAAGCTTGGAGGCCATGTTCCGCGCCCGCAAGGTGCAATCCGATGTGGTATGCTAACCTTAACCAGGCCGCCCAACCGTTGTGCGAGTTTGGCGAGGTGCTGGTTGAAAATATGACCAGCCACCTTGACATCCAAGGCGGCTACCAGGTCACGTTGGGATATCCTGTAGACCTGAGCAAGAACAGGTCCTCATCTCTACCTCGTGAGGAAGATCATTGTTTTGCATAATGTTGGGCAGTCTCATACCTGATACCAGACATTCCCAACCTACACTACCTAGAACTGTCAATTGAGGGCTTATCTGGCAGCTCACCGCTATCGCCATACCTTGGCTCTGCGATCTGATTGTTTACGATTGCCGCAAGAGGTATATTTATAGACGCTGGAGCTCGCATTCCCTTTGTCAATCCATATATTGTACGCTGTAGCATGACTATTCTATTTATCAATCAGAAAAGGAACAACCGAATTCTACTTGAAGTTGCAGATTGGCAGCAGACCTCGCAACCTCGTCAGGCTGATTCATTATTACAGTCGGTCGACACAACACATCCTAGCAGGGAATTCCGTCGGGCTGATTCGTGACATTTAAAACATTCGCCTCCCATGCAAACCCCATCAATGCCATTGCCACTGTCAAACACTGGTCGCTACCAAGCTACCGATAATCTGTATCCCGCTGAAGAAATTCTCTTAATAGTTAATCAGGAAAAATACCTAGGTAGTACAAAGAAACAGCAAGTTGTAGGCGAGGTTTGTAACCTCACAGCGTAATAAGTAGTAGCGACACGACACTCCTGCGTTCATTGACATTTGCCTACGTGCCGATCTTATTATTGAGTGCGCCGCTTCCGCTGAGGTGCAATCTATCCGAATTGAGGCCAGCAAACTTGGCAACCTTGGGACCGCCAACCATGACGAGAGGCGGCATTGCTGATCAGGTCTGGAACGACAAATATGCCGTGATGATTCAAAAAGCCACCAGTGTTTACATCTGCAATTTGCCCATAGAGCAATCCGTTATTCTTTCGATCAAGAGCGAGACACTGGGACTCCAATTCTGGCAAACCAGATCGCTTATCCCGACTTTTCAGCTGCTGAATGACACAAGCGGCGAATATAACATAAGATCTCATCGGCACAAAATGCACGTTCCCCGGCTGGACGACAAGCCGTTCTCTGCTGCCGGGTCAATTGTAGAGATGCTCCATTGCTCCTGTAAAATCTGCATTGACGTGATGGTCCATGGAATTAATAAAACAAGAGGCCGAAGTCTCCCTCATCAAACTCTTGACAGATCACTGGTCAGCACGTTTTTCACGCACTGTATCCCACCGTCCAGCATTACCGATCAACGAGGTTTTAGTGTACGCAGGCAACTGAGTGTTCCGTCCCATGGCGAATCCCCCGCGCTCCAGCCCGCCACTTGATCGTTTCGGAGGATTACCTACTCTACAAAGGTCGCCAATGCTCTTCGCAGACACTATGTACGGCAATGGCAATGCTGTGGCCAGGTTCTAGATGGCTTTATTATCGATAGCTTCTTCTTGGCTTTCGCGATGCCCACTCCGATCTGTGCTCAGTGTCCGTCCCATGGAGCACAGCCAGCATTCGAGGCACTGTGTCCGGAGGCGACCGGAGCATCCGTCATTGGGTAACTCGGCAGCGCGTGTATGTACGGTGCGCAATACTACCAGCTGTCATGACCAAGCGACCTGCATGGTGACAGAGTAGTATAGCCGTCGTGTCACCAGGGGATTCCCACGCCAGCACCGACCGAGGACAACCGCCGCCGCTACTTGACACTGCACTGCGCTACACCCCACTACGGGATCGCCCAGCGAGGGCGCTATCTCCTGACCGTCTACTGACAAAAAGAGACGATCTCTCCTCTTGCCTGGCAAACCTGGCATCCTTCTACGGCAGACCACTAGATACATTCCACATGCCCTCAGCTCATCACAAGGGACGGATCGAGAGCGACCTAGCTAGGCGACAGACATGCGCCCCGCCTCGCCGATGATGAGGATACCAGGTTCCACGTTTGTTCATCTTGGCCCTATCAGAAGCCGCTTATAGAAGTAGGAATAGTAGTAGGCAATGTGCGCAGGCAGGCGGTAGGTTAGGTCATTTGCGCGTGAGGGCGTCAAGCCCCGAGACGGCGAGAAAGCACAGTCACGCCTACCGACTTCGTACGTACCTTGACCTTAACCTGGCCTGCCTGCGATCAATTGCCAATGAGTGTTCGACTTTCTAGGTTCAAAGAAGCAGGGCTCATGTCAGGAAGCTTGGGGGTGGATACTGCACGGAATACATATACGCACGCTGCGAGTGCTGCGGAAGTACTTCCAACAGGTACCGACCTGAACCCCGAGGGCGTCGACAGGGTTTCCAGTGAGTTCCAATAGGGCGCTGGAGCCCGTCCTGTTGGCTGGCCCCTCCCCTGTGCTGTGTGGGCGGATTGCCCCATACTTGGCTGTACCTACTACATACACTACTACGCTGGCTGGCTGGGCTGGGCACTCGCCGCCCGCTTATTACCTCCTCAATTGAAAGACATCGACGTTGCCCATGTCCTCCGTCCGATCCCATTCTACGTTAAGGCATTAGCCCGCCCAACTGCCAATCCATACACCTCCATTCCCGTCACGCAGCGGCCAACCTACCATTCTTCCAGGTTCACGTCGCTAGTTGTCGATGCCTGACCGACCCTGAGGTCATTCCCTCTCTTCCATTCCCTTTCTCCCGTTCAGTCAGCCCAGATCAAGATTTTGACAAGAATCACCCGCCCATCCAAATAAGCTCGTCTTTTTGAATTCCGTTGGGACCGTCTACGTGCGGGCCTCTTTCCCATCATTATTCTATATGGAAGTCACATCTTAACTGAATGTGACTCGACTGCTTCGTATACATCTTTACTTCAGTCGGGCTTGTATTTCCCGCGGTAGTCTCAAATACATACCTGCAACACAACAAGCCTGTCTCATCGTCGAGCGCGATTTACCCAAACGCTAAAACACCAAGCGTTTTATCAATACGTCTTGTTTTGCGACAATTTCTCCCAACGCTGCCACCGCCGACTGGTTCGCGTCTACGCAGCAATTGCCCGGGCTCAGGATAACCACCATTCTGCGTCTCTACCAACACGGAGCTGACTCTTGCGTTCGCTCATCCATCTAACCATCATGTTTACGCTGCCCGAGAACCCATATGCCGTCCTCGATGTCGCCAAGAATGCTCAAATTCCAGAGATCCGATTGGCCTACCGGAAACTGGTGCTCAAGTGCCACCCGGACAAGGTAACGGATCCGGCACAAAAGGCCATCAAGGCGGAAGAGTTCCAGAAAGTCCAAAAGGCTTACGAGGTTCTCTCGGACGAGACTGAGAGGCAAAAGTATGATGACATGGTGAGGGCCAACGAGCTCGAGAAGGATATTATGGAAAGTCGCCGTCAGCGCGATCGGGGAGCCACTCCTGGCCGCACGCCGCCTCGTTCATATGATTCCGACTATGCCAAGAGTCCTCACTATACGGTGCACGTCAAGCCCGAGACTCCATACAAGACACGTACCGCGGAACCACCCCAGTTCAAGAAGTCACAGACTTGGGCGGCTCCGAGTAGTCCGTACGCAAGTACTCGTACACCGCCACGCTCGTTCGAGGAAGTAAACCAGTACAGCAGCTATACCGACCCACGGGACTCGCGTGACTCGAGGCGATCCAAAAAAGCGTCGTACCCTGACGAAAAAGTCTCATCAAGACACGAGGAGGACCGGAGGAGCAGGAAAAAGAATGATGAAGATTACGAACGTATGCAGGAGAAGTTGGAGAAGAGTCGTCGGAAGGAGGAGGCTGCCTTGGCGGCTGCGGCCGCCGCGAAAGAGACGGAAAAATTGCGAAAAGGGGAAGAAAAACGTCGCAAAGAGGAGAGGAGGAAGCCGGAGAAGGTTCGTGACTCGGAGCGCAAACGGGACATCGAGGAGAAGCGGTCTCGTCATAAGCCCGCTTTTGTCGAGGATGACTCGGATCCCCTCTACAGCACTCCCAGCAAGGAGAAGAAGTCCAAATCCAGCAGTCGCTCCAAAGAGGTTCCAATTCCGGTCCACGTTCGTGAGGTGCGCGGCGAACCGAGAGATCCGAGACAGGCCGAAGAGATAGATAAACTTGATGATACCCTCCAGTATGCTAGGCAGTATCTGGAGACATCAACGGGCAAGCCACCCAGTTTGCAACGCAGCAAGACTTATGCTTATCAGCCGCCTCCGGTGGCTACACCTCCCCCGGCACACGGTGGCGTAGCTCCCCCGCCTCCAATGCCGAACATTGGGGCGAGGATATACAGCGAGGAGGACGATGAGCCCGTGCCACGATCTTCGGCCCGCCGCCGCATGTCGAATGAGTCGCCCAGAGTACGGATGGACAAGACGTCGTCTTCGTACAAGAAATCTTCACGGGAACCCGAGTACGTGGCCGAGTCCGCTCGACCGATGCCCAAAATGTATCGGTCGCAGACGGAATATCGACCCGTGTCGGGTGTCTCGCCTGGGCTCAGCCGCACGACGACCTGGGCGGGTGATGATGGACGTGGTCGGCAAGCCGACTACTTCACTGAAGAATCCGAAGATGACTCTCGACAACAAAGACGTACGCGCAGAACTCGATCTCCCGATGAGGCTGCCAACACGTTTACATACAAGGTCAAGAATGGCCAGACCCAAGCACAGCCGCGTGCTGTGTACGCGGACGACCACGCTACCAGTCGCAAGTACGGCAGATCATCCTATTACGCCCCCGAGGCCAACATGGGTCGACCTCTAGATCAGCGTCCTGCCATGCCTACCCATTCCAGCTACAGTGGTCAGCATTTTGGCAAAGTCAAGACATCGAAAATGTTTGACGCGAGCGATATCACATATTCTCCCCATGCCGCCCAAGCATATGGCCCACGCGAACAGCCATACGGAGTTGCCTAGGGGGATACTCCGTACTCTTCGCCTCGATTCTATCTTGAGACGTGGTCTATCAAGCTTTGAGGAATGATGCAGCCTGTCCAGACATGGAGGTTAGCATCGTTTCAATATGTACCGTGTCTCGCAGGCTTGTCAAAGTTGCGCGATATCTTGTGGCATGGGCGTGGATTATTGTTAAATGAGCAACACGACACGGAAGCACAAGTTATCCGTCGATTCTAGCCGCCAAGAAAGAGTCGCTGCTGAAGGGCCGAAAACACTGTCAAGCTGCAGACTAGGACACCCGCCTCGGAAGCAGTACGGCATGGATATATACAACGTTCAGCTCCGACATGACTCATCCGAGTCTCGGTGAGCAGCCACGGCTGCCTGTCATGGCCTTGTGAGGTTCATTTCAGGGCCTGCATGGCTGCCCAGAACGCCGTCTTATTCAAGGCGCTCGTCAGCTGCTACGAATCTGATCAGCCCCCCTCGCCCGACACACTCTGCTCCGACACATCCACGGCAAATGAATCACTCACGCATTTCCTTTTGCTCTTTTGCTATCTCTTACAATTTTTCTATCAGCACTTGCGCTCGCCAGTACTAAACCAAACATACAACAACATATACACATTTATTGCATACAACGTCGGCTGGGGATATCTTGGGATGGTGTCATGAGGTTTTGGGAAGTGGAGCTTGGATTGATAATTTGTTTTTGGTTGCAACGCGGACCCCTCCCCATGTACGAGGCGTTATTCTGCCCGGATTGATAACACTCACTTTTTCGATGGGTTTGAGATGGAAGTGTGGATTTGCTGGTAAACGAAGTGACGGATGGACATGTGGACACAGAGTATGATGAAATCGGCACGGCCTGAAGAGGCTGGCTGATGTATTTACGACGAGACGACGGAATTTCTAGGATAGTGGTCATTAACGACCAATGTCAGGTGCCTCTGACCGCAATCCATATCTGATGCGCTGCGTCAGGGTACCGATCATCCCTGGTTTTGTCTCCCCTCCCCAACGTGACTGTGAACAAGCTCAGAAAGTCGAATCGGCACGATTCTTGTGTGATTGAAATAACTTGCAAAAATGCTACGAGGGTATAAAGGGGTATATATACATCCAGATGAAAATGTCTGGGGAACAGGAGTCCAGGACCTAATGACTGAGCGAGGATAATCTAGAATTCTTGACTCTCAACAATCTAATAAAGCACAAAATACCCCAAACACGACATCTCTAAACTAGAACATAGAGCGAGCAGATCTGTTTGTTTGCGATTAGCAAGGCGCGCGGGAGACGGGCGGAGGAAATAACTTACCAAGCTCAAACCCATGACCATACTGCACCAGAAGACGACATTGTTGGCCGTCTTTCTGTTCCGGACCCATTTTGTCTTCTGAAATACTACGAGAGGCAGTTGCAGCATCTGGCACACGAATCCGTAGCCCCTCAGCTTCTTCGTGATACAAGCCATGACGATCTCGTGCCCAATGGCACTGATGAGAAAGGTGATGACGGTGGCAAGGCCTCGACCGATCTTGGGTTTGGACGTGGCATAGATGTGTCTGCGCAGGAATGAGTAGACAGGAACGTTCCACTCTCTCGAGAATTCCATCCAGTCTGTGCTGTTCCACCAATCGGCGTAGAAGTGGCGATCTGCAAAGTACGTGATCTCGGCAAAGGCTCCGAGAACGTACTCGAAAATGACCAAGAAGACGAGGAGGAAAGTCAGCATGAAGGGGAAAAGCAGCCAGGAAATAGTCTCGGCGAGGATCAGCAGTCTCTCGGTGGCGGATGCGACCAGGTCCAGGCGCACACGAGATTCCTGCAGGACAGGCAAAATGAACTCTTCCGAGATGATGGTCAGCAGGAAGATGCAGCCAAACGTGGCTACAATTTTGGCAATGAGCGACGTCCAGTTGATGGCCGTGGTGCGCGGATACTCCAGTTCGTAGCAAAGGGTCGGGCATAGCAGATAGTCTCCATAGTTGGCCCAGGTGAGGTTACGTGGGTATGTAATGTTGCCAATGGGACTGGTGAGCTCGCGCGCGAGGTCCTCCCGCAACTGGCTGATGCCCTCGCCGTCCGAATCGCTGTCGTGTGGCTTTCCGTCATGGGCCAACGTGCCACCGGGGTTCTCGACGCTCGGATACTGGTAGGCGGGTTCCTTGGAAGCAGTAGAGGGATTGTCCAAGTCGCGCAGGCGCTTCTCCGTCTCTGAAAGATGTCCATTGTAAAAGGCATACGAATGCATCTTCATCAAGAGCACCATGGTGTGCAGCACCAGAAATACCTGGGCTGTCCACGTCCATTGCAGCAAAAAGGGAATGGCGATCCAGAACGCCAACCATACCGCCTGGTAAATGCTCTGAACAGCCATGCCGCCTTTGTCCCAGGTCATGCCACCCTTGCTATCCCTGAATATCTTGTGCAGAGGCAAGCTCACGGCTGTGGTCGCCACCATGAAGAAGTCAGCTATGGCCAAGTGCCAAAGCTTGACGGTGAAAAGGGTCCATATTTGGAATCTCAGGGGAAGTCCTGTGTCCTTGATGTTGCGCAGACCGGTCGTGATGGCCATGATCGCCAGGCCGATCCAAAAGAGGTTGAAGAAGCCATGGAAATCTCTGTAGTCCGACGTGGGATCGAAATGCGACACTCGAGAGGTGAAGTTGACCGTGGGAAAGAGTCGCCGCCGCTGCTCCGCGCGTACCTGCTTGCGCGCGCTCGACAAGGCCTTGGTGGACTGAGGCGCGTCCTCGGCGATGGGTGTCGAGCGTCCGCTGGACAAAGAAGCATCAGTACAAGAAACAAATGGCTTGTCCGAGTCCGAGTACTTACCTAGTCGCTCCGGAAGGGATGTCATCTATCCCTGGAGCTGCCAGCAGTCCGTTTGCGGAACTGCTGCTGTTTTCTCGGACCAGACCTGACAGTTGCACATGTTGAGGTTTTCGGGGCCTGGGGCGAAGAATATGGTCCTGCTCGCCGTTGATCGCAGCGGCCTCACTGCCTGTGGAAGCCATGGACAAGGACTCTGGGCGAAACAATATAGATCGGCGCGAGGATTCGAGTATGCCAGTCTGGTTGAGTTGCCACCAAGACCGTTGTTTTAATAAGTTGTGACAGATATACGATTCGTGACGGCACGCTCTCTACGCAAGGTACGTAGGTCGGAGCCTAATGCAGGAGAAGGGGTTAACGGGATGTTGGAGGACCGACTATCTCGGGGGCCACGGTGTCGAGGAGAGGCTCCTAATGTTTAAAACCATCTGATGAGCAGCAGCAGCACTGAGCCGGAGGCAGTCTTGGCGCATGGGTAACACTCAGGAGGTTCGATTCGTCGGTCTTATGTAATTGCTGTGGATATACAACGAGGATGGAGGAGTCTCTTCAATTGCGTCCCACATATTGCGGCCCCCAGAATGACACCCGTCAATTAACAGCAGTCACTGGTGGTTGGACAGGGATCCTTGCGGCGGTTCAAGCACTGAGCAGTCAGCAGTCGCCAGTGCGCTGCGACTGCTTGCCAGTGCACCAACGTACCTACACAGTAGATAGGGGCGGATTACTTTCGCTACAGGTACGATCTACAATCACTAAGACGCGACACAAAGAGAATGCCGAGCCGCCGTCGACAACTACGTCACCTGCATGTATGAGCCCGACTTATCCTTTTCGACAATCGACCAGAAGCCTAAAGAGGTCATGGCAATACGTCAGAATCTTTCCTTTGGGGACGTCTGCCGCTCAATGTAGAAAGTCACCTGCCAACGTGATTGAGCTTTTCGGGAAAAGATCGCATCTTGTGCCTGCGTCGCGCAGCGGCGGTGTCATCCTTATCCAGTGAGCGCGACTGGCCATCAGCCGTGGAAGCCGTATGCGCCGTACGCAGCCCATCACAGCCAAAGTCCAAAAACGTATCGCATCTGTCGTTACATCCAACATGGCAGCCTAGGTACTGCTTATAGCCATCCCGGCATCGTAGGTAGTGTGCAAAGAGGATGCTGACTTGATCACGATATATTTAGCTTCCCCAAGTCCTTTGATAAGAAAGGATTTTAGCCAACACGTTCTGAACTGCGTCGGATCCAACGGGATTCGACTCCAGTGTTTTCAGTGTTGGGTACTTCGTAAACGCATGCCATGTTGATAGTACAGATACCTAGTATCTTCAAAGCAAATACACTCTGGAAGCTCGGGTATAATAGAGGAGGCCTTTATACTCTGTACCCACCTTCTTCCTGGGACGGCTACCAATCGGTATATCGAAGAGCACTTTTAATATACCCTCAGCCCTATCATAACTTGGGCTTCATATAGTATTCGCACTTTATCAGAAATCCCTCCTTTGAAATAGCTCTGGGAGCAAAGTCATTATTTCTTAGGCAAGGTCTCTGTGACCTGGATGCGGGTCAAATGTGATGGGAAACAGCTGAAACTGCCGAGAGCCCCTGCGAGCGACCCCTGATGCTGTCAAGGCTTGATTGAGTCCTTCGCACAGCTGGCTAGATAAGCAAGAACAAAGGATTGAATTCTTCATCTCCATGATATACATTCTTTTTTCTCACGACTACCAACTCTTAACCCAGGGGGCTACACCCGGTACCGCCATCAATCGACATCGCAGACAAGCTCTGAAATTCTGCAATAAAAACGACCACAACGATGCGTCTCTTCACCAAATTCCTCTTATTCTTAATGGTCCTTGGCTTAGCCAAGCTTAACAGCTATACCAAGTCGCCACAAATCACGCCAACTCAGTCCCAGGTGCTCGAAACCATCACGTACTCACTCGGTGGCGGGCTTCTCATGAACACCGTCTGCGGTATCGTGGCTCCCAGCCTAGACCCGGATATCCCGTCGTCCGATAGTTTCATGAGTTGCTCGCCGTTCGGCTTGGCGGGCTCTCTCATCATTGCGAGGGTGCACATATTCACCACGGGCGGTTGGAACTTCGAACACTGGTGGTATGTCAATCAATTGCCCCGAATCGCCGAAAACGGCATCCGCGGGGCTCTGGGGTTTACAGAGAGGCCGCTACCGAGCACACCGGACTTTCCGATCAAAACAGAGCAGTTCGCAGGCCGAGCCGAGCTTTAGGCCTTGACTTGCCGGCCAACAAACCACGGCCAGTTATTGGGAAGGTGTCAAGATTCGCGACACAATCAGCCACCGACAAGTCAGATGAATGCTGGGGATTTGTTCAAAGAATAGGGCTCACGACACGGCATAATTTACACGAGAAACACTTCAAAAAGGGTCGGAATTGATTCGTGTTTCATAATTCCATTGAAACTCGTGATGCAGATTCAGAGTGTGGAATTCATATCATGTACCTACCTACACCGTCTGCTTCCAAGCATAGTTGACAGACTTTGCCATCTACATTATGAACGCAACCATACTTGTTTCCAATCTACATTAGAACTTCTAGCTCATTTTCGGCCCCGGGCTTGGTCGCGGGCGCATTCTTTGTTCCGAATTCGTGTGTCCAAAGTACTTGATTTGGTCCTGGCCCTCAATTTCGGTCAGAAATTGAAGTAAAACTTGTTCGGACTGAGCAGGGTCACCCTCTGCCTTCGAACATGCTTCTGCAATCGCGTCGATTTTCGACTTGTTCTCGCCATTACAAGTCCACCAACAGGTGCGCGCGCAGATGCCGGCCCAGAGACACATCCATTCGCTATTCAGAGTAGCACCGGCTTGACGAAACTGAATGGTAGGCTCAACCAGTCTGCCAGTCTCCTTCTGTCCTTTCGCGAAGGAATTGCTGTAGTTCCGAAAGTCGACACTCAGTCGTTCCGCCTTGTCAGAACACAGCAATGTTGCAACCTGATCATTTGTTTTGCAAAGCTTCAGTTGCTTATCACCTGCGATTAGTGGATGCTCCTTCTGAGTTGTCGCGTCTTGCTTCTTACCATCCAGTCGCTTTCCCCGTGCGAGGTTAGACGCCCTTCGAAGGTTCAAGGGATTGTTTACACCGCGGTAATCGGGATGAAGCCCGGCCATGACGTTCTCAAGCCCCCAGCAAATGCGGCCAATGTCGCGCAAGTTGGGGGCTTGAGCTGGCTTTTTGCCGACGCCCACGTTGACATTGAGGCCGCAGCTTGTGTTGATCCATATCTGGTAATTTCTCACGATCATTTCCCAAACCCGGTCAATTTCATCCCAATCCTCTTGCCACATTGTCATTGTGGGAGTGCACAACGTGAGAGGAAGGGGTAGGATATCGGACCCAGCCGGGTGAGCGCCTTTTTCATCCAGTTTCAGCGACTCGTTAATCGTCAGAGACCATTGGTGGTGTAGTACGCTGTCCGTTTGAGCCGACCACCTTGTCTCGTTTCTCGGTGGGCCTGGCGATTTCCCAAGGAATACCTCATCTCCTCGTACGATGTCGACGTCTCTGTCACGAAGTACGCCGATCAGGAAATTGAGCCCTCCTTGGATCCCTTGAACAGAGCTTGTGGGAATCAAGTTGTGCTTCCCACGCTGGAGGCCCATGTCTTGGGATGAAAATTTACGGCGATGGCCCAGATCTTTGGCAGCAGGGGCAGAAGATACGCGGCGATGGCCCATGTCTTTGCCGAAGTGAGTAGCAGAAAATACTCGTCCATGAGATGGCTGAGGGCCACTCGAAGTGCTTTTGACCCTCTTTTCAGGGGCGATCGTCTTGCAAAATAAGAAGAATTCGATCTCGATTTCGTAGGTTATCTTTTCTAGAGTAGGCCCGGTCGAATTGTTCATATTCTGGGTGCCATGTGGCCCGATTAGTGGACGAGGATTTCCAGGTGCTTGAGCCGGGGCTTTGGTACTGTTCGGCTTCTCCCATGGAAGCCGAGGCCTGGGGAAGTCATCCATATTTGCCATTTTGAAGTGTGATTCCAAGTGTCGATACGTTGATGGGATGTTATGATCGGTCGTTTTCGTGGTTGTTGATGTAGATTTTGATAATTTGTCAGTTCTCGGCATTTTGGACGGTGGTGGGATCGTACTTATATAGACCAAACCCCTATTTCTCCGATATGCATTATCCATGAACGTCCGTTATGTGAGAATGTCTGTTGAAGCCAACACAAAGACACAAAGCCCTTGTCCAAGCTGTTCTGTGGTTACAATGCCTTTGTGTATGCGTGGGAAAAGCTCCATGGCCAGGGTCAAAGGTTTGCAGAAGAAACGAGCAATAACAAATCTCGAAATACTGATCACATTTAACAGCCGCATTCACGTCTGTGGCGGCTCTTGAAACTTATCATTTGTCCAAGAACGATAACAAAGCCGTACTTTCTTTCTTTACTACCTAGGTAGATACCTAATGTCACCCACTGTTCAATACCAAACATGTTCATCTTGCTCTTCTTTCTTCAAGTCATTCTGCTTTACTGTCGTGTGCACCGCTGCAACGCCGTGATTTTAGCTATTTGCAGCGACATACCATGGCACAAGACCCGCAACGGGTCATGACACCGCCGTACCAATTGCAACTCGTTCCTCGTGAATAGAAGCACCATAGCGTCATTTCACGGCTGCCGCAGTTCAGACTGAATCCTTGCGATTCTATAGCGGATGTCGGCGCAGCGAGCATGAATATTGCCGCGGCGGCAACCATGCAGAGTCTTTTCAGAATCTGGGCGGAAGATATTTTAGCTTATACAAAACGATCAAATACGTAGGTCAACAATCGAGAACTCTCACGTGCATCATGTTTCCAGTTTCTTGAGTGTTCTTCAAACTTTTATGAGGTGATCGTATGCGTTGATTCCGTTGTCGTACCAATTTTGGCATACAAACAAACAACGGGAAGGCGTTCAGAAGTGCGGAAATTGAGTTTATATATATATTTCACAAGTCTGCAGTGATACACAACCATTGGAATCAATAACCGCATTTCTTTCCAATTTGGTATCATTATCAGTCCACTGTCAATATGATCGAGTCACCACGACTATAGTAAGCTCGAATTTCGGGTATAACGACCCTTAGGTATGAGCCTGAACATAATGACGTTGACTTCATGACAGTCCCAAAAACCCGTGAATGTATACGGCAAGGGGCAGCAACTCGGCGGAGAGCACTGGGAGGCTGGTGAATCGAATTGAATGTGCTTGCGACCAGAATATGCCTGTGACTACAAGTGAGGCTTGAACATTGACGAAACCAGACGGTCACGATGTACTGCGTGTATACTTCGGGTATCCGCTGCATTGCGCTTCTTCACTTGGTCACGCATATTCATTATATTCATTTTCGTCGAGACATTCAAGTTTCGGCCGGGACTAATTATGATGTGAAATATGGTTCATTTTCAAATGTCATTGCTCAGACAGTATATTATACAATCCAACGCGATATATACTGCTGTACCTCTCACTGAGAAAAGGGCCTCTGCTTGAATTCTGCGTCGTCCTCTGGAAACCCGGCCACCGGCACATTCTGGAAACGAGGGTCGAGGTACCAGGCCGGATCACCACCATAACCACCTTGGGAGACCTTCGTATGTGCCAGGCTCCAACCATTTCCAAGCCATCGCATCCGATTGTTACCACTGGCGACGCTCTGCCACTCGTAGTCTTCCCACCTTGGAGATCTCAACGCCTCAAGAGCATGAAGCGTACTCCCTGGCCAAAGCCCAGTGATGTGATCGCCTTTCCCGCCTTCGCTCTTATACCAAGAGTTGCATTGATCGGTGTAGACGGTATCTTTGAAATATGTCTGGCAGTACTCGGACCAATCCGAGACGCGAGACTTCTTGATGCACATGGATGCATAATCCTCCTTTTGTAGTTTTCGAATACATTTTGTGATGTAGTCACCTTCGGATTCGAGAATCATGGTCAGTGATCCACTTCCTATGGCTGAGTTTGGGCCCAGCATCATGAAGAAATTTGGAAATCCATCGACAGTAAGAGACAGATAAGCTTCAGGGTATGGTGTGAATCGCCCCTTTAGTGAGATGTGGTCGATGCCGGTGACATGGAAGCGAGGGGCAGCCGAAGCATTGAATCCGGTCGCGCAAACAAGACAGTCGAGGCTGACTTTTCTGTCGTTTTTGAGCGTGACACCATCTTTATTCACCTCCAAGATGGGTTCCGTGATGAAATCCACGTTCGACTCAACAAGAGCCTCGAGATAGCCGGGGCCTGGAGTGGTCCTTCTACATCCAATAGCGAAAGATGGGATGAGGAAGTCTGCAATCTCTGGTTTTCCGGACAGGCGATGTTTCATTGCCGCCCGAAAGATCTCGATGGCAGTGCGCTGCATAGAAGAGTCTCTCATGGACACGGCATGGATGGTGTTACCGTCTTCTTCGATGGCCTTGCGGAAAGCAAAGAGCTTTTCCGGCTGGGTTGCAAACTCTTTTCTTTGCTCTTTCGAGACTTGAATAATTGTCAGTTCATACCCCAAATGATATAAGTCCTAAACTCACATTCAAGGTTCTGCGGATCCAATCCGAGTTTCTGCATGACCACTAGAAACCTAAGTTAGACAAGCAACGAAGGGACTCGTGGCTCCTCAAGGCAAGTCTTACCATCGCCGAAAGGGTTTGTGATCCAGGTTTTACTTCTCACGAAGCATGAAAGCCGAATTCCTTCAATTTTCTGAAGCTGTGGAACGATTTGTATAGCACTCGAGCCATTGCCAATGACACCAACATTCTTGTTCTTGAAATCGTATCCTTCTTTCCACCTTGCCGAGTGCATTATCTCACCACCGAAATTGTCCAGACCTGGGATCTCGGGCCAGGCCGGGTCGCTGAGGTTGCCTTTTGCAGATATCAAGACATGCGCATCGTCTGCAAATTCTTCCCCTGTATCGAGACGTCGGATGTTCATATTCCATTTCTGGGACGAGACATCCCATTCGCAGCTGACAACCTCATGTTGAAGTTTCACAAACCGCTTCACCCCGTACTTGTCGGCAACTCGGTCAAGATAGGCACAAATCTCAGTCTGGGGAGCATAGAAGTTGGACCAATCTGGATTTGGTTCAAACGAATACTGATAACTATGCGAGGGAACATCGCAAGCACAGCCTGGACATACAATATCAGCAAGACTGTTTTTCTGACGAATGATAATGGCATTACGTACCCGGATATCTATTCACCCACCAAGTTCCCCCAAGACCATCATTCTTTTCGTAGATCTGCAGGTCAATGTTCCGTAGTCGTTGTGGGATACGGATCCCAAGATAGATGCCCGAATATCCGGCACCGATCACGCGAACCTTTAACGGTCGCTGATTCTCGAGCGGCTCATCTTTCAGACTGAATGGGAAAGCAGACTCGATTTCTTCCATTTGGATCGAGAAGGCAGTTAACGAAACTGCGTATGATTTATTCTTGAAGTTCGAATGGGAAGACAATGGAAGTAGAAAATGATGCCGCAGAGCGGCGCAAGATCACCAACAGACGCGATACGACGGACCCCAACGATCCAGAAGATTTCCCCGCATCATCACTTTTCGGCACTTTGCATGTCTAGATCCCTGATTTCGTCACAGACTCACAGCTGTCACTATCTGTATCTTCCGTGTCATGTTGCCGGAGAGGGGTTCTTGCAAAAACTTCAAACGTCTTCTCGCACTTGTTCGCCGGAGATAACCTCGGGCGATCATGAGGCATTGTGATTGAAGCTCAAGCGACAAGTCATTCCTAGGCTGTGCGTTAGCACCAGTGACAATACCACATATCAGTCTCTTGTTGCATTTAGATATATGTTCTTGATGAGATGTCCTCATCAAATTTTTGGGTCAGATGAGTAAAATTCGAAAGACGCCCGATCACGTGTACAAGACGCGACAACTAGATTCAAAAGCATCACAACTGCCTAGCCATACAAATCGGTAAATATTGAACGTTAATTACGGAAGACCAGGGATAGAAAGCAGCCTTAATGGTTACGCACTCTAGGTGGTTTCGACCATACACGAGCAGGCCAACAACGAGTGTGACGTTACTTATGCTATGCTGGTATTCTGGAATGGGAATCTTTTTTAAACATAGCCGAGACGCATATGATGCTACAGTATAAGCTGCAGGCAAGTGATGTATTCAACCGCCTGCAGGAAAGGCAGCGGCGTAGCGTACTAGTGGGTGTATACTGTACGGTGTACCAACAAGAGTCTCCGTGCACTTTATTTTCCACCCAAACCTCTTAGACGAATTTTAAAAGATATTTAATCTGATTTCTGATATAACCAGAGAAAGGAGAAAAAGAAGCTTGTCGTCGCAAACCTAACCTTGTACCAAGACTCTGATCAGGCCATTGTAAACAGCCCTAAACAGATCATAGAAAAGTGGCCTGTGCCGCAACCAGCTGAAATGTGCCGCAAACTTTCCAAATCCAATCAAAAGACAGGAAGCTAAACCGTGGGGTCGAAGAACCACCTCTATGGGATTCTCGAAAACTCCCCCTCGCATCCGGATGTCGGTGGACGAGAGGAGCTTATGCGACTCATTGGATGGAGCTGTCTAGGCGTCACAGGGTCTGCGCTGACATCATTACCATCTCGACAAGTCAGTACATAGGAATTGAGCATTGGAAAGATTCCGGCCTGAATCTAGGACGCGACTGTGGTATGATGATCATATCCATTCCAAACCCCGGCACGAAATGAAGAAGGAAATGAAGGACACGGCATCGCAGAAGAAATCTGGACATGGGATCAAGCTGAATTTTCTAGTCATAGATAACATTGCAAATTGAACTCAAAGGCTAGGAAAACACAATTTCTGGAACATACCGAATGACTTTTGCCAGCGGAAATGTCGTGGATCATTAAGCCACGACAGCCAGATGACAGGCGATAGAAGGACTGCCGTGGGCTGAAGTGGTACGGCCATTCAATGGTACCACGAGCCTTGACTTGGGCCACTTTTAGTGTCCGGGTGGTGTCCCGAAAGTGCTGCTACTCTGATTTTGATTGCGCCTTTGTGATCATTAGTACGTATGAAATAATTAATGGTAAGGTCAAACGAAGCAGATGGGAAGTAGATCGGGGGAAAGAGAATGCGGTTGGACATTCCTGGCTTTGTTCGCGATCGCTTCGCATGGCAGCAATGTACACGTGCAATTGGACTTTGTCTAATTTTGGAGAAATAAGAGAAGCAGCCATGCAAGGACATCGCATCTGCATAACCGTGCCCAATGTCCATCTTTGTTGTAGGCATTGTACTTGATTGCATGCCAGCCAGCCTTGTGGAAATAGAGTGAATGCCAGGGGAATGACAAAAGTTACCGTGCAATAGTGTAAATTCATTAAGCTTGAACCAAACAGAGGGGCCCCGTCGAGGGACGCCCCATCGAATTAGAAACAGCACCTCTGTTCGTGATACTTCGCATAATAGGCATGCGTTTATGGATTTGCAGCAACTCAATCGTGGTCAAATCCGTCCTGCGTCACGCTACTAATTGGTTTTCCGCCGTCTGACCTACCTATAGATTACCCATTTCTGAGCAACGAGAGACAGTCCTATCCCAACCTCCAAGTTACCAACCTCGTCGTCCGCTTGACTCATGCTCACAATCTTCAACCTCTGGCATTCCTCAACATTCTCCTCGAGGAACGGTAGGCCATTTGGAGGGACAATCAGTCGTCAATTATATCTCGTACGTCTATCTATTACTTCGAAGATACGCTTCATTAAAGACTACAGCCCGTAATCTTGACCAGACACACACGCTGGGAACAAGCGCATACCTAGCTGGCCTGGCGTCTTTGATAACAACCACAGGCGATCCACTCGCATTCGAGGTTTTGAGTTCAACGTTACAGTGCCGCCAGAAGGCTGATCCCTCCTCCCCTGTTGGCCCACACCACTGAGATTGATCAGACTCCCGTTTGAGATCGTCCCTTGCGACTTGCAATTGCAAAACTGAAGACAGGTACCTAGTGATTCGATTTTCGGTGCTGCCCAGCCGAGAAGAATCTGGAGCAGTTGGCGCGGCGATAACCAAAGTCGCTGGTTATTTGCCTAGGTAGAGAAGAAGGAGTCATCTGCTGATCCCGAATTCCAACCTCGCCTGCCAACCACCTACTCTATACACACGTAGCTGCGTTTTGGGGCTCTCGCGAGAAATCGCCAAAGTTCATACGGAATACGGATCATAGCATTACACTGCGTGTAAGACGGAACTCTGACTGCTATCTTTATTGGTCGCCAAGTCACTGCGTGCTCGAGACGGCGACCATTTCGACAACTTTTAGTTACACCTGCAGTGCGTACAATTCAATACACCAGCAGCACAGGTGAGCCTGTCCAATCCACTTCGCTTGCCCCTCTAAAGGTCAAAGTCCCGACGCGCGAAGCCACAAGCACAGGCCCGGGCTCAAGTAGTACTTTCGTACTTCGCATATGCTGCTGCCGAGGGTTCAGCTACGAAAGTAATGGGCAACGGGTTTCAATTAGCACCCCTTGGAGCTGTTTAATTTGTGCCGACGGCTTCTGCTCACAACTCTTGCCGTCGCATAACGCAGAAGACCTGTCTTCACCTTCGTACAGTCAACAGACGGGACGAGCCTGCGATCATATTGGCCTCGTCAACAGGATAACAAGAATCCAAGCACTCAAGACCTGGGGCTATCATTCAGTACAATACGCAGCTAGCCATTTGCCTTTGCCGACGACTGCAGCTTCCAAGCCTACCGCGGTAGCTACAGAAGTCATCTAACCCATTGGAGACCCCCTAGGAAGCAGTCAATCTGCTGCGGCAGGAGACTAGCACTCGAGCTGCGGCGCTACCCCGTATCAACCCATCCCGCCAGTACGCCTTTCGCCTGGGCGGGCGACAACTTCCAATCCCCAGGCCGGTCCCAAGTCGAGCAACTTCAAGGTTGTCTGTCAGAACGACTTCTCGTCCCACCCACCCACTCACTCACCCACCAGACACGCGCGCGCCGCACACGCACACGGACGCACACGGACGGAGACGACTGGACAGCCTGCTGCATTCCCTACCATCTAATTACCACCTGCCTGCTTGTCCTAAAGCCACTGTTCCTCCGATTTCCCAGTACTTTACCGTTGCTCGTTAGCATCGCCCCTCTTAAAAATCCAGAACCGTAATCGCAAGGCAGTCGGTCGGCAACTTAGTCAGAGCTGCGGTCCAGTCCAGTCAGTCTCTTCGCTGCCTCTGCTGGGCTGGGAAGCCTGCCCTGTTGCCGCTGCCCTCGACACAATCCTGCCACGCCCCCCGAGCCGACAATGACAAGCAGACCACCCCAGACCCTGCCACAGGACGCTTTCGTGGATCGCAGCAGGAGCACCACCAGGCATGCATCCGACGCCCTCCCGTTACTAAACTCTACCGATCCGGCAGTCCTAGGCCAAACCGTCGAGGACATTAATCGCCGGAACCTCCACACCAACCAATCTCTTCCTCTGTCCTACGCCAACTTTCGCCATGGCCCTGTTGAACAGCAACAACAACCGCATGGTGGTGGTAACACCATGAGCCCGAAGCCACCGACACAGCATGCTCGACTCCAATTTCAATCTCACACGATTGCGCCGTCGCCGCCTCCATCCGAACCCATTCTCGAGACTCCCTCGCACCTCTCCAACGAACGGCTTCACCCGTCTCCCACCTCGCCGGATCTCGGTAGTAGGAAGAGCCCTCTCCAGATCACCACCGACGTGCGCCCGTCTCCGCCAAGTCGCAACGACAGCGCCAACAGCCACGGCCACAGCAGTCTTACCCCCTCGGGTTACAACTCTGCCGGCGGCTTGTCAGTTCAGCGCAAGACATCGTCCTCGAGTCTCCGACCTATATCGCGGACACCTTCGATTAAGCAGGCAATAGCCAATACTATTGGCTCTGCTTCAAGTTCCGCTGTTCCGAGTCCTCTCATAACTGCCATGGGCGATTTGACGCCCCTACCGTCACCTCTGCTCATGGGTGATTCACCTGGACCTTGGAGACGCCTCGGAGCTCGACAGCCTTCGCGCGAGGCACTTCATCCCGCAAACATGCCCGACTCCGTATTCGTGACGACAAATGGCGAATCTGTGGCCTCGGCACTGGCGAACCAGACTAAGCGAAAGGCATACGTCGGGCTGAAGGGAGCCGAGGGCACCGCCGGCGAGCACACACATGGGCGCAATCGAAGCGTCAGCGAATACATTCCAGATCCCATGGGAGTACCCAAGAGGCAAACCACAGTATCTGGGTCTCACCCTCGCGCCGAGTCTGGCCGCAACAGCACGAGCGAAAACCCCCTCCGACGCGAGCCAAATTTTGGAGCCGCACGCGGCCTTGTCCCGACGCAACACCCTCCGACCCCACCTCCTAGCGAGTCTTCTCATAGTAACGATGGATCTGTCAGCCAGTCAAAGGCACCAAAAGCAGAATATTTCGAGGCTTACGGGCGGCATGACAAAAAGCTCAGGAGATGGCGCGCTGTCAAACAACTCGGCGAGGGTACTTTTAGTCGTGTGGTGCTGGCAACGAGTAAAGTGAATATTGACGAGAACGACATCACGAAATCGGCCATGACTTCGGAACCCGATCTGAAGACGCTTGTAGCCGTCAAGGTTTGCGAGCATGGCCCACGAGGCGGCGCGTCAGAGGACCGCATCGAAATGAGCCTCAAACGAGAACTTGAAATTATGCAAACGTTGCATCATCCGTCCCTGGTACATTTGAAAGCCTGGAACATCGAGCAGTCCAGGGCATTACTGGTTCTCAGTTACTGTCCCGGCGGCGACCTCTTCGACCTGGCTGCTCGCCACAAAGAGCTCCTTACGCCCTCACTGCTGACAAGAATCTTTGCCGAGCTTGTGGGAGCCGTTCAATATCTTCATGACCGGCGGATAGTGCATCGGGATATCAAGCTAGAAAGTAGGTGCATGCTGTCGATTTGTTTTCGAGTGGAAGCACTTCCGTCCTGCGATTATCCTTCTGCTTAATCTCCCTGCTCGTGTGATGGCCCCTCCCGTTACTAACCATGTTTACTTCTAGATGTTCTTGTGAATGTTCCCGTAGAACAGCTGGCAAATCCAGATCAGGACTGGGCCACATTTCCCGATTCGGTCATTACATTAACAGACCTGGGACTATCTCGCCGTGTGGCAGATGACGAAAAGCTGGAGACGCGATGCGGCTCCGACGATTACGCTGCCCCCGAGGTCATTCTAGGACAGCCATATGACGGGAAAGCCATCGACGCCTGGTCTATGGGAGTCCTTCTCTACGCACTTTTGGAGGCTCGTTTACCTTTCGACCCACCGCCGGGAGCCAGCGATGCCCTGAGGATGCGAAGTCGTACTAGTCACAGAATTGCTCGCGTGGACTGGAGGTGGATAAAGTACGCCGGAGACGACACCGATCACGACGGCGACGAAGCCAAGTTCGCGGCAGTAGGTCTCAGGGGCGCCATGGAGGTCACCGAGGGTCTGCTCAAGCGAGCCAGGAGCCGGTGGACACTGGACAAGGTTGCCGGCATGGGGTGGGTGCGAAACGGTATCAAGGTTGAAGGTGGGCCGAAATTCAAAGAAGAGGCAGAGGCTGAAGAGGTTGCATAACGCTATCAAGGTGAGAGGACACGATTTGTTACGACATTTGTAAAAAGATATCCATATTCGGCGATGAGACATGCCTTGCACTCATGGACCAACGCGACGGGGAACGATTTGGTTTCCCATCATGTCCTTCATTCTTTCCCATTTCTGCTCTCAGCTCTAAAGCGTGGGACTGTATTACTGACACCCTTTTTTCACCCTTCACTTCCACCTTCACTGTTGTTTTCGTATAGCTATACAGGAATAGATTAGCGGGCTTTGGGGGATTAGAACTTGAGAATACATGATTCAGCGCCAGCGATGGCGTTTTCGGGTCGGGCATAGCGTATGCGTAGGATCCGTGAAGAGGATCAATCAAAGCCATTTTGTTGTTTGATCTCTATTTCCCATTGATAGATGATACCTGTACGACTGGGTCGAGTCTACCGCTGTCACCAGCTGACGTTTGGCTCTGCTGATATCATGGACTCAATGTGGTTGTGCTTACAACGGATCCATGACACATTGATGTCTACAAATCATCCTTCTTGCTCCGATCTCCGTCCCTGGTTGGGAGATTTGTGAGAGGAAGCGACATGCTCGTCTCTGCCTTTTGGCGAACCTTCGCCCAAGCGTAGACCAAGCCACTTACAAACCCAAGAAAGATGGCCGACACGCTACCAAAGGTGACTGGGGCGTCGAAAAATACGAGACCGCTGATTGCAATTGGCAATTTGTTGAGTGCACCAACCATGGAGTACGTCGTTGAAGTTGTAACTCGAATACACCAAGCCGAGCAGTAGGAAATGAAGATGGCCCCGAGCCCCGAATATATCATGCCAATCGTCATGGCGTTACGAGACTCTACTGGAAAGTTCCTGGCGACGTTTTCTCGGGACCAGTCTTCGGTCAGGACAGTTCCCATGATCAGAACTGGAATGGTTAATGCATTGTTGTAAAACATTGCTTATGACGCGTTAGCACGAATTTCTTTACCGTCTCGTTGCGGAAGGAAACCTACTGTCCCAATCGCCGAAGCCCATACTCTTGATCCGCCTGCGCATCCCAAGGACAAATGCCGCCGCGCAAAATACGTTCATGCCCATCCAAGCATAACCCGCATTCAACGTGGATACAGTGGCAGATGCCTCGGCAGAGTTTCCACTGGCAATGGCAGCTTGTATATCGGCCCAAGCTGCCACGACAGAGCTCAGAACGATCAGACCGAACGACAAAAGCATGATCGATGTCATCTTGCCGCCGAACCAGAGGACCTCACCGTAGGCGATGACGATGATGGTGAGGTTTTTGAAAATGGTAAACACGGGCACAGAGAGGAACTGCAGAGCCTTGTTTCCAGTGTAGATCTGTCCGACGAGGAGAACGGAAATGGTGAACCCTTGCAGCCGTTAATGTCGAGCCCGCTACCTGATTGGAAAGAAATACATACATCGCTTGGCTTTCCCGACGTCAAAAGGAGCAAGATCTTTAATCAAGCCGATTTGCTTGCAAATGATGATTGCTACGCTACAGACGATAGACTTTTAAAAGTCAGGGGTCACATCCCACTCAAACTTGTGTAGCCCAGATACTCACCTGAATTGCAAGATAGAAAAAGTGTAGATTCCACGAGCTTCCGGACACGACGTATTTGTTGATCAAGGTCATGCTGATCGATGAGAGGCAGTATGCCAGAATCGAAGCCCCCGGGTTATTCCCCAGCTTGCTCAGTGAGCTGGGAGCATCACCATAGCGACTCATCTCGACGTCCTCCAAGGTGCACAATCTTCAAAGATCGAACCTAGTACTCTGTACTCAGCTACTTGCGAACGCAATCAGGAGCGCCGAGCTGGTGAGAAAAGGAGTGAGCAGGATTTGAGAAAAATCAGAACACGAGAAGATGTTTTCTGGCTACAAGGCATCTCCTTTGCGACGTGTTCTGGCGTGTGGCGCAGTCGGATAAGGCAGGCACCCCTGCCCAGCGCCCAGATAGGCGTGCATGATGTGTCTTAGGCAGAGACAGGACAAGTGTAACACAGGCTGGCATAACGGCGTAAATGGCAATGCTCATCTCGCTTGAAGATCTACCACAAGAATCCTTATTAGCTAATCCGGCTTGGATTGGCCGCTGAATAACAAGTGCCAATCAGTTTGCAGGGAAAAGAAAAGCCATTTGATGCCATGTTCCACATCTGCTTACGCTGCTGTGCCCCTACTCGCCTAGAAACCATGCAGATCCGAGTCCGGCGACATACAGGTTGGTGGCTTAGTCATAAATTAAAGAGCGGCTCGACTCCAAGCCCGCATTGGCGCTTCAATTTTGTGCACTGATGAACCTGCTACGCGGGACGAAGGATGAAAAGAACGGGCTAAGAGCTACTGGTAGCAATGACAAACCCGGCGTCTGACAGGCTGACAAGTCATTCAGGAGAGACAATTGGGCGCCTCCTGATCACGAGGAAAAGAAATCATCCAGCATTATGGTCATGAATAAACAGACTCATATGCTCGCAAACCTATTGATTCGAATCATTAACCTTAGATAAGACCATTTTACGCCCAAGATCACTTACACCCGATACAACTCATTCTGTACGCTCTTTCCGAGCTTGATATATTGCCTGCATGCATCCGCAAGCCATCCTGCTGTGGGGCCCGGAATTCTTGACACCGGTGGGAATGCATTGATTGATCATATTCTCTGTATTACGGCCATTGCCATTGAGGCACATAAAATGCGAGGTGAGTTCTCGAGCTTCCTTGACTTGCCGTCTTGACTTCTGGATACGCACACTTTGTCGGCACACTCCACCCAGTCCTTCTGCTATAATACAGGAATAGTACAGGAATAGTACAGGAATAGTACAGGAATAGTACAGGAATAGTCATAAGATTTGCGTTGTCAGGCAATATATATGATAATCGATGGGAGGAGAAAAAGCAATCATCCGTACATGCATGCAACCTACCCGGATCTTACAAACGAACATCTTAAGTCCGTCTCGGATCCCTGATCATGAAAAGTCTCCGAGTTCATTCTCGACCATGCCGCTGGTTACAAACCCCCTTGACACAGGCTGCAGTTACATGCAGAGAACACAAAGTGGATATATTCGTCGGACTACGGGTGAACCTACTTCTCTAAGTCCATCCAGAACCTGGAGACCCGAGAGACGTGTAATGATCAACCACGTTGTACGCCGTATAGCTAGTACTACTGATCAATAAGCACTAGGATTTATAGTTAGTGCTCTCATCATGCCCTAGCGTCCGTCTCTACCGACTTGACTCGATATGGACACTCTTGAGACATTCTTGGATGACGACCAGAGCTGCCTCGAGATGGCATTGACGTGGTTGGCCTGCCTATAAAGGTTTGACACTCTCCAGCTGCTTCCGCGGAAACTTTCCCAGACATCGTCCGTTCTTGCAGCGTAAACCTTCTCCAATACTCTCACAACCTATACTCTCACAACCTATACTCCTATTATCGAATACCTTCTGCTCCGCCTGCATACTATTATTATACCATCATGGCCGACAAACCCTACTTGGAGCAGCCGGATCTGCACGCCAAGGCACCTTTCCGTGCTGCTCTTCTCACATACCCCGGTAATCTCAGAGAAGCACTGCGTCAAGCTCAAGAGGACCCGACCAAGACGTTGCTCGGTGTTGCCCATGGCATCCCAAGTGTCTTTGTGACAAAGGTATGCTGTATTGGCCACAGACAAGACGAACGGGGATCGGGCTGACATGTAAGATAGGTCATGGCGTCTACGAAGCCCGACTTCATCTGGATTGACGTTGAGCATGGCATGTTTGACAGATTGACCTTGCACGAGTGAGTTTTTCCGTATCAGAAGTTGCGAGCCCAGAAGAAACCGTATTCTAATGAGATCAGCGCTATCCATGCTGCTCAACATCACTCGGAGGGAAAGACCATGGTTGTTGTTCGTGTGCCAAAACACGACGAGGTCAGCTTGTCTACGGCACTCGACGCCGGTGCCGCTGGCATCGTTATTCCTCACGTTGAAAGCGCGGATGAAGTCAGGCATTTCATCAAGGAGTGTTACTACCGTGAGTGGCATTGATGACCCTCGAGCTCTTGGAGTTGATACTGACCTGACATTGTATAGCCCCCATCGGACAACGCTCATTCAGTCCTTGGACGTTCACTCCCGGTATCTCGGATGCATCACTGTACAGCGGAGACCCGTTCAACATGAGCAGCTCCAACCGTCACATTGTGCTCATCCCGCAGATCGAGAGTGTCAAGGGTGTTGAGAATGTGGAAGAGATTGCTGCCTGCGAAGGCATCTCAGGATTGATGTTCGGCCCAGGCGATTTCATGGCTGACGCTGGCATCCCGCTCAAGCTCGGCGGTCCGCCACACCCCGGGCTGATGGAGGCCATGGGCAAGTTTGGCGCAGCGGCGAAGAAGAACAACCTGCCACTGTTTGGGTAAGTGACTGACCACATTCCACACGGATGTAAAGACGAAATGCTGACAACGGACTTAGTGGTGCGCAAACTCCGGATATGGTTCCCATGATGATCAAGTCAGGATACAGAGCACTTGCAGTCACCTTTGACGTGTGGGGCATCGCCAATATGGTCAAGGATGGAATGACCAAAGCAAGAGCCCTCGCACAGAGCGTCAATGAGCCCGAAGGTGAGGAAAAGGAAGTCACCCTAAACGCAAAAGAGTAATGATCACGGAACGGGCGCATTACTGCAAGAGAACTAGATACATCGAAGACCGTAGATTTAGCAACTTGTAACATACTCTTTAGATCCTGCATGTCAGATCATGTTGTCTCCATTATATGCAGGTGCTTGTATCGCTTACAATTCGGCTGCCTGGACCCCAGCCGATACCAGCCTCCCACGCGAACATAAATTGTTCTTCGTTGACTAGCCGGAATATAAATTATCCTCTTTTTTCCCAGTATTCGAAATGTTTGACCCTTTAGTGACCACCGCAACCGAGCTACGGGAACGACTCGAAGACGGCAAAATCACCAGCGTGCAGATTGTGCAAGAATACTTCGCTCAAATTGATCGCTACAACTCCAAGCTCAATGCTTTCATTTCGATCGCACCCCGTGACAAGGTCATTCGCGCCGCGGCGGCACTCGACGAAGAGCGGCGATGCGGGAGAATCAGAAGTCAGCTACATGGCATCCCAATTGTGCTCAAGGTGATACTCACTTCCAGCTTCAATCGAGGCGTGCTCGCTAATAATCGAACTAGGATTGTTTTGTCACAGCCTCGGGTCTTGGTATGAGTACGACGGCTGGCACGCGGGCGTTCAAAAGTGCCAAGGCCGCGACCAATGGCCAGATTGTGCAGAAGCTGATAGATGCCGGACTGATCATATTGGGCAAGACTAATATGACTGTGCGTCAAGAAAGTATTTCTGACAAGATTTCAGTGGCTGACGGAAGTAGGAACTTTGTGGCATGAAGCTGTGGACAACTCCGGGACGGTCCGCTATTATTGGCCAAACCCTGTCCCCATACGTGGGCCGTCTGAAAGAAGATGAGGGTATACTCGGACACTCAGTGGGTCAACACTTTGATCAGAGAGTCTTCATATTCTGATTCGCGTTTAGTCACCTGGCGGATCTTCAACGGGCTCGGCAGTGGCTGTAGCGGCAGGATTCAGTCCATTGGCCCTGGGCACAGAGACAATTGGATCCATCGTATCTCCCGCAGGAAGAAATGCTCTCTATGCACTGAAGCCGACGGTGGGTATGCAGAACATCAAGGGACTGTACCGAATGACAGACTTTTATGATAGTCCAGGACCAATTGCCAAGTCGTCGTCGGACTTGGCCTTGTTGGCGGCCATATTGCTAGATCAGCCCTATGACTTGGATTCGACGCATCCCGACAACCTCTCGGTGGGCTTTCTTGCGCCATCAATATGGTGTCTAGGGTCGGAAATGTGCCGACAATACGGAACCACTGCTGAGCAAATGGTAAGTCATTGCTGGAACCTCTTTTGTGATGAACGATGTTCATGCTGACCCACAGCAGGTTCAGGATTATGAAGAGACTGTGTCGATACTCGCTTTTCATGGCTGCAACGTCGAATATCCTGTGAAATTTCCAAGTGCCGACGAGCTTACGGTCGATGGAAAAAGCCCAGTCATGTCAATCGCATGTAAGTTTGAACGTATCCGAATGTATGCCTTTTCGTAGATGGCTGATACGTCTTGCAGTCTGGGAGTTCAAGAACATTGGACTTCCGGGGTTTATTCAGTCATTCGAGACATGCGATGTCAATAACCTCGAAGATCTGGTCAATTTCAACAAGGAAAACAAGCACCAAGCATTACCAAGTAAGCAAAAGCTTGATTTTTCAATGCTACTATGTGGCTAACTAGCGAGAAAGATGACACGGATCAGGAATTACTAGTCAAATCTTTGGCATGTACCGAAAGCGAAGAGGATATCGGTCACTTGACGAAAGTGCTCAGGAGCAAGGCTAGGGAAATTATCGATGGCGTTCTAGAGCGCAGCAATATAGACCTAATTGCTGCTCCAACAGATTCTGCCTTTGCAACATATGCGGCAGCGGCAGGTGAGTAACTCATCAGCATGTGGATTTGCCTCTCTAATTGCCTATATTCTAGGATATCCTCTAGCTGCAGTACCACTTGGCCAGCTCGAACACAACAAACGGCCGTTTGGGTTATGTATCATGGCCAAGGCGAACCATGAAGAGAAGCTGCTTCGGTTCCAGGCAGTTTATGAAACTGCCGTTGCCGCTCGACCGATTCCTGAATTGGATAGTGTAATTCCAGTGGCTTTATAACACTCTACAGTCTTGGTTACTTTCACAGGCTGAAACGGGGCTATGCGTGGTCACGCAATAGTGGGCTTTTGTATGGGATAATGATATTTTATTGACTTTGAAAATCGCCAGCGAAATCGAGTTGTGCCTACCTGTAAGCCAATGAAAGTCCTGAAATGATCTCAAATTAGGAACTGGAAATGCATTTTGTACAAATTCCGTGGATTTCCTCAAAACTGAGCTTTGCCTGGCATATGAAACATTCGGGACCTGTCTGGCAACCGGCCAGATCACCGATCTCATGATGGGTACTTACCCTCACCGGTTCTTGGGTGTCCCATTCTAGTCCAGGAGTGTTGTAGAATGACTTGGCGTCACACTTGGAAGCAAAAGTTTGCGAATCAGGCAGCTTGGCCAACTCCCCTCCCTTCTTTGTCTCAAACTGGGCGAGTTGGACTGGTACGTTGCCGACACCCATAACAAGAGAAGCGGCCTTCTTCACCTCTCCTTGCATCATGATCTGAGCCATGTTGACATATTGAGGATTAACAGCCATAGTGGAAAGGATTTAGGGTGAGTACCTACCTGCCGGGTGATTAACTTCTCACAAGCTTTCAGTGCCTAGTCAGACTTGCTGCTAAGAATGATGAGGTTTGCAATTGTCATATCCGAACCACTCGATTGAATTGATCACACTATATAGAGAACCTCTCTAGGACGTCGAACAAGTTGCACAATGGCCATTTATGGCATAAAGGGTATTATGATGCTTGTCTTTATTGTCACTAAAATGTACTGTGTACTACAATGAACTTCTATCGAATGTTGGGAACAATGAAAGCTGAAGCAAATCAAGGCAGAAGGTTGAGGGCACGAGGCCAGGCTTTGTTACCATGCTTACAATTCCCAAACAATGTAATTATCACCTTATTGAGCGGCGTACTCAGCCTCCAGTGCGAACATTTGCGCAAACTGTGACATCAAATCTTCGCCCTCCTCTTTCCCAAGGGCCAACATTGGTCGCCTGGGCGAAATGCCGTAATCATGGCGCTTGTGGAGAACATACTCTGTAGACATATTAGTTGGCTGAAAGATATGACATCTTTGTGAGGCACTTACTCATTCCACGCACGCCTGCAGGCACGGCCGCGACGTCTGCATTTGATAGAATAGCCTGTATACGACTTGCCTCCAGCTCCTCCTCCTTGCTCAAATTGGCTTTGTTTAGCAGAGCCCATAGTCTCACGGAAGCCGCGGGAGCAAAATTGGGAATCCCGCTGACGGTACCGTGACCACCGCATTGCATCCAAGGGTTCAAATCCGCGATGAGCCCGTCAAGGAGCAAGAATGGATATGGTCGCGATGAATTGATTGATGGGGTCGAGTCGATGGTGGCCTTGAGACGGACGAGCTTGGCAATGCTTCCTCCGCAACTAAGAATTCGTCAATATTCAAGAGTTTCAATCAGTATAGGATGTACTTACGTCAACTTTACGCCACACAAATTCGAAGTCCGCAATATGACGGCTTCAATTATAGCTGACGACATGTCCAAACCCGCAGAATTGGCAGGGAAATTATACAGAAATAGGGGTATCTACTGCTGTAAGTTTCAAGATCGCGCCATAGGAGCTTTTCCGCAGGCCACTCACCGGAGATGCATTGCAGATATCGACATAGTATTGAATGATCTGATTGTGGTCTGCATTTAGACTCGCGGCATAATATGCAGGCAATATGACAAGTCCAGCATCTCTGCATATCTCGCTGTTAGCTGAACCGTAATAGATCAATCTGGAACCGGCGAAATACTAACGCTCCAGATTCTGCTGCCGCTTTCGCGAGCCGGATTGTTTCCCTCGTACTGGAACCACCAACTCCAGCCACGATAGGGGTCTCAGCGAGGTTGTTCTCGTCCAATGTTTTTCTGATGAACTTGATGAGAGCGACTCTCTCTTCTGGATCCTTTGAAAGCATTAGTTAGTGAAAGAGACAGCGGGACATATTGGCTTGACCTACCAGGTGGACTGCCTCTCCCAGTGAGCCTGCGCATACTGGTACTATGCCCTTGCTAGCAAGATCTACCACGGGAAATCGGCCAATCAGTACAAGCCATATTTAATGAAGGATCAAGGCATACTCAATAGATGTTTTTGGTAGCTCACGTAGTCAATCTCTTGATCATCGGTGAAGAATGTGGGCAGGGGCCCATAGAGACCGGGCTTCAATACTCTCCCCATTGTCAGATCTGAGAGAGTACAATGCTTTTGACTTCAATACCTCGCAAACTGCAGCTCTAGACAGTATTGAATCCTGTCCCTCACTCTGCGTCTATACCCTACTGGCGAGCCTTGATACATGGTTTGTTTGAACAGACTGGCCAGCCTATACTGTGAGCTCGGGATGTGCGGCCACAGCGGATCCCCATCTGGACTGGTCGCGGACTTCCCGCCGACGAGCCGCTGTTGCTTATCTGGATTTGGCGGCCTCTAGGGCCAGGACTCCTGGGACTTGAGCTTCAGAAACCCCACTTGGTGCAACGGTGCCTGTTGATCTCCCATGAATGAGCATGAGTCGTGGAACTGATACGAGAGGAAGATTTGATTTGCCAGCCCAGAGAAAGACGCGAACCTTATCTCCATCTTATCAACTACCTTGCCCGAAGTATCGATCATTGGAAATGTGCCTCGCGGTATCCCCACGACTCAATGTTACAAGCATGGCTATCGGTATCCGCTGTTGCGAAGTGGCTGACTGGTTGACTGGCTAGGCCTGTGTCTGGCAGTCGTGTCTGGATTGCCATTTTTTAAATTTGACGGTCCATTGCTTCGGGTCTCTGGCTATGACATTGAGGCTAAGCTGATACGTACGTCGACATGGGTCCATGTCGTCAAGATGGAATGTCTACGCCTCGAAGAGTCAGGGGTGTTACAACACCAGCAATGAATATATGAAGACGATGATCTCCTCTTTCCGCTCAGTCCAGATCCTTCCTTCGCTCCTACCTCGTGGCTGATCCCTTCTTCTGAATCGCGATACCTCAAAGCTGCAAATGGAGAAGGATACAAAGTACTCGAGCGAGAATGTCGTCGCAGCAGACCAGTCACGCGGTGACGAGTCTGTGGGCGAGGTGAAGGACCATGCGATGCAGCGCGGGCTCCGACCGCGCCACCTGTAAGTTTCCCAGCCAAAAACGGATAGGCTTTTGTCTAATAGAAACACGATACACAGGCAAATGATTGCCATTGGAGGAGTCATTGGCACGGGTCTGTTTCTCGGTACTGCGTCCAACTTGCAAAATGGCGGTCCTGCTGGTCTTTTCATCTCATACTGCATCATGGCTTCACTTTTATTTGCCGTCATGGTGGTTTTGGGAGAAATGATCGCCGAGTTTCCCCTCGCTGGCGGCCAATTCGCACTGGCCGGTCGATTCGTCTCCCCGGAGATGGGATTCGCCATGGGTTGGCTGTTCTGGTACAACTACATCGTCGTTCTACCCGCCGAAATCTCCGCTGCAGCTGTTCTCGTGTCATACTGGACGCCCGCGGGAGAAGCCGACTCGACCTGCACTTCGGCTATTTGCAACAATGCTCTATGGATCGGAATCTTCCTCATCATTGTCTACGCCGTCAACTATGCGGGCACACGAGTATATGGCGAGATGGAGTTTTGGTTCTGCTCCCTCAAAGTCATCACAATTGTTGGCCTCATCATTCTCAGTATCATCATCTCCGCTGGAGGCGGCCCGAACCATGAGGCCATCGGTTTTAAGTACTGGGATGAAACCGGCGGATTTACGCAGCTTGATGGCATTCCAGGAGCCAAAGGCCGGTTTCTGGGTTTCTTCAGTGTTCTCATCAGTGCTGCTTTTGCCTTCATCGGCTCAGAGATCACCGCCATTGGAGCTGCTGAGACCGCCAATCCTCGAAAGGCTGTACCCAGCGCCATCAAGGGCGTATGGATTCGGCTTGTACTCTTTTATATCTGCAGCGCTTTCCTCATCGGTTTGTTGGTGTCGCCCTCCGACCCATCATTGGATCTGGGATCGACCGCAGCCAAGAGCCCTTTCGTTATTGCCATCAAGAATGCCGGAATCCCCGTTCTACCGTCGATCATCAACGCAGTCCTGTTGACGAGCGCCTGGTCCGCCGGATGCGCTGATCTCTTCGTCTCATCCCGAACACTCTATGGTCTCTATACTCGTGGCCATGCTCCGAACTTTATCGGAAAGGTTCGATCGGATGGTCTGCCATGGGTTGCTGTCACCATCGGTGCAGTCTTTGCACTTATTTCTTTCATGGCTGGTTCCAAGGGCCAAGCCGGCACGGTCTTTGGATATTTTGCCAACATGACTGCCATCTGCGGCATGATATCTTGGTCTTGCATATTCTTTACTGCCATACGGTGGCAAAAGGGACTCAAGGCTCAGGGTATCGATCGCAGTACCCTAGCATACAAGGCACCATGGCAGCCGTACTTGAGCTACTGTGAGTGAAACTCTATGTTGTTATTTTTCTCTGGGATTCTTGCTGACAACAATACAGACGGTCTATTCATGTGCGTGATTGTACTGATCTTCGGTGGCTTCACTGCCTTTTGTAAGTCATATCCAATATGCCCGTTTCCCTATAGACTTGGCTAATTGAGCGTTTAGTGGGCACATTCGACACATCTAGCTTCATTACGACCTACTTCCCGATTCCGTTTTTCGTGGTCCTGTTCTTTGGTTACAAGTTCACGAAGAAGACCAAGTTTATTGACTACATGGATATGGATTTCAAGACTGGTTCATCTGCTGCCTTGCCTGTTGAGCCGCCCAAGAAAGGGTTCATGGCCCGTCTTGCAGATAACATTTGAGAAATCAAGCATAAAGCTGGGTATAGAACCAACATAATAGATTTTCAAAGAATAGATCTGCTATTTCAAATAATGGCATTTAAATTGTGACAACATCTGTGTGATACCGTCTCATTGTGGGAATTAACGCTCTGGGTCGACAGACGTACCTGAGTGCATTTGCCCAGAATTTGATTACGAGTAATAAGTATCTCAATACCAGTGCCACGTTCTCACTATAACGCCTCGCAAGTACCAACTAACTAAGGCTTCGTAAGCTTGCGAAGCAGTCCCTATAGTTATGCGTGGCACGAGTGGTTGAAGGCTTCAACTTGAAGCAATCTACCGAGTCCCGACGTGTCGATGGACTCAGCTCTACTAGCTCGCGACCGAGACAAGCATTCCCACTACTAGGTACTATTCTCGCTATCTACCGGCCTTGAGGCTATCTGCTGCTGCTATCTTTAGTCAGTGCAGCTTCAAAGCCCAATGTGCCCCACCCCCGTATCTGGCCGAGCCACTCGAGCAATCCAGTTGGAGAGGATCTGCTCCTTAGCTTGACCCTGATCTTCTGCCCTTGACGGGCAACTCATACATGTCGTCTTAATTTGCAACACCAATTACGACGTGTAATTCGAATACGTAGTCCTGCTTGTGAGGGGCTATGGACGCTACTCCGGACGTGTAAGTGAGAGCTTCGACACCCGGCCCATCGGCAAGATGCCGAATGGGGAACCCGGGAGACTGTAGCAGGACTAACTTCTCCGTTGTGTTACAGACGCAGCACCGAGGCTAGAGCAGCTGAGCGGAGAGTTGCCAGGGCAAATAGGGCCTGTATAACGTGTCGCGCTCGGAAACAGCGCTGCATCCCGCCCGCTGTGAATGCTCGCCCACAAGCACCTTGTCAGCGTTGTATGCGACACGCCATTACATGTTCATTCGAAACTGACCGGCCGCCTACGACGCCAGAGGATCTAGGACCATCGCAGCTGTCGCATATCGTGATTGAGCTTCAGAAAAAGTAGCTATGGCTGCCTTTATATCAAGTGTCTCTCAGACAAGCATGTTCCGGGTGGGCCGACTAACAGCTTGTGTAGAATCAACACTCACGAGGCACGGATAGCCGAGCTAGAAAGGGGTGCACTATACACAAAGAACCAGACACCACATACCATCAGTGCCACAGTTGTTGATGCATGTTCCACAAGTAAATTCGGAAGACGGTACGTCTCATGGTTTGCGAATTATGCGACACATGTTAATGGTAATCCAGGCACACCGATGAGTCTATAATAGTTCCTGGTAGTCAAGAGCTGGCTGCTTCATCAGATCAGTCCGATCGGACAGAGCCGCAGGCCTCCAGATACGATATCAACAGTCTCGAGCTTGCTTCGCCAATTGCCACCCTCAGGTCCTTGGGGGCTCTTGATAATGACCAAGGACATGCATTCTCACCATTTGATCCGATATCATGCCGTTTGTTAAGTTTTCAGGAGGCACAAGATGCTTTGAACACGTAGGTTTATATGAATGCGCTTCCATAATAGGCCACAAGAAACTGATTGCGACAGCTATTTCGACCACTGTCACCCATGGGCACCAGTATTAGACAAAGGTCTTCGGTACAATGGAATGAGTCTACGACAGTCAAGCTCTGCGCTCTTCATTGCTGTCATATCTGTCGGAACTCGTTTCTGGCATGGCGGTTCCGTGCACCCCAAGTACTTTGAAATAATGGGGCTCCTCGACAAAACGATCTCGCGACTGCTCCTATCCCCGACCCCAGCGGATGCCAGTATAGCTACAATACAAGCGCTGATGATCTACCTCCAATGGATGCCCTGTACTCGGAAGGAGACCTCGTCTGATACGCCTTCAGACGAAGGGCAACGAAAGACGGATATCAAGACTCGCTACAACGACATGAGCGCATGGGCTGTCTTTGGGCTTGCGTTGAGATATGCCAGCTTCATGAATCTTGAACGACTTGCTCTCGCCCCTTTTCGAGCCGCGGCTAAAGATGCTGTCACAAAAGATGACATCGCGACAATGAGGACTTGGCTGAACCTAGTCACCTATGACTCGAATTTCACGCTCACATCTGGCTTGCCATCATCGGTCGATCCGTCGCAGGCAGCAAGGACCGTGCAGGACTTCTATCTGCACCGCTCAGCACAGGACCCGGGAGACATACGATACGGTGCGCTCATAGAACTTGCTTGCATGGTGCAGCGGCTCAAGACCTCGGATCCCGGAGCTTCCAGTCGGCCTAGCGTAGCCAGTCTGAAAAAGGCTAATATTGAGATGGAAGAGTGGGAAAGGTTCGTAAACATCACTTCAACAGCAAGTCATTTACTAACTGCTTTGACAGACACTGGCTTCCAAAATTGAGTAAGGCGTCTTCAAAGATCTGTGGCAATGTATCATACTAAATATTTCCTAGGGCACACTCCGCTCCAACATATCCAAATGCCGTTCACATCCTTGAGAGTATGTTGCCCCCTAATACCACCCGACAATTTCAAAGCACGATAATTGACACGTACAGTGGTACCGTCTCTCACTCAATAGTTCCCTGCTACGGCCTCTGCTTTCTTCTTCCACGCGGTCGCAAACGGATATTCTACACGTGTGGACACTTGGCTTTCTCGAAACGAGTACGACGGCAGCCTCGCAAATACTCTTGTCACTAGCAACTGGTGCCTCGCGTTTCATCTGGAATGTGGACTCCCAAAATCCGAACACGTACCCTTCCGAAGAGTTCAGCATAGATCCAGCAGCGCGAGCGAGTTTGCACCATGCAGTGGACGCGACTTGGATATCTTTCACATTCGCTCTGACCTTTTTGGTTCTTTGTTATATCAGAAGGACCATCGATGGTATGTTTCATTTACTCTGTCGACGGTTCTCAGGTCTAACATCCTTTTCTAGACGATCTTCAAATCCTCGGTATTCCAACAGCAGATAGTTCTGCCATAAGAGCCCCTGCGAAACCACGAGCTCATTCCCTCTTGGTACGCCTCACGAGATTTGCCATGGACATCTTCGAAGCAGAATCAGACGGGCCAGAGTTCAGGTCAGGCGGGGGCTACGAAGCGGTCATCCGAGACGCCGCCTCAATCGTGTTGGACGAGAGTGATGACCAAGCGGCGGCCATTGCTCGGGACACGCTGGATCCCGCCATCCAGTCGCTGTTTGATCTGATGGACGACACTGTGTATGAATGGCCCAGTGTTTACGACGAGGACATAATGCCAACGTCAAACTTTGCCAACAGTTGGGAGCCGCGGTAATTGTGAGAAAAACAAATACTTGGTTCATAGCTTGGCTAGTGGCGCTTTACGAGCTTGGTGGAACTCAGCGATCCTGCAAATCGATCAGTTTCATGCCGTTGTATGATAGAGACGGAAAAATGAATATGCCATAGAGAATACCTCTTCTCGTCCGCTAGCTCAAACGTCACATTTTGAGCGCCTTTCCATAGCACCAAATTTCCCAAAGCTTTGAGATTTTCATTGCCAGCAACTATTGTGAGGAAATGGTTGGCGGCCAATGACCCCATCTTGCTTGCAAAAGAGACACCGCCATAGCAGAACAACAACTCGGTCTCCGAGTAACCTCCGGGATACAAGAGAATCTGGCCCGCGGATGGATGCGAAGTATGATTTTCGAACGAGACACCAAAGTCCTCTTCGCCGAGAGGGACCCACAGACCTTCGCCACTCCAGCGTACGTGGATCAGTTGTTGCCGATAAGGCAACAGGTCTCGGAAAACCTGAACGGTTTTTGGAGCATCGGACTCAAAGACCGCAAGGAATTCGTAAGGTCCGGCTGTGATGATGACTGTGTTTGACATGATGTTGGATAGCAGGGTGAATCGATAACAAGAGATGATGTCAATCAGAGACCGCGCTCAAGAACTGAAGCATTGTATACTGCCTGTTGTGTCAAAGTTCGGCTCAGTTATGCCGGCGTCGGCGGCCGGTCCGCCCCTCCATCGGCCCGTTCGGCAGTTGTGCCGCAACTTGTGAAGCACCGGACTTCGCCACAATTGCCAAAGGTAGCCTTGCAAAAGCATAGATAATGATTGAGATTCCAAGCCTCATTCACAGGCCAATATTGACCACTGCATTCAGAGTATACTCATGTCATAATGGCTTTGACTAACCTCACAAGAGTCTACGAAAATACATGCCCCGCCACCGGCTCGGGTACATTGCGGCTACGCGGTGCAGCCCAAATCCAAGATGGCGATCTAATTGTCACGCCGATTCTGGTTTCGGAGGGGTCAGTTTTCGGTGCCGAGATATCGGGCATTGACTGGAGCCAACCGCTTTCGAAAGATACTGTACATCAGGTAAAGTCAATGACTGCCGCCGCCAGAACAGACCACTGATCAGAATATAGCTCATAAAACTACAAGATCAATACGCAGTCTTGATCTTTCGTACCACGGGCCTCGACAACGAAAGGCATATTGCTTTCTCTCAACAATTAGGAGAACAAGAGATCAACCCCTTCTTCTATGGCAGAGAGAATGATCGCGTAGGAGAGCCGTTCCTCTGGGACGTAGGCAAGTATGTTACCATTCGTACCTATGTGGCCTAGAATATGCACACTGACACAGCCAGTATCAATCTGGATGGCACATTGGTCCGACCAGACCAAAGGAGGTGGCAGCATAGTCTAGGTAATGCGCTGTGGCACACCGACTCCTCATACCACCAGCAAAGATCCAAGTATTCCCTTCTCCTTTCGCACGGCAACCCTGTCAAGGGTGGTTCCTGGACACACTTTGCCGATATGCGGCGAGCGTATGCAGATCTCCCACAAGCCAAGAAAGACGAACTTGAAGGGCTGGTGATCGAACACGATCTCTGGCATTCGAGAAAACTTGCAGCGCCAGATGTTTTTAGCAATCCTTTGCCACATGAGTTGGCCTCGAAGCCACCTGCATACCACAGGCTGGTGCAGACTGCACCCAACGGGCAAAAGACACTCTATCTGGCAGCGCATGCCAAATTGGTCGTAGGCTGGTCCTTGGAGGAGAGTCAGAAACTGATCTGGGACTTGATCGATCACTGCACACAGCCAAAGGTTTGTTCTCCATCACAGCTTGAACTCGATGACAACTTCTAATCAGCGATTGCAGTACGTCTTTAGCATGGAGTGGCTAGATGGAGGCGACATGGTTTGGTGGGACAACAGGTGAGCGCAAATCTTGCTTTAGTACCATCACATGCTGACTTGACGGAGACAATCAATGCATCGCGCCAATCCTTACACCACTTCCATGACGGCCCGGGATGTGCGTCGGGCTACAGTCATTGACGATGGCCCGTTTGCACATGGTGTTGGCGCGCAGGAGAGGACGGGTAGTCTGCAAAATGTCTGAGCATAAGCACACATGCGGTACATGCTCGCCTTAGCAAACATTGGAGTAGTGAGCTTGAATACACCACCGTCTGAGTGTCGTGCAGCGATGGTAAGCCTGTTTGGTATCGACAAATCTTTCTCAAGCTCGTCAAGAATGAAAGGCAATATTCCAGATGCAGTCGTCTTTGTCCGCATGTGGCAGCGGGTGTTGCTTCAATCCGTGCTTGAAACATCTGAACGTGCTGGCGACGAAGGGGGACTGTTGCGCGCGTCCATCTTTCTCCAATCCTCTTGTAGCTGCTCGACACAGGCCAGTATTCTAGACCCAGCCTGGCTTTCGATAATGTCCCGTTGCTCGTCGGCCATCTTGCGCAACACATAGTCAGCGACGACGGCTGGTTCCCGGCTAGGTGGCCTGCCGATACCGACAGAGATGCGCCACATTCTAGATCCCGGGAACTTCTCTTTGTTCAACAGAGCCTTTGTGCTCTTGAGACCATTGTGGCCGCGGTGGCTGGTGTTCCATGACCGGAGTCGAGTATAGCCGAGCGGATCTTCCAGCTCGTCGTGTACTACAACCAAACTAAGATCAGGCGTCTCCAGCGCTTCTCTTTTCAGGAATTCCTGCCAGACGTCGGATATCCATGGCCCAGAGGCGTTCATCAGTGTCGGGCTCTGCATCAAGCTATAGAGTTCACTGTGAGACTCTAAGCACTGAAGACCACCACGCGTTGCCTGTGTCCAAGAGGGCTGCTGAGGTGCCAAAAGCTTTTGGAAGGATTGGAGCGCAAAGTGACCAGCAGAATGCAGGGAGTAGTAAGCAGGCAGAGGATTGCCAATAGAACAAATAAGAAATCGAGGGGGGCCCATTGCAGCAATTAGTCGCAGCCAAATTCAAGATATCGTCAAAAAGAACTCGTGATGTTCAGCGTGCCAGGTGAGGTATTGCTCGGATTGGAGAAATTTCAATGTCTGCGCGTCGCGTTGTGTTCGTGATAGTAGGTACATTGTACCTGAGTAGGTAAATTACCTAAGATCAGGGACTCTGTACAAGCCCCACCAACCTGGCAGTGGCATTTTTGGCAGCAAGAGGGTACCAACTCTACAGAATGCCTGCGCATCACCACTGCCCGCATCGATTTGGTCAATGCCACAGAATGAGAGCATCATATACTGTTTGATGAGTGAATAGTTGAATAAGATCTTGAAGTCCGGGATGTACTCGCAAGCGTTGACAATTGAGCCCAACGTTGGCAGCCTGCAGTGTGGCACAGGCTCCAGCTGGCGACGCTGACGTCGTTACTGAGTCTAGTGGCATTTATTGCCCGCCAGAGCACCTGGGCAGTTGAGTCGGGTAGCCGGCTTCTGGCAATGGTGTGTGGGCGGATACTCAGCCACGGGAAACGCATGTGCATCTCGTCACTGAGCCCCACCCCCGGGCGCCCCTTCACAGCCCACCTAGACAGCCCAAGAACAAACCTTCTACCACGACCGGAGTGTCAGGCAACCCTGAATTTTGCTGAACCGTTCCGCTTACGACTTTTGTAACGACACTCAACCGCTGCTGCGACATCATCCTCTGCGTTCCTCTTGCTTAGCGCCTTGTTTTTCGACCTTTTACGACGATACCCAGCCTGCGCGAAACCCCTCCGACCAACGACTCAACCCCCCGAATCCAGCCCGAATAGAACTGTAGCAAACATGTCGTGGGCAGGTGCGTTGGAATACCCATGAGATCACGGTTCTTCCTTTGAGCATACTGACCCGGGATTTGATCTGGCAGGCTTCAAGAAAAATGTCAACCGCGCGACGACGCAGGTCATGATGAAGACAGGCCATGTCGAGAAGACAAACGATCGCGACTACGAGGTGGAAGAACGCCGGTTCCGAACAATGGAGGCTGCCTCTCTGCGCCTGCAGAAGGAGGCCAAGGGCTATCTCGACTCCCTCAGAGCTATGACTGCCTCGCAAATGCGTATCGCCGAGACCATTGACGCATTCTATGGAGATGCTGGCGCAAAGGACGGTGTGAGCAGGAGCTACAAGCAGGCAGTGGAAGATCTCGATGCAGAGACGATCAAGGCTTTGGATGGACCTTACAGGTGGGACTCCAGCACACGGCAGCATTTTAATGTGCAAAGTCTAACCGCGATCTAGAACCACCGTTCTCGAACCGATAAATCGCTTCTGCGCATACTTTCCGGATGTCAATGAATGTAAGCCTGAACTGCCACCCTACATCACACGGTGCGCAACTGCTAATCGGACTTCTTTTTAGGCATCAAGAAACGCGGTCACAAACTACTGGACTACGATGCGCTGCGTGCCAAGGTCAAGAAACTTGCCGAGAAGCCCGACAAGGATGTCACCAAGCTCCCTCGTACGGAGAAGGAGATGGAGATTGCCCGTGCCGCCTACGAGCAACTCAATGAACAACTTTCGACCGAGCTTCCTCAGCTCATCGATCTGCGCGTGCCGTACCTAGACCCCAGCTTTGAGGCCCTAGTGAAGATCCAGCTGAGATTCTGCGCCGAAGCCTACAGTCGAATGGCACAAGTGCAGCAATACCTCGATGCCGACACACGAGATCAATACGCATCGGGACAACTCGATGGCCGAGTGGAACAGGTTCTCCAGGAGATTCGAGAATTAAGCATCAGCGGAACCGTGTAACTTGGGGGGGGGGGGGGGGGGGGGGGGGATATGAAAACGCATAACGGGCATGGTTTTTTGGAGTTCAACAGGGTAACTCGATACCCTCGACTGGGTTGGGCATGATAATCACTCCCAATGAGAAACACTCAGGGACCTCGTCTAACTCTTGGTCTTGAGTAGACATAGAGAGGTATAATTTTATTTGATTGCAGGCGTTCATCAATACGTAGAATGATAATATTGTGAGATATAATCACCGAAGTCTTCCAAGAGGAGGGGTAGAAGTCGTCAAATGGGTGCAGGTGGCGGAGCGATGCCTTTAGACGGTCGGATATGGACAACAGAGTGAAGCATGCTGTCTTGCGAGACAAAGCCGTCTGTTTGACAATGCCAGGGGATTTACAATCACTTACAATGCCTTTGTTTGATACGGAGCTCAAAATCACACGCCGGCCATAAATAGGAAGGGACTTGCTGTGCCTTTGGCCTTGGCCTTTGGCAGAGCAACTAAGGGCAGAGTTTCCGGCAGACCAGTGTATCACCTGAATCATGTGCTCCATGCCGACTGTTTGTTGTCCAGCCATGGAAGAGCCATCGATGCTGAACCAAGTTCGTGGCTCAACGACGCAAGCCACCCGACAACGGGGTGCTTTCGTGGGATTTTTGATTCCATATGAGAGTCCTGACTGGGAAAGCTCTGATGAGGGGGCCATCGAAGACTCTGATACGGAAGAATCCCTAGAGGGTGACAGGATTGGTCTCTCTTTCCAAAAGAAGACCGTCCTCAACATTGGTGTCCAGAAGGAAAGTCTGTTGACATCCGCACTGTCAGATAAGCCTGCTCCTCCCATGGGCAAAAATAGTGCTCCATCGAAAAACACCAAGGTTTGCACATTTGGTCCTGCGCCGAAGCCAAAGGTACATTTCAAGGAAAGTAAACTGCCCCGAAGATCTAATGATTCCGAAAGAATCTATGAGCATCCCTACATGCGACCACTTGGGTTCGACGAAGCATGTGTCTACGGAAGGGATTCTGAACGGACGCATATTTTCAAAAACGTAGGAAGGCGTCCAGAGGTCAAAATTGTACATCGGAGCAAATGCCTGTGTGACAAAAAGTTTGTCCCGCCATGCCCCGAAAGGTCGCAAGAGACGAAAAGCTGGCATGATCTGGTCGAACAGTTTCGAGTAAGTACATTCTGATGCATCAATACTAGGAGATCCCGGTACTTCTAATAAATATTCAGAATCTATGGTCTATGATGTAACAAGCATCTTCTCTTGTGCTGTAGCACTACGTCTTCGTCCCCCAGCTTTGGATATCATATATGATTAAATTCTCTACTTCTGAAGTCTAGAGAACCAATCCTCAAGCGTTATCTTGGTCCCCATGATTCCCAGGAACTGCCAGAAGCTTTGGGGTATCCGCGCGCAATAGACTGCAAAGTAAAACAATCCCATTATGCTGACATGTACATGATGGCTAGATGCCTCTCACTATACGCCCGGGCTTTTTCTTGCCGTATGTACCATAAAATGCGTGCGGATTTCCTTCGTGGGCGTTATAGAGGAATGTGCTGAGAAGCGGTTTCCATAAACAAGAGGCTGTCCGCTTCTCCCGGTCCAGTTCCAACTCGATACTAGGAATATCCCCTTCAGGAATATCCAGCATCGCATCAAGCGTCCCTACACTGTAAGCTCCGGATCCAATGATCAGCTCCATGTTCCCGCGCCTCAAGCACCGAGCCACGAGATGTGAGTCCCCTCCAAGACAATCAATCCCCCATCTTGGTGGCTTCATCTCGGGATCGTGGAAATAGATGCGAATCCCATCTGGGGACAATTTGTGAAATCTGAGTAGTATCGTGACACTGCTGCGTCTTTCAACATCGGAGCCTGGCCGGGGCGCAAGCTTTCGGTACCCGAGGAGAAGGTGAATCTTCCACCTTTGGACACATTCGTATATATATGCCTTCTCGGCCGCTATCTTGAAATGGCGACTGACGCGGCGACACGACTGCCAGGTAGTGGGGAGATGCGCCTTATCGGTCAAATGTCCGAGAATCTCAATCCAGACCTCCAACGGCAGAGAATGACAGGCTGAGTAGGCCGGCGAAGCTGGCTCATGCTGGTCCATGATTGGTTTGCCAGAAGAGCTCGGGATTTCGAGAAACGAAAGTATATGAGCTTAAAAGAGAGTTTGTTGATGCAGAGACCATCGTCCAAGGCGGCGGTGTGTCTGATAATCTGATTTACGCCTTGTGGGGAATTTCATCAATTAGCGGCTGTCGAATCTCGGGACATAAGAAAGAGATGGTTCCGCGATGATGTCCTACGATGGTGCCGTTTCTCTCATGACTCGTGTTATACAGGAGTCACAATTGACTGCTCAGGCCGAAAAGGCATATTTGAACAATTTGCCTATACTGTTTGTTATCCCATGCTCTCCAAAGATTGTAGCATAATGCCATGACGCACTGAAGAATCTGGTGTATGCCTCTGGAACTGGCAATGGACTTCATCCAATGTTATCAAAATTGCAAAATGATTATGGTCTTCTCTCGACGTTATCAGCTCTGTGACAACCACTCTACAGTAGAGAGTATCAAAAAAGTATCCATCACTTCGCTGCTTTTCATCACGACGAACCGAATACACGGGAAGACAGGCTTGACGATTGACATCGGTCAAGTAGCCGACCATATCATAACCAGAACCATAGCCGCAATGATGGGAAAAGAGGAAGACATTCACCTCATCAGAGACCTTCTTTGGGAGAAGAATTTCGCGAAGCAAAAAAAGAAGGTCTCAAAAAAGAAGTTGAAAATAACACTGCCCCACTGAGGGTCGAACTCAGAGCCTCCAGATTGACGTTCTAAGGTAGAATAACAGTCTGACGCGCTAACCAATTGCGCCATGGGGCATCACGTGATGATTTGTTGAGGATGGAGTTGCTATCATTAACTATGTCATAATCACAAAAAATCATAAGACCTACGGTACGTACTTCGTAGATAGCCATGGTTGGCGACGAGGTTGAAGATGGGCGACAATTTGGCCCACGAGAAAAGCGTGGCTAATAAGTGGATTGTTGTTAGTCATCAGAATAGGTCAAGCCTTTCCCTCGAGAGTCGAGACACCAGGCAGACTAGAAAAGTGCAAACCCCTAACTGCGCACAACATATATACGTTGAATTGGTTTCTGTCAGGGTTGACCGAAAAGTAGGTAGTGATACGATACAAGCGTACCTAGTATGTGATAATACCCTCGAATTTTACACAATCGAGCGCTGTGGCTGACGAGTAAAGCAGTCGCTATGCCACTTCTGCCTGTTTACCACTGACCAGCTCTAAATATAGCCGCTTACAGTGAGTATGCGTGCGCTGATCGTCGCGAAGCGGACCATATGTACTGAACTGGAAATGATTCAAGGCCAAATTGCCTATCGATGAGTACCTAGGTAGCTGCCAACACTGAAAGATCATTGGAGAGGAGCAACTTTCAAATACGTACCAGAGTCAATTGGCATCAAATTATCACCGGTCTTCTCGGAGCTTTGCTGCCGCTGTTGTTTGTGTTCGGGGCCGACACTGTGAAGATCTACGCTGCCCGAGGACCAAACGGTGGAGTCAGGTTGGGTCATAAGGACAAGGTTAAGCTTATACAGGCTGCACGCCGGACGGTATACCCAAGTTATCTCCAGCACTATTCCAACACTTATAGCCTTTGAGCCTTTGCCGCGCAGCTGTCCTGACACTCAACGTGAGGAGGGGCATTTCATATGCCAAGGCAGGGGCACTCAAAAGTCTTGGTTCTTCGCTACTTTGTTCCGCTGGTGACACCTTCAGAGGATTGATGGCGAATTGGATTGAATAGTTAGAGACCCTCTGGGCAGTGTTGCCCCAGAACGATAGCTGTGCTGGGCGCAATCACTTTACTTAGAATCCTTCACAGGCGTACGAAATGAATGCTTTGAATCGGTTTCCCCTCATTATTCCCGGCGAGAATCCTTTGTATCTTATCATGCAACGAAAGGACAAGCCCAACTCGCCTGTCTGCGTGGGATTAGATTAAATATGCACATCCCGGAATCGTATGGCTCGCTTTCAATCTTGGCATTCAGGTACCCTGCCTTTGCTTGCTTCGCCACCCCAACTTGTCAGCGCGTCGTAGTGGTCGAATGCCCGTCAAAGCCCGTGTCGTGCTGCTTCAAAAATGGCCGTGTCTCCTTGTTGTCTGTCGCATTTTGAGGCCACAACCAGAAGCGAGGCCTGATATTCGACGTTCGACGAAAGCCATTCCGGCCGTGATTTGCAATGTCGCGACTATTGACATGGGCGCTGAAGGGTGTCTTCCTAGCATCCACCTCAGTCTTGGCCGCTCTGCAGGTTGATCTCGACGATGAAGGCATGTCCGATGCGCCCAGCCAGTCCCGCGGCAGGATCGTTGCGCTAACATCTGCGGACCCCTATAGCCTCCATCAAACAAGCGGCTTCGCAAGTCGCCGAGGACTTGTTGTCTTTCTACGTGGGAGACCAGCCTGGAATGACTCCTGGTATCTTGCCAGGACCTCCGCCAGATGGTGATTATTACTGGTGGCTCGGAGGCGCAATGTGTAAGTAGTCGACTCAGTGACCTAACAACACAACCAAAGACGCTCATGGTTATTTTTTCGAAGGGGGCACATTGCTAGATTACCGTTACTATACCGACGATAAATCATATGACGACACAATTATGCAAGCCTTGACGCACCAATCCGGCGAGGAACACGACTTCATGCCAGCAAACTGGTCCGCATCCATGGGCAACGACGATCAAGCATTCTGGGCATTGGCGACTCTGGTGGCAGCCGAGACTGGCTTCACCAACCCCCCAGAGGACACAAATCTGGATTGGCTTGCGCTATCTCAGGCCGTCTTCAACGAGCAAACCGACCCGAGCCGACGCACGTATACAGGAAGCTGCTCAGGGTTGCTGCGGTGGCAAGCTATCCAATATAATAACGGGTGGGACTACATCAACACCATCCCGAACACGTGCTACTTTAACATTGGAGCTCGTCTCGCGCGTTATTTTCAAAACGATACCTTGGCTGAGCTGGTCGGCGAAACGTACGATATGCTTGTGAATATTGACTATATTGACGGTGAAGGCAACATCTATGATGGTGGACACGAAGAGGATGATTGCAAAGACATTAACAAGGCACAATTCTCGTATAATGCCGCTTTGCTTCTCCAGGGATTAGCTCATCTCTACAACATGGTAAGAAATCTCGCACAGAGAGAGACTTCGAGGATGTGTTGCTGACGAGACAGACCGAGGCGGACACTTGGAAAGCCAAAATCGACCTGCTTCTGCCTCGAACTCTCGAGTTCTTCTTTCCCAATGGCACAGCCGTTGAGCCGTCATGCGAGGATGGAGGAACCTGCACGACTGATATGCTGTCATTCAAGGGTTTCTTGCATCGATGGTTGCAGTCGACGGCTTATTTGGCCTCCTATACAGCTGATCAGATCAATCCGATTTTGAAGTCATCAGCACAAGCTGCCGTCAATCAGTGCACTGGAGGAGACAATGGCCGGATGTGTGGCTTCAAATGGGCTTCTGGATCATTCGATGGCACGACCGGTGCATGTCAGGAGATGAGCGTCCTTGCTTCCCTCCTCAGTCTACTCCCAACGCCAGGCACGGGAATTCTGACAAACACCACGGGTGGTACAAGTAAAGGTGACCCGAATGCTGGGTCTGATCTCAACAGTCATTTTGAAGCTCTTGCGGATATCACTACAGGAGACAGAGCCGGCGCGGGAGTTGTCACTGTGATTCTCCTCGGCATGGGCCTTGGAACGTATGTCTGGATGGGTTTGTGATGAACAAACATCCAAGTCAGCGAATTACCAATGTCGCAGTGGCCGGTAGGCATCATAGAGATTTATTTTGATAGAAAGGATTATTTCATTTAATGTATTTGACCACCAAATATCATTAATAGGTATAGATGTTCTGATGTATAAGCACCTTGTAGGAGACTGATAACGCTGTATGGTATCGACATAAAATTCAATAGTTGTCGTAGCAAATTTTGGTCTATGACCGGATGGTTTTCGCGCTTCTTCATATGCCGTCGAATATTGCCCAGATCTTGTTCCTAGGTCATCGAAGTTTGTCGGCCCCCTACTAATGTGGAACAAGTACTCTTGGGACAGTGGCCTTCGCGGCCCCCCTTGATGTCTTCCTGTGGCTTAAACTAGTCCATCTGAATTATGTGGTTATCTACAATTATGGTATGAATCATGGTAGAAACCATCAATAATACTTATTCAATGAGATCCTGGTAGGGGTTGCTTATTAGGCCGTGACATAGCTGGCGGCATGCAATTGGCCTAGAAAATATGATATGATGCATAGCCGATACCTAGGCCATCTCGTTGACGTGTGATTTGTGGAATTGGTGATTTCAAGGCGTCACAATCAGCCTATCATCTTGACATTTGGAGAAATTCCATTGACATCTTCGACCGTGACGTAATATTTGCCGACCTTTAACAAGCGTACGACGTTGAGGTAAAGCATGTGCCTCATGGAAACATGCGCGCCAAACCTCGAAAGGATAAAGCGAAAACAGGTGCATTCCAGATTCATGTTTTCCATCATGGCCCCCTGGCGACGACCGGGAGCAATGCTCCGCGATTATACTGATGCCTGGATGCGATGCACATCTACGTACTGAGGTACATGGGCGGCACGGATATAAGCAGAAGCCTATATCCAAGATCCTGATTGTTTGGAAGCATTGCAATCTATGACCTGTACGGAACCTCCATATTGTCATTTGACCAAGGCCAGAATGGGGAGTGACAAGATGCATTCAGGCTTACCAGTCCCAAATCCCACCATTTCGTATTGGCAGATCCCACCTCATCGTATTGCAGGCCATAGGACCACGCAAGAGCTTCCCCTCACGCTTTTCGACTATGTGATCGTCGGATCTGGGATCTCGGGGGCCGCTATCGCCTACAAGTTGTACTCCCGCGATCCGTCGTTGTCCATCTTGATGCTGGAAGCCCGGGGCGCCGCGTCGGGAGCGTCAGGACGTAACGGGGGTCTATGCCGGGCTGGATGGTGGCTCAATTATAAGCAATACGCCGAAGCATTTGGTGAAGATGAGGCATTGAAATTCGCTCGCCTGGAAGAACAAAATGTGGAAGACATCGCCAATTTTGTTCGGGAGCATAACGTCGACTGCGATTTTGAACATCTCGATACCGCAGACGTTTACCTGACGGAAAAGGAATGGTACAAGATCAAGGAAGTGTTGGAGCTCAGGAGAGAGGTGGAACAACGAAGACCGAACGACGCACCGATCGGATCAAAGAAGGTTTTTGAAGGCGAGGCGGCGAGCCGGCACATTGGCATCCCAAACGTCGTCGGTGCCGTCATTTACCCAGCCCATACCCAGAATCCGTATCTGCTCGTCTGCGCAATGTTGGAGCTGAATCTGGCAAAAGGCCTCAACTTGCAGACTCACACGCCTGTTCTCGAAATTGCCGAAATGCCAAACGACGAAGACCCCAACCCTGGCTGGACAGTGAAAACAAGTCGCGGTGATGTGAAGGGCAAACAGGTCATCCTCGCAACAAATGCCTTCACCAACAGTCTGTATAGTGGCCTGGCCGAGACAGGATTCATGTGGCCGAGTCGCAGTCAAGTTACTGCCATCCGACCGGGAAGCAAAGTCTCAGACAATCCGGCCATGCGCATAAATATTTGCTTGAACGATGTGCACTCTGGAGACTATTTTCATGCTCGCGCTCCTCATCTCAAAGGTGCCGGCGATATTCTTTATGGTGGCGGTCGTTTTCTCTCCCCGACCCGGGAGAAGGGGATAGCGGATGACTCCACGGTCAACCCGAGGATTGCTGAGTATCTCGGGCACGCGGCAGCCAATTACTTTGGTCGCGAAGCATGGGGCGAAGAGGGTGATCATGTGAGGGACTGGTCGGGTATCACTTGCTACACGCCCGACACATTTCCTCTCGTCGGCGAAGCTCCTGATCAGAAGGGCTTGTGGATGTCCGTGGGTATGAACGGGCATGGCATGGCCATGGCATTTCGTAGTGCCGAGGCGCTTGTCCACATGATCACAGTTGGCGAGGAACCTAGCTGGTTTCCAAGGTCGTTCAGGCTGGCTCGAGCATGGTCACAATCGACCCCTGATCTGAGGCGGAGGAAGGTCGACGAGGACAAGGCATCGTACGTGTCAAACACGACAGCGGAGAAATTGAAAGTTTAGAACGAACGTGAAGTTCTAGTTTCTGAAGTAGGTGTTATTACACGGGGAAGCCATGGCTCTCGCAAACCTATACACATACAATAAACGAATTCCCCGTCGGCGCACCGCCGGCCACTTGAATTGAGCGTTGGCTCATGCTCTCCGAAATGCGCCGTACTAGTGCTCGTCCAATGCCGTTTTCGCTCCTTCTGGCCACAAAGTCCAAGCCAGCGTCAGTTGCGTCGTGATCATTACCATAGGCGCCACCTCGAGAACCAGCCTCTTGCTCCTTCTTGTAATAGAAATATTCCCATCTTCAACAAGGCCGACATTACTTCGCCAAGAACCTAGTCCCTGACGTCCGCGACCTCCTCTTTGATGTTGATATCGTCAAAACCCGAGCCGGCATCGTTCTTTCGCTCTTTTTGAAAAATGACCTGCTTGCCGCTGGGCATATTGACCTGCATATCTCCTTGTAGGCTCACAGGGAGCATTTGATAGACTTTGCGCCCGACGATGAACGTGACAACAGCCCAGACCCAGACAAGTACAGCGATGCCGGAGGTAACAAACAGGATTGGGCACAGAACTAGCAGGCCGACACCAACCCAAAAGACACAGAAGAGGGTCGCGGAGACAATGGCGAAGGCGGCGGTCGAGATCGAGAAGGAGATGAAGAGGGCGAGAGGCAAAGCGGAGAAGATCAGCTGCGACACAATGAAGGCCTGGTAGCATGGTTAATCAGCGACTGCTTGCAAGAAGATGGAGCGAGAGCAGCTCGAGGGAAGCGCTTCAGCTCGAAGGGGAGTGCTTCTGCTCGAGGGCAGGAACACCTACAAACAGGATGGGCCTCTGCGTTGCAAATTGATTGATGGCATCATACAGCCCTTCTCGACTCTGGGGGCTGATCACACGATTGACTTGGCGCTGCCCGAAAGAATACGCGCGACTTGCACGACTCTGAGATCGTGGTTCACCGTTCACTGCCATGTCAATGGTAGGGGTGGGCTTTGTAGTAGGTCGAGCTTCCGCGGGATGCTTTAGACTGACCTCCTCGCGTTGAAAGTGCAGAATGCCGTCGGCCCCAAAGAGTCCACCAGTCGGAAAGATGGGGAATTGATAGGACTTGTCGAATTAAAGGATAATTGCATTTAGAGCAAAATGTTGACGTCCATGATCGAGGTGGGTAAGACAGCTGAACTGTTTACAGAAGCTGCCCGTGTGCCGTTTCCAATGACGCGTTTTAGGCTCGTACTGGACGCCATAATTTGGAACCTTGAGCTACTCCAGGTAGCTTGAGGACCTATGGGAAGTAACGATTCAATCTGCGAAATGGGCGAGAATTGAGCTTGAGCCACAAGGAATCGACTTTATACAGTGTAGGTACACTACAGCTTGCTGAACGCAATTGCAATAAAGGGAGTCACCGCCTGTTGTACGAGTTACTCGTGAGGGCATGTGCTTCAAAGCTGCGGTATTGCCCAGGTGTTTGGGTGTCTTTGTGGTTCAGAACCCCACCAAGACTCGACGTTCTGGGTGGGTACGATGTACCTACCTAACCTAGGTACTGCACACCTATCTTGCCTCAGGTGCTTCAATATTGCTAGGCATAAGATGCTGCCAACATCAGATACCTCCCTACCATACATGCCAATCATCGGAAGCACTGGCGGAATCTAGCACTCCAGGCAGTGTGCATTTATGTATTCCTGCTATAAGCTATACAGGAGACTCTCAAACACTGGCGAAGACCATCTACCTGATATGGTCAGAATGCCGCATTCTCTTCGAGTAGCTTCACGTCGTATCAGTTGCAGTATGCGCAATGCGGCGTCTCCCTCACACCCCGAAACAAACAACAATGTTTCAAGGCTCTTTGAAGAGCGCGATGTCACCATCATTGATTCTTGCACGTCTTGGCTACACTGAGGTACATGTTTACCAGCGTATCGAGCTACCTATTGCATGTAACTCGGAACTTCGGACAAGTACAAGTCAATTCGCTTGAGTGTTTCCTGCTCGATCATGTCTGCTTCTTCAGAGTTGCCCGCTTTCCTCATGACCTTCTCCAGAGACCAAAGTTCCCTGATGACTTCCCGGCTGTCGCGGCCATATATTGTTTCCAATCGCTCAATATTGGACTTCATGATTTCATTGACCTTTTCCCAGTCCCGGCCGTCAATGGCTCGCTTGACGGCAGCAGTTCTCATGTATACATGTATCCTTGGGTCTTTCGGTTTTGCTGCCGCATCCAGCTCGTCTTGCTTCAGCAGTTGTAAGACGGCAGAAGCGGATGTCTTTTCGAAGCCATCACTTCTCATCAACTCCGTGTTCGCGAGCAAACCAAGGTGCGACCTCGTTACCTGAGACGGCTCGACAGATTCCGTGTTCAGAGAGAGTGCTTGCAACGCCTCCATGATGCGTTTATAATCCGTCTCGGGGTCGGTGTCTATGCTTCTGATGCTAGAGTCCCAGACCCAATTGTCATACATCCAATAGAAGCTGTCGTCCATTCGTTTGTGGAACCTCTCTACAAAGCATCGGTACGTCGTCTTCAACAGAACGACGAGGTTGTCGCTTTTTGGAATTTGCTGGAAATATTGGACAAGCGGGTGCAGTCGTGGAAGCCGGTGAGACGCAAGACTCGTCAACTGAGATAGAAGCATCCGCAGCAAAGGGTCATGTTTCAGTTGAATCATTTGAAAGATGATGTCCACTAGATTCCTCATCATTCCCGGGTCGCCAACCTTGATGACTTCTTCGAGCTGCCAGAAAGCCTTGCGGACGGCCAATCCGGCCAGGCGTCCCTGCTGCCGGTCTAACAGAGCATGAGATAACGCGACGTCCTGATACATTTGCGTACTGGGGTAAGTGACTGGCCCAGACGATGTCGCCGAAAAGCCTAGACGCTGATTGGTTTGTAGCCACTGGGTGCCATCAAAGTTTCCGTTTGCCCATGCGGCGATGCTATAGAGAGCGCCCTCTGCAGGATATTGACCTATCAGTTCCTTGTCGAGCGTCAGAACATACTCGCCGGCGCGAGTGCCGCGTATGACGGCTGTTCTACCATTCTGGCGTCGTCTTGGACCATCAAAATCCTTGGTAGTACGGATTACACACTTTCTGTTCTTGAACAAACCCCAAGCGGTAAATCTCTTCTTATACATCTGCTCACTGCCACCGAAACAGTAGTTAGTAGTCACGACTTGCTTGTGGATATGAGGGTACCCACGTTGCCTTGAACCCATATTGTCGCTCCAAGATGCTCATAACCTCGGTCAATTTTCGATGCTCCTCGACGTAGAGCTTTCTGATAACTGGAGCCAAGGCAGTCCACTCCTCGGCACTGTGTATGCGCGTCTTCACAGCATGGCTCAAGCTTGGTGCTCCGCCCTCGGTATAGTCTGTATCGTTGCAAGGCAGCAATGGTGCAATACGGCGGTGGCCACCCCATGAATCCGCCATAGCATAGGCAATGCAATGCTATCAGACAGATGTTTTAGATTATCGCTTGTACAGGGGCCCAGAGGTCTTCCAAGCCTTTGGTAACGGATCAAAAAGTTCCCTGCAGCAGTGAAGCCTGGTGCCTGAAGTGATGATTAGCTGAACTTCCAAGCCGACTCTTGGATAATCAGCCGGTAACGTCGGCACGACATGGCACATCGACTCGCCCAAAAGGTTTCGTGCATTAGCGTCAAATCTCTCATTTGGTTCTCGCTTATGCAAGTCCATCTTGATGTCTTTTGCTTCTTCTTCGGACCCCAGCGAGCAGATCCCAATATGTGCATTTGGTGCGCATTTTCACCAGCATTTTGATTGGAATTCTCAACTTTGGTAATAGTAATTACGAAAAACAAGTTGCTGAACTCAATGTCGACTGAATAAGACGTGAGGGTGTGGAATGGGCTGCTTTAAATATCATAATTATTAAGCTGGACCTATTTGCACTGTATTAAAAGAAACTATACAATGTACTCTCTACCGCTTGACGTTAACATAAGCCGCGGCCATGAACCAAAAGATTTAAACACTTGAAATCCGGCAAGCAATAGCTATTTATAATTATCAAGCCTGAAATTCTAAATTATAACAACTTTTTTTTTATTTAAAGTTTCAAGTTTTCGCCCAAACATATCCAAAAAAAAAAAAAAAAAAAAAGGTTTATTTTAATTTTAAAGGTATAAAATCTGATATAAAAGGCTTGGAACGAAAAACGTCTTTTTTTATTTTTTATTTTTTTAAACCAACAAAACCCGGGAGCAAGTCCGGGTCTGGAATGCAAGTCTTGCCACGATTCGAGACACTATATTCATTTGTAAATTTCCGCAAAGAAGGCCGCGGGCGGTTTTGCCCATGGACTTATGCAAAGGGTGCTACTGTGTGTTGCAAGTAGATTATTATATCTGGGTATGCTATTATGTCGGTAAGCGGTCTTCGAAAATACAATCGTACTTCGGACCTATTCTATCGAACCTGTGGCTTGGAATCATGACTGACTCTACAAGGCAGGCCATCACCAATATATGGGCCCTGTACCTAGATATTAATATTAAATACTCCTGAGCGCCCAATTGGTAGCGCGAGTTGGTCTCCCGTGTCTCAACGAGAGCCCGGGTCCGTTCGCGCTTCTGGTCAGAATTAGTGCTTATCTTTGTGCAGCAGCTGGTCTCTACTTTTGCTATTATTTAGCTCGCGAGTAACGTCACTGGTATAACTTGCCTCGACTGCTCTCGTAAGCGTTAGCCATGATTACCCTCTGATCTGCCTGCGGCGAAGCGCATCGGCTCCGCACCAATACATTATATTAATGCCAAGTTTCTCCATGGCCTTGGCAACATGGCCTGTTGCTCTGTCTTGCATATACATCCAACTTATATTTCTCCTCGAAAGCACTCCGTTAAACATGACTGTGGCTACTCTAACGGCGCAATCTGACTTTGTCAAACATGATGGTTTGGAACCATCGCAATCTGCCAAGCACGCCTCGTTCAACTACTATAGCCGGGAAACAAGACCAGAGTTGGACGACCTGTCCATCATTAATGGCACCTCGACTGACATCACCACCCGATATCTTCCAGTCACAGATCTCAGAAGTCTTGAAGAGCCCTTGTCTAGCTATCGACATGAGACACATGGCTTCCAATTCCTACACCAGCCTCTACCAATCGAGGCGTCACACTCATCAGTACATAATGCCCATACCATGAACTCTCAGTATTATCCTTCCATGGTCTCTTTACTCAAGGAAAAGTTGAATGTTCGCTCCGCTGTCATTATCAACCATACTTTGAGAGACATACCATCCACGGAGGACCATTATGTGGATCCCAAGAATCCGCGACCTACGGGAAAAAGTCTCGCGCCTTTCTTCATTGCCCACTCGGATTACACGCCGGCCGCCGCTCGGGCTCACTTTCGTGCCATGACAGCGGATTGGTTCACAGAGACTGATACGGAGGTCGGCACCACCCAAGACTCGAGGGATGAGTTTTGGAGACTACGCGAAGAGATCATCTCTGCCGAGGATACAGCAATAGAAGAAGCTGGACTAGGGAATGGCAGTGCCGAGAATGTCAGTGGGAAGGGCGGCCACTGGGATTGGGATGGAAAGGGTTATCAAGGACCACGATACGCAATGTTCAGCATCTGGCGGCCATGGGAAACTGTACAGAGAGACCCGCTGGCAGTCATGGATACTCGCGGACTTGAACTTCAGTATGTTCCGCTGCCACGATCATACAAGAACCGGCCAGGGTGTGTGAAGGAATATTACAACGAGAATGTTTTGGTCAAGCCCCCCGAACAGGGCGACACCAGCTTACACAAGTGGTGTTATGTCAGCGAGCAGAAGGCTGAAGAAGTGCTTGCTATCAAGTTTTATGATAGTGAGGTTCTGCGCAAGGGCACTGGGGCGCCACTCATGTGCCCACACAGCGCTTTTCATGCCGACGATATGGACGACAAGCCTGTGAGACGTAGTTGCGAATTGAGGGTCTGGTGTATATGGTAGTTGCCGTAAATGGAAAGCCTGGCACATCCTATGTTCTTCATTCGAGACTGAACCTCGGTTTGTGGTGTTTAAGAAGATGTGCATGAGTGGAAGGCGTGATATCAGGACTGCCTGTGGAAGTAGATTTCTACACAGATCTTCTACTCACGTTTGGCTTCGACCACAACTGCGGTGACCCACTCAAACATGACCGCGTCTTCTAAGCTGTCCTTTATTCTTCCATATGTATGTCTGCGCATTCATTGTGACACATTGAAGATTACCGAGAGCATCCTAGCTTCAAGTTGAGATTGGCGAGAGCGACTATCCTCAGGGTTCTCTACGACTTTTGCTGTCCATCCTTTTCTCCATCCTTCTTCTCTATGGTCCTTCGTGTAAGGATCTCGTCAATGATACCAATATCTTTCGCCTCTTGTGCGCTGAGATATCTATCACGATCCATCATCTCCTCCATATCCTTTGGCCCATACTTGTCGACACCATGCGCTTCGTTCAGGTGCTTCCTGAAGATCTCATTGAGTTGCTCTCTGGTTCGCTGTATTTGATTGGCGTAAATGAGAATGTCGCTCGCCGGACCCTGCGTGCCTCCTAATGGTTGATGAACCATGATGCTGCTGTGCGGGAGAGCATATCTCTTGCCCTTTTCTCCACCAGCTAGCAGCAAAGAGCCCATAGAAGCAGCCTGACCCAGGCAGACTGTGGAAACGGGAGAGCGGATGTAGGACATGGTGTCGTAGATCGAGAGGCCGGCAACGACCGAACCGCCAGGCGAATGGATGTACATTGTGATTGGCTTGTCCGGGCTATCCGACTCGAGCCACAAGAGTTGCGCAACTATCGAAGCCGAGACTGTATCATCGACCGGGCCATTGAGGCATATTATTCGCTCCTGATCGCGCGTTAGTCGAGAAGAGGGATTCGGTGGTCGACAGTGCACCTACTTGGAGGAGTTTCGAGAATATATCGTCTGGTGGTTGTTGTGTCAGCCACGTATTTGAACTAGAGTCGCAGCAGGAATCCTACATGTTTTCCATCCACCAGACTTCATTGTTAGCACGCATACCGTCATCAATGGCTCGAGAAGCTTACTGAAACCTCTGTGATGTATGGCAGCGGGATGGCTGCCGAAGGAGGATGGCTACCTGGCCCCCCGGGGAACTGAGAGAAACTGCGAGCTTGTCGAGACGCGATCTGTTTGCATTGGCGCCATATTGCGCGTTGGCAAATCATTTCGCAGGTCGGTATTCCGAAGCTCGATCGTGAAGATCAAAGGTGGTGCTTCGATATGTAGACCAAAGAGCTGGGTCAGGTAAGTTACGTGAGGTGGACGTTGATACTTTTTAGAAGATAGCTCCGGTTTCGTCGTTCCAGAGCTACGGGTGGGGCTTGATCTGATTTCGGACCATTTATAGCGCTTCGACCCGCTAATCTTGGATACACACTTGGCGCTCGAGTTGGAGCTCGCGCCCACCAAACGCGCCCACCTAACACTGTACCTAGGTAATGTACGAGGTACCCTAGCAGGGTTTGCGTCATTGCATCTGATTATTTGCTGCGATAACCTTTGCTGCTAGATTGACAATAGCTTCTTCGACGCGTTCTCTTCACAAGTCCCGTCACTTTATCTGCGGTTATGAGACCATGTATGGCGCAACAACGTAGCGGTGCTACCTGCCGACTTCGAATCCTACGGTCATATAGCTTGGCGACGCAGCCGCTGGAGCATGAACACGATGCGACAAGAGCACAAGCACCCGAAAGCCTCCAAATCGATCAGGACGGCAAGACAGTCAAAACTGCAGCGGGCGACCTTCCCCTGTCGCCTGTAATGGACCCTAGCTTTTGGGAGGCAAGAGGCCGGTATAAACAAAAGAAGCCCAAGCCAGGGAAATCTAGGAACGTCTTTGAAAGGGAGTTCCAGAAAAACCCATTCGGTGAGCGCATTTGCCTTCTACAGCCTTTCAACCGCGGTCTAACCCAACTACAGCACAGGCTCTTTCTACTCCTGTTCGAATCGATAATGTCACGAAACTACGAATGCCGTCGTATTTCTTACAGGACTTCAACATCGTGTCGCATCCCGAGACCGGCAGACCGTGGTGGGTGTCTAAGAGCTTGGCTTTGAATCGCCCACCCGCCGAAGACAAGGCAGGCGACAACGAAGATGAATATGCAAATGCGACAGACAAAGATGAAGATTGCCTCAACAACCCCACGGCGGATGCGGCAGAGGGCACAGATATTGGATCGGTCGACTCCTCACCCGGAGCACAAAATCCGATTACATCTTCAGGTAGATCAAGCTCTACGGCAACGCCTAGTACAAGCTTAGGCCCTTCTGCCTATGTGTTGGCACGCCGAGATGTCCTCGCATCTCTTCATCCCGATAGGCGTGTCAAAAAGGGGTCTCGATGGGGAAGATCGACCGGAAACTCTGATTATCGACGTATACTGCTTTCGCTCAGCAGCTCGAAGTTCAAGCCCATAGGAGCTGAAGCTGTCTGGCGAGAAGACATGGATGGTTTTGTATTGCAGCAGATTCGCGAGCAGATTGTTCAGGATTTGTTGTATTTGTCGGGAATGTGCGAAAACCAAAATCGTTACTACATTGTCAAGTGTTTCGGCTGGGATGACATCAAGTTCAAACACAAGGGCGCTGTGCTCTGGTTTGGGCACGACAAGGAAGAAGTCGAGCCAGGTCCATTCTCGACATTCGATGTAAGCAGCGAAACCAGTAAAACAGCCCTCGTCGTTCACAATATGCCTAGGCTGCTTGGACAGGAGTTCGCCAAAAAGGTGAAGACGCAGGCAGCAGCTCTACAGGATGGTTCAATCTTCATGCTAGCTGGGAGGAGGACGACGGACTTGCAATTAAGGCTCTGGAAGCTGCAAGGCTACATCCATGATCCCCAGGGCCATGCATGGTCATAATATTGTCGAGCTGGCTCAGTTGACAGGTTTTTTCCCCCCTCGTCACAGCGGCTTTGTCTTCGGTGGTTCCAATTTGGAAATGTAGTAAATATCCTGGATCATTATCAATCTCGCAGAAGGGAAAGTTCCGATCGCGTATACTTACTAAGCGGAATCGCATTGATGCTATTTGAATGGTCGTTTTGATCATCTTGGTCATCCGACAGGGGGCGCGGGTTGCGACAGATAACGGAACAGGACCGTGAGGGACAGCTCCGCTGGTGGTGAGTACGCAATCAACTGCCCTACCTGGCAGGTGGTCCAGCCAGAAGAATGCACAGCACGACATTCCAGATGGCAATGTATCCACGATGGGTCTACGTAATCTTTCACGTCTAGATAACTGATTTCAGGGCCCTGGTTTTCGCGGAGAAATGACGAATTCCGTCCGCACGTACTTTGATGGTACTTAACCCATCAAACACTCCTACCGAGTCCCACGGTTCCTGAAAGCTGCAATTCGGTGCAAATTCTCAGCTCATTTGCTCTCTCGAAGAACATGAGCTCGTTCAAGGTCATCGTCATTGGTTCGGGCCTTTCTGGTTCCTTGCTGGCCAACGGGCTCGCGAAGCATGGAATTGATTTCTCCCTGTACGAGCGAGACGCGCGAGATTCGAAAAGGGCTGGATATCAGATTCGCTTTGGTGAGAACGCCTTGGTAGGCATGAGAGCATGCCTTGAACCAGAGCATCTCTCAAATGTTGTCAAACATATTGGGCCCAACTCCAAAGTTCCAATCTTGTTCGATAAGTTGTTCTGCAAGTTCCTGGACCTGAATCAATTACCGTCCTACAGCAAATCGGTACCCATTGATCGTATCGTCCTACGCGATGTGCTTGCCGACCCAATTACAAAGCTCGGTAAACTTCACTACAACAAGAAATTTGTCAATTTCAAGATCATAAACGAAGGGCGCAAGGAGATGGTACTGGTTTCCTTTGACGATGGGTCGACGGATACGTGTGACCTCTTGATTGGTGCTGATGGTAATCGTTCAAAGGTGAAGAAGCTTCCTCTCGCACGAGGTTAACTTTACAAAAGCTGATGGATAGTCAGGTCAATGAGATGGTTGGCTTGAACAACATCAAACCCGTGGAAGGAATCAGAGCGTTGCTTACAAAATGCGACTTACCCTTGAGTCTCTACAACACCGTGGACGAAGAACTCCTGGCCTCACCGATAGCGACCCTTCAAGATGGAAAACTCATGTACTTCTGCGGTATGTGTTCCCCAGACCCTCTGATGTTGTATCACTGACAGCTCTTAGCATACCTTCCGAAAGACTATAGCAAGAAGCGTGACGCTGGTGATACTGCCACGCTTGATCAAGAGCACTCATCGTGTATGATGTCTCTGTGCTGGCCTGAAGCCTTGACATCGGCTCTCGAAAGTATGACCTTGGAGCAACGCTGGGAAGCCATCGCACATGTGTACCAAGATTGGTCTCCCAAGCAGTAAGTGATCACGAATCATGTGCCCTGCATTTGGATAGCGGTGCTGAATGATACCAGTCAGCAACTTCTCAAGCTTTGCTACGGACAAGAGATGTTCATTCTAAGCCCCCGAGTTGGATCAAAGCCATCGATTAAATGGCGCCAAGAGATTGCTTCGCCAAAAAAACCGACCGCTGGCAACGCCCATGTTTGGCTCATGGGCGATGCGATTCATCCTATGCTTCCCAACAGGTACGATTGGACATTCTTACTTACACAAGTCAATACGCTCATATGTCGCAGAGGAATGGGTGGTCAGCAGGCAATGCACGACACAGCAGATATCCTACCACTCATCTTACAGCTAGCCGAGAAAACTGCAACATCGCAAGGCTTGGAATACCATGATTTTCAAGCAGCATGCGATAAGTATGAAACTGGAATGATCCCTCGCGCCTTTAGCTGGGTGCAAAAGAGTGGAGGCGCAAACTTTGTTGTAAGATGGTATCTCATGTTTTTATCCTTCATTTGCTGATGCGATCTCGCAGCCCCTGAATCTTTCCAGAATCCTCGACCGTGTTTTCCTCAGATTGTTCTCGTACTCGATACCGGTGGCTAGATTTGGTCACTGGATCTTGTCTTTGTTCATCGAAACCAGGAACCTCAATGATGCACCCGAGTTCTCCGTTCAATCCAAGTAATGTCACGTACGTTTTCCATTCGGATTGGGCTTACTATTGGCATTTTTGGCAATAGATTATCAGCGACCTTTTGTAGGAACGATTCATTACTACTCGTATATCTCTTCGCGTTTTAAATTCAATGACTGTGAACGTGATTGAACCATTGCATCATGTTGAATAAACAGACGCGCTTGACGGGAGTGTCATCCATAAAACGGTCACTCAGGGGTTGGTTCACTCATACACAACCAGGCTGACCAAATCCGGATGCGACGCAAGCGCGTGGCACAAGGATAAAGACAGTATTCGTCCAAGCGCACCAATAAGCGAACAAAACAAAGTCCTGGAAATACTTCTAGTGTTGTCCTAAAGGGCAAAATTAACGCAGTGGGGACGATATAGTGGATAGCAACACCAATCAATAAGCATCAACAGCGACGCCAAGATGAATGAGCCCAGGGACTAACTACTATAACCCCAGACTCCCCCAGAGGCATGATGCCATAATGCCATGATGCGTGCTTTGGGGAACCCCGCAAGTTGGGATTATGGATATCTATATGCGGGGAAAGCGCAGTTGGGCCGTGAATATTTACATGTTCCTTGGTCTGACCAATACGCTACGCTTGTGTAGACGGGTAAAAGTCGTACTAGCATTGCAAAGTCCCATGATGGTCCTCGAGACGAGGACGTTGATCTTGAGCGAGATGACTTGCGACACGAGGTTAAAAGGACCACACGTTTCTTCTTCCATCTCGAACGATTCACTTTGCAGCAAGCTTTTCCCTTACTGACAATGCGGCCATGGCATCTTTAAAAAAGGTCGTCATATCCATACTGGCAGCTGCAATTGGCGGCAGCGCCAGCAACGATCAATTCGTCCAGACCAGAAGCAGTCTCCCCTCGTCTTCGCGAAGCCGATGGCCAGATGGGCTCCACCTAGCCGTCGACTATTACCCATCACAATGGCCCGAGTCTTCCTGGGAACTTGATATTGCCCAGATGAAAGACAATAATATCTCCTATGTCAGAGTCAATGAATTTGATTGGGCAGTCTTGGAGTCCACAGAAGGACAGTACAATTTCACAGTGCTTGACCGAACTCTCGAGCTTTTCCAGAAGTATGGGTTGAAAGCCATTGTTGGCACACCTACCGCGTCACCTCCGAACTGGGTGACGCAAAAATACGACATTGACTTTGTCGATCGTACGAACGCGACCTTAATATTTGGATCCCGCCGGCATTACAGCTTCTCTTCTTATGATTACCGGAACTTGAGTCAAACGATCACTACGAAATTGGCCGAACGCTACGGGAATCATTCCGCCATAGTTGCCTGGCAAATCGACAATGAACTTGGCTGCCATGACACTACAAGGAGCTACGATCACAATGCCATCGTGCGGTTCCGTAAATGGCTGCAACAGAAATATGGCACAATCGAGAAACTCAATAGCGCCCAGGGCCGAGTCTTCTGGTCCAGCCAATATGAGAGTTTTGATGCCGTCCAACCACCCTTCCTGGAGATTTATACCAACAACGAGCTTCATACGTTGGACTGGTATACTTTTTCATCCGACATGCTTATTGATTTTGCCACGGAGCAGGTCGCCATTATCAGACAACACGCACCTGAACAGGCAATCACGACCAATTTTCAAATGGCATTTACCGATTTTGACCATTACAAATTTGCGCGCGAGACCGGCATTGACCTCGCCACCTTTGACCAGTATGCGCTCAACGGTCCAAGTACTTTCTCCTGGCTCTCTTCGCAGGAGCTCTTTGACACGCTGCGGACCGGCCTTCCGGATTGGCAAGCTTTTCACCATGGCCTATACCGTGGCGTTTCGGGCGCGGCCTATAACACAACAACTGGACCATATGGGATCATGGAAATGGAACCTGGCATGCTCAACTGGGGCCAGTACAGGGTCAGTCCTTGGGAAGGCATGGTGCAGCTATGGACTTTGGAGACATTTGCTGCTTCTGGAAGCATGGTCAACTATTTCCGCTGGAGGCAAGTCCCATATGCTCAGGAGCAAACCCTGTCCGGACTACATACGTCCGACTTTGTAGCCGACGAAGGCCTCATTGAGTTGCAACAAGTTGTGCAAGAGCAGTTACCTACACTGAGGCAAGAGGTCACAGAAGAAGAGCCCCAAGCTGATGTGGCTTTCATTTTTGACTACACATCATTCTGGGTGTGGCAGATTGAGCCATACAGCGGAAGTTGGGATGTCAAAAGCGCTGGTTATACGGACGCAGCTGTGTCGTACCTGGACCTGGTGTACATCTTCTACTCGGCGCTTCGACGCCTAGGACTATCCATCGACGTCATTGGACCCGATCAATCCCTCGAAGGGTACCGAATGGTTGTAGTGCCTAGTCTCCCCATCATTCCAGAAGCGTTTGAGTCCGCTCTCCGAACATTCGACGGAAGTGTCATATTTGGACCTCACACAGGGTCAAAGACCTCCGAGTTTGCCAACACGCCAGGCTTGAATCCCGGGAACGGGGTCTTGGGCCAACGCCTTCCTCTGCGTGTCACTCGTGTTGAAACACCACCAAGCTACGCCGGAAGCGCCGTGCTGTACAATGGCGCCAACTATAGCATCGACGGTCGGGAGGAATGGATCACCTGTGAAAGGGCCAATCAGACCAGTAATGCCACGATCTCATACATCTCGCCGCACCGCTCAGAGAAACCGGCAGCGTGTTCGAAGGACGGTTGGCACTATCTAGCTTTCAAGCCCTCGGTTGATCTTTTAGTCTCATATCTGGGCGACGCCGCAGCCTCCACGAATATCACGGACGTTGTAGGCCGGGTGGCTGATAAGGCGAATGATCTGGGGTCCTCGCTCAGGCTACTTCGGAGGGGCGACCTCGTGTGGGCGTTCAATTACGGAACTTCGTCAGTGGCGCTGCCTGAAATTGGCGACGCAAAAATGATAATTGGCAACGATGGGGACATTCCAGGTGCCGGAGTAGTAGTCTGGAGGATGAACAATTAAGAAGGGCGTCCATTCTGTTTGCCATCAAATAGACGGATGAATGGATGACTGACAGGGTAAGTAGTCTACATAGGTACTTAGCTGATCAACCAAGCGAGCGACTAAGACCTGATGTATTTCTTTGTGGTTTCTTGTATGTTCTATGGATTAATCTATTATAATTCGTAATCTATGGCTTGCTGATATTATTATGACTGCCATACGCCAAGCACCTTTTTAGCCCAGCATGAGATTTCAAGTCAACTGAGTCAAATGCGTCGTTCAAGGACATACATAGTATGGTAATGTGCCCCTCAAAGTTAGGCCGTCGTTGCTGTAGCATTGTGCGTCGGCTGCGCCGCCTCTGGACTTGTAGTTGCAGTTGCTGCTGCTGGGACACTTTCTGCAGATGCCACACCCTTGTTTGCAGGCAGTGCGCCAGCGCCTCGGGCATTATTATCCCGACAACACCTGACGATGCCCCATATGGCCACTCCCAGCATTACAGCACCCAGAATGCTGAAACCAACGATCATGCCAATATAGTCACCACTCAGCCCATCCGAGTCGCTACTGCTGGCACTGCTCCCATAGCGACCACTGGATGAAGATGTGTTGCAATCGTCGTCGTCTGCATAACACCTGCTTTCTTCGCCTGTTGACTCTGGAATCTTGGCACCGTACTGAGAAAATGCCACCACGTCGGCACTCGACTCGGCTGGGTCGCTCGCACCAAACTTGACAGGAGCCATCGCGACATCCTCGTTGGCAAGGTCAAATACCATATACTGACGCTTCAGCATACCGCCACCCAGCATCCAGTTGTCCTCATAGGAATAGTAAGCATATGACGTGTCGTTTGTCATTTGCACACCAAAGAGGCAGTACGTGGTATTGTCTGTGGTATCGTCGCTGTAATACGAGTAAGAGTACCCAAGAATATCAGACATGCTGTCTTCGGAGAGGACGAGATCAGAGAGTGGAACGTTGAAAATGGGCCCGTCGTCGACACTGCTGAGCTGAATAGCAAGTTCCGCCGTAAGATTGTCGCGGTATGAGCAGGGAATGACGGCGCTGTCATATGTTTCATCATACTTTGCGCCAGCCAGGTCCCATATAGCATTGGCAATCTCTTCTGGGAGAACGGAAAGCGAAGCAGTCGGATCAATGGTCACCATCGGCAGTGCCGACGTGTTTTGAAAGAGTGGTGCAAATATGCCGTCTGAAGATTGACTTGCGTTTAGCCCTTGAATGTAGACATCGAACGTGTTAGAATAGCTGTAGGAAGTCGATTCGTCGTAGTGCTGTCGATCGACACTGAATCTCTTCAGAGTCCCATCGAAAGCAGACTTGTCAATGGCACCAAACAGTACATGACCGGTCGCGCCGTCCTCTTGATCAACCCACAAGCTATAAGCCGTAGAATTGATCAGGCCCGTGGCCAGCATTTGATCGAGAATGGTGGACTCCTCAGAGTAGCTGTCGTTGAAGCCGAGAGCCATGACACCTATCCATTTGCTTGCTTCTGAAGCAAGCCCCATGCTCACACTCGAAACATTTTGCCCGGTGGCGAAGCCCACCGTTTCGTTGATCCTGTCGCCGTATGCATAATTTCCATTGAGATCATACGCATAGAAAGTGTCGTCGTTGTCGGAGCGTACAAAGGTTGAAGACACATTATGATTGTAGGACCCATAGATGCAACCCTCATATCTCGAGTAATAATAGCTGTCCGAGTCGCAATACTGCGTGTCTGGTACCCATGATTCATATGATGACAGGGCAAGCCGGAAAGAGACGTCTTGTGGTGGCGTACCAACCGTGGCGTTCACTACATATGTCGATTCGGCGCTAAATAAGTCGACTGGGAGTGATCGTTTCTGTGTTGCAGATTGACTTGAACGCGATTGACGTGAAAAAGGTAATCGGACCTGAGCAATTACTTCGGTTGGGAATGCGAGAAGCGCTGCTGCTGCTGCGGCGGCGAAACGAATGGACGCCCTCATCGGAGAGGACTGGCGAGTATTCGCGAAGGAGAACCAAACGACAAGAAGGGAAGGGATGAGCGGGAGAAAGGGACATTGAGTAAGCGCTGGGACGCACCTGGTATAAAAGTCTCTTCTTTACCTCATCGCTGTGCCGCAGGAGAGCAGTTGCCAAGACACTGGAAATTGGCCCCAAGGCAACAACGACAAGGTGCTAGAAGAAAATATAAACGCTAAAAGGTAAGCTTAAATATTTTGGGCTTAAGCGTCGAACATCGCGCCAGCTATGTTGGCCAGTTGTTCCGCTGGACAAAGAACAGTCATGTCGATTGCAGTATTAAAAACATGCAAGTAATTTGAGAATCTTTCCTGAAAAACAGAACTTTGGAAGATCCAACAGGAATCGCAGGTGTCACTTTCAGACCCGGCTTTGTCCTATTGTAATGATTTTGCTTGAACCGGCCTGGAATGGGTCCAATATCAACCAGTGCCTTGGCAGCGGCGATGCTAGCTGTTTTCGCCCGGCCGAGCCCAGTCATTCCTAGCCTCTAGGCCTCTTGTCGACGGCCCCCCAGGCGAGCGTCGGACTATTGATCCAAGAACAAGCATCGACTTTGGGTCTAGAAAGCGCTGCAACCGCGGTCATGCGGCTGAAGTTCCGCTATAAGAGAAATGTACTTACAGTTTATAAGTTTGCGAACATGCGACAGTGCTTTAGCATCGTACAAGACAATGCCATCTATAAGAAAATCAATCACAGCACATATTTGATACCCGAACCCGATAATGTTTATTTGGATAATTTTGTTTCTGGTACGCATCCCTATGAAGGCGAAATACTGCAACAGGCCGATATTTGCACCATTTCACGGCTTCAGAATTGTTTATAGCTTTTTATACTAATAGTCGAAACTGGAAGCTGAAGTAAACATCCTATTTTGACTAGATCTAATCCAATAGCAACACAAAGCAGCAGTGAGTCGTGACCCAAATGATCCACACTTCAAAGTCCAAACATTGAATATACCTGGCAGGGTCCGCCGATTGCAAAGAATGACAGGCTTTCCGAGGATTCTCTTCATTTCCACCTCACAGCCATTTCCCGAACCAGGTCAGAATCTGAGTTATTGAATCCTCCAAACACGCTCTCTCCTGTGGGTCATCCGGATTGCCCCGAACTGCGAAGCCGTGGCGCCCAGGCGTATAGACCTTGTGTTCCATCACCGGCACAGCTGTTGTTCCCGATGAGGAGTGAATCTTCTCAATCTTGCCCTTCATCTCGATGCTGACAGCGGTGTCCTCTTGGCCCCAACCAAAACTAACTGGAACAGCCAGAGAAGCAACATCATCTGGCAGGCTCACATGGCTGGGATGCAGCGCCACTACTGCATCCACCAAGGGAACATTTGCACCATCGATATCAATCATGTTGTCCCTGAGGCCGGCCCGGATTGCGTATTTGCCACCCCAGCAGAAACCAATCATGCCCACCTTCTGGCTTTTGGGCGTGGCCCGCCGTAAAGACTGCAGAAAGTCCATGCAAATCTTATCGGTTGGAGCCGCCTTGTGTTTTGTCATCCACATGATGAAAGACGGCGCACTGGCCAGCAAGCCGGTGTATTTGCAGAGGCTTGACTGCTGTTCTGCGTTGACTGGAATTAGGAGGTCTGCAAGCTTGAGCTGCACAGGATCTCCTTTGAAAAAGTCTGGCAGATAGACCAGCCACTCGCCGCTCTTCGCAATAGCGTCGGCGATGAGTTTATTGTTGGGCAGCTCCAAACCGAAGATGTCGGAATACATCACAACTATCCCTCGGGGACTAGTACGATTGCCGGTAATGTACGTGTTGAGGCCATGGAGAAGTTCTTCTTGTCCGACAGGTTGGCCTTTATGAATGGTGCCCTTCACTATGTTGAGTTGAGTGATTCAAAAGAAGACTTGTTGATTCATACCTTGATACATTCACGACATGTGGATTCCATCGCGGCGCAGGATATATCAGCTTCTTGCAGGTGTGACTGAATCAAAATCAAAAGGCCGGTATAGGTGAATATACAAATTTCTGCTTGTATAATAGTGGAAGGACAGGTTTGCCTTGTTGATGATAGGCAAGACTGGGGGAAAGATACTGAAGCTGATTGCGCTTTGCTGAGAATTGTGTGAAGGTGCCAAGTCTCAGTTGGCAATTGAGTACGAGCGACACCTCTTTATACTCGAGGAATCTGGTCCCATTGAGGACGTGTCCAGTGGTTTCAGCAACTACTGCCTGGGAAACAATATGAACTTGACGGCTCGAGACTGTGTAGGACGAATCAAATGGACCTGTCTTACATCAGGATACATTCGGAGTCCTACGCCAAAAGGAATTACAAGCATTATGGCGCCGCAAATAAGTCCCTATTTTGCAAAGGAGCGCCCTAATCGAGTGCCAAGACCTACAAATTCCGTTCCTGGTCTAGCACAAAGCGTCAAATGTGGCGTAAGTAAGCTGCCCAAAAGCCCAAACACCAATCACTAGAGGCCGTGGCGCTTTTTTCGGCTCAATACGTGCTACCGCCATCGGCATATGGACAGACAATTAAGCCATTTGACGCGTTATACACATACATCACAACGAAGATGTAAGAAACTGATGCGAAAGAATCCAGCAGGGTTCGGAAACGTGTATTTGAAAGATCAGCTACTGCTTTTGTCCGTTTGGCGACCCGCTCGTCTTTCCGTGGAGAGCCAATAACCTTCTCCTAGTGGCAGCACCAAGCTGATTGAGATCTCCATGCTTCATGATCTCAAGCACACTCAATTGCACACCTAGAGCACTCTTGAACCAACGTGCCAGTTCGACCGAAAGTAGAGAGTCCAAGCCCATTTGAGACAGAGATGATTGAGGATCTACTTCCTCATCAGGCTTGAGGAGATACTCATTGATCTTCTTTCCAATCTGCGTGGCGAGGAAGCTTTCGGTGTCCTGCTTCATGAGGATGTCTTTGCTGTCCCTTCCTGAAAGAGAAATTCGAAACTCCTGAAGCTGATCGCCCTTGGCTACAATTGTCGTACCCTCGTTGATGCGATTATGGTACAGGCCCATACGTCGGTCGCGACGCCACATTGTCCTGCATCGGGGATCTTCCAAGTCTTGTGTCGTCTGAAGGCCCATGAAAACTTGAGACGGGTTGCTCCAAGGATCCTCGGAAAATGAATTTTTGATCTGCAGTGACGTTTTGCCAGCCCAGGATTCGACTATGGTCAATTCTAGGCATTCGAGAAAGCCGCGCTCGTTGACTTCCATGAGATCCTGTAATCTGATATTCTGCGCAGCCTGCTCATTATCAGCAAGAAACCCGACATCCTCGATCGCTGAAATGTTGAGCACGGATGCCGGAAGGTTCATATTGTGGCGGTATTGACACAATGCTTCCATAATGGCATTGCCCGCAACGTAGTTTGCTTGGCCACTTGTGTTCAAACCACTGAGCAGGGAGCTAGCCATAAGGAAGAAGTCCAATTTCTGTGGCAAGAGTGCTGTATGCAGGTTCCAGGCACCTCCTGCCTTCGGTTCGACTGTCGACTGCCACTGCGACCAGCCCATTTCTGTCAGAGGAGCATCCTATGAGCACATTATTAGCATTATTTCACAAAAATAGTGATATCAATCCTTTCACTGATCAAAATCTGCCTGGTTCCACAAACCCCCCGCCCCGCGGAAAACCTACATCGAGGGTCATCGCCAGATGGAAGACTCCCTTGATTGGATACTTTGACCGGCGTATGGCGTCGTGTACACTATCAAGATCGTCGACTGTTCCGGAAACTGCTGTGATCGAGCAGCCCATGAATTCAAGCTCAGAAAACAACGACTGGCTCGAGCCACTGACTCCTGAACTTCTTGAAAGAAACGTCAGATGACGGGCACCGCGTTCAACCATCCATGTGGCAATAGACCTTCCAAGCCCGCCTGCTCCGCCAGTGAGCAAGTAGCTAGCCGAGGGATCGAATTGAACCCGCTCAATGTGCTGGACACCTGCTATATTGAACGACTCAGGGAATTCGATCACGACTTTACCGATGTGAGATGCATCTTCGAAGAATCTAAAAGCCCTTTCAACGTCGTGAGCAGAGAATATCTTTGTCGGTTGTATCGGACCAAGCAAGTCCTCCGCAGCACAGTCGAAGAATAGCTCGAATTGTCTGTCAAGTGTCAGTCCATCATCTAGACGTCTTCTAAATATTTTTTGGAAGCTTACCTTTGCAATATTGCTGGTCTCTCGACGAATTGGATTGCCTCAACACCAACATAGGAGCGATTCTCTCCGAACGGGAACATGTCCAAGCGGCCGGAGCCTTTCACATCTCTCAAGCCCAATTCAACCATTGTTCCAAACCGTGCTACGCACCTCCAAGATTCATGCAACAATTCGCCGGACAGAGAGTTGAGCACAAAGTCTACACCTTGGCCACACGTCTTGGTCATGATGCCGTCCACAAATGAGTTGTCTCGGGAGCTGAAGATGCGCTCACGAGGAATGCCAAATGTATCCATGAGATACCTCACTTTCTTGCTGCTCACAACTGTGAGAAATATCTCCGCTCCAAGCATTTGGCATACCTGCACTGCTGTAAGACCGACGCCGCCACAAGCGGAGTGGATCAAAACGCTCTGCCCCCTTTCAATCCTCCCAACAGATACTAGACTATAGAGGACAGTGCCGAAACAGACGGGAATGGTGGCGGCCTCTGTATATTTCATGGGGTACGGGATACGGAAAACAAGCTTGCTAGGGGCTATAACGTGAGTAGCCACGCAGCCCCCGTTTGTAAGCACCATGACCCTGTCTCCAGTGTTGAAGTTGCCAACATCCGTACCAACTCTGGTAATCACACCGGAAGCCTCGCAGCCAAACTTGAAGCTTTCTGCGGAAACATCACCGTTGATGATACCTTTGGCACTGAGAATGTCGTATGCGTTCAGGCCGGCTGCGCGAATGTTGATTTCAACGTGGCCATCAGGCACACATGACTCGAGAGGGGCTTCTTGCCAATACAGAGTTTGCAACAAGCCCTTCTTTTGGATCCGAAGCGCCCTTGTACTCTCGGTCTTGGGCGCCAATGTCGCACTCAACCTCCCCATCTCTGCCTCAAAGGTCATGGGGAGATACCTTGGCACGAGAACGCGGGAGTCTTTCACCGCATATTCCATATCTGGGGCAAGTGTGTCCTCATCGGCATCGACGTGTATCTTCTCGAACACGTCAACTACAAGATTGACGCAAGATATCGCATCTTCTTTGGAAGCCTCCAGTGTATAGAGTGACATTCCCAGCTCGGATCGCAAAGTGCGGGCAAAACCTAGGAATTGTGCCGCGCGAATTTGTACCGCGCCAGTCTGCACTCGGGGCATCAACCACAAAACCCGATGGGTGCTGATATTGTGCAACAAGTCCTTCAAGTGCTCGAAAGTATTCTCTTCAAGTTCAGCACTGATGCAAATGGCCTCGAGATCCACGCATGACACAACCGCTCCGGTCGGAGCCAGCAAGCCGCGGCTCAATTCATGTGGCTTTACGATCCAGTCCCTCTGTTCGAGATGCCTCTTCAAGGCAATTGCAATATCCGATGACTCATTCTGGCACACAAGGCTAACGCTCATTTGATCGTTGTCAAGTCCGGAGACAGGTGACTGCGCAACCGATACAATCGTCATAATTTGACGGTACGGTTCATCCAAGTCATACGCGACGGTATCTGCGCCCGAGAAACCAGAAACTCTCAGCCTGCGGTCCCATTCCTCGACTCCGATCAAGGGCCCAGCTGGTCTCTCGTCGGCGTCTCCAAGCCACCATCCCGAAAAGTGACCGAAAATGTAGCTGATTGTTTGGAGAGTAGGCAGCAGTTCGGTCAAGAGAAGAGCGCCTCCTGGTCTTAAGAGACTATGTATATTCGTCAATGTCTCTCCGATGAATGGCGTTGCATGGACCACGTTGGCAGCAATGATCAAGTCATATGACTGTTTCTGCTTCTCAAATCCTTGATATTTAGAAGATCGCGAAGCATCGAAGACTTTGAACTCCAAATTTGGTGCGAATGAGAAGCGGTCCCTAGCTTTCTCAAAGAATCCCGTGGATATGTCTGTGTAGGTGTACAAGGAATACGATGGCAACCCTATGTCATTTCCGCGAACCAATTCCCTCAGGATGAGCTCCGTTGTCCCACCTGTGCCAGCACCGACCTCCAGGATGCGTAGATTGGGTTTTGTCCTAGACAGCATACGGACGAAATCGCTGTAGTCGTAGCTGATGGAATCGAACACCTTGGTAAGCAAGTTATCTCTCAACAAGACATCGACCGTGTCCAATTCACCAGAGAACATTTGTGCCCCTTGCTGGCAGACTCTCGCGCAGGCCTCTGCCATTGGAGCGCGCGGTCCGGAGGTAAGCCGGGCATGGTACTTGGCAATCAATTGTTGTCGTTCGTGTCTCCCAAGACCGTTCAATCTGGCGACATCGTGAATAAGAGGAAACCCGCCAGTCGCAATCTGGTTCCGCATCCAGGTTCTCAAGGTTCTAAAGTGCTTTTTCGAAGTCGTAACATTCTCGATCCGACTCATCTCCTCGAGCATGTAGAGGTACGCGAGCTCCTGTTCGATCTCGCATTCCTCTCTGTTGACAGCTGGAGCTTTGAGGTATCGAGAGGGATCCTCAAAATCGATTGATGGATGCCAAGTTAGGTGTGCGAGTCCATGCATGTTCGCCGTCTGACCAATCGATTGGTCCTCGTCAAGGGCAGTGAGCTGCAGTCCGTGGAGGGTGAGAACCTGCTCGCCATTCGCGGTCGTACAACCAATACGACATTGGCTCAGGTCTCCAAACGGAACGGCTGCCTTTGCCGTCATACAATCAGTAGCTGCTCGATGCACGGTGAGCTCCGCGATGCGCCTGGGAAGGTAGAGTTGGTTCAGGCGGCGATTCAGTCCCTGTGTGGCAGCTACAAAGATCAAGTGCAAACAATTGTCGAGCTCGGCGGGGTGAAAGCTGAACGGGGCGCTGCAGTGATCATATCTGTCGATCAGACTAGCTTGCGCGAGCTTTTCTGTCGCGGACGCGGTGATATTATCAAGCAAGGCAAACTCTGGTCCGTAGTGAAAGCCATTGCGCGCCATGGAACGATAGAAGCCTTTGCTACCGACTGGACGCGGCAAGGGCAGCGGGCCACCTTTCAGATTGTGGTCGATGTGGCTATTTGTCGTCCGCTCGGCGATAGCATCGCCCGAGCAATGCTCAGTCCATGCTGTACCATCATAAGATTGGATCTGGAACTCAAGCCACAAAGACTTCTCAGACTCAGTCAATCGCATCGATCGCATAAGGGTCATGATTTCAACTGGCTGTGACTCTTTGAGCATCAGCGCTTTGCTGACTACTACATTTCGCAAACGATATCCTGACCCCCTCGGGAGGCTGGCAACTTGCCTCGCGGCCTCTCCAGCGATGGCAACATACCCAGAAAATGGGAAGATGATGTTACTTTTCACTTGTTGATCGACAAGCCATGGAAGATCTTCGACCTCTAACCGATTCCTCCATGCTGGCTGAGCATCAGAGGAATCCAGTGACCGGAGACCAAGCAAGCAATGCCGCGGAACCTTTCGGAATCGATAGGCTCGGGAGACTCTACTCTCGTGCCAGAATGATGGACCAGTATGGTCCCAAGGGTAGGGCGGCAAGCTTGATATCGCCTTGGCATGCTTGAACAGGGGGCTGAAGTCAATGTCAATGCCATGTTGGTAAAGCTGGCCAAGTGCAGATAACATTGACACGTCGCAATCCTCGCTTCGCTTCTGTGTCGCAACATAGCTCAATTGCCACGACTGAGCATCGTAAATTTGACGTAGAGGACCACCAAGCGTTGAGTGAGGACCAATCTCGAGGATAACAGCATCTCCACCGACTCGATGCATGGCCTGAACTGCCGTGGTGAAACGCACCGGGTCAACCAAGTTGCGAACCCAATATTCAGGTCTAGAAACATCTTTCATGTCGAGCTGTTCGCCGGTACAGCTCGAAAGGAAGGCCGCGCCACCCTCAAGATACCAGTCGTCTTCCGCAGACTTGTGGGTTTCTAGCAGTCGGTGATATCTGGAACCTGCCTCAAGCATGTGGTGAGAATGGTATGCCATGTTTACATTCAACCTTCTTGCAAAGATGTGCGGATTTTCCTGTTTCAGCAAAGAGAGTGCTTGCTCCAGTAAATCCGCATCGCCAGAAATGGTCGTGCTGCTGGGGCTGTTCTCGCAAGCAACCACGATACCCTCTGGCAACCAGGTGGAGACTTGCTGAGCACTTTGGCCAATCGCAGCCATACCTCCACGACTTTGAGTTGATGCATCAATGCTGACAAGCCCGCGAAAGAATGCTGCTTTCATAGCCAGCGGTAGGGAGATATGCCCTGCTGCAAATGCCGCAGCGATCTCGCCACTTGAATGACCCACGACGGCTACCGGGACTACGCCCATTCGACGTAGATGTAGCAAAATAGCAATTTGCAGCGCTGTGCAGAGTGGTTGTGAGATCTCTGCCGTGTTGAACCTTGCCATAACTGTTTTAGACTTGCGCAGCATGTCCACGAGGGACCAGTCGGGCGCATCTGGTAACGCTTGTAGCACTTGATCCATGACGTTCAGATCCGCTTTGAACTCGGGAACTGTCTCGAGAAGCTCTCGACCCATTCCAGCCCACTGTGCGCCTTGTCCACTGAACATCATGACGACTTTCTTGGCACCGCGGGCCTTTGGCACTTGCACAGCATCTGACTTCGTCAATACGCCACCGTCTGGGCTCAGAACGATAAAGCTGCGGTGGGCAAGTCTTTCGCGGTGCAGTGCTCGAGTGTAAGCAATATTGGACAGGCTATTTGGTTGTTTCTTGATCAGATCAAGGTAAACGTCGGCCTGGCGTTTCAAAGAATAGGTGGTGTTGGCGGAAAGCAATAAGATGCACGGCCGCATGCTGACTTGTGGCTTGTGATGGACCACATTGCTGTCTACATTGGCGAGACTAGTTCCAGAGACGCCGTTGAAGTCCAGGCCGTCATTGATTGCAATACTGCCACAAACATTGACTGCCGTGATTTGTTGCTTGCTTGTTTCATTGGCTTCATAGCGAAAGGCTTGAGTGAAAGCCTCAATGATCGCCTATGATCTGTTAGACACTGGCATGAAAGTTTCCGAGGAATTTACTCACATGCGAGTTGGCTCCTCCTATGCCAAAAGAATTGATGCTGATTCGCTCTGCCTTGTGGGCAGGAAACTTGATCGGCACAAGAGGTACCATAAGACGATCACCAAGAGGAACTGTGGTATATCATGAGTCAGCAGTGTCATGACGGAAGTAGCTTCCCAGGCTCGACCTACTTTTAGGGTTTGGATTTTCGAGTTTGATATTGGGAGGAATTATCTTGTTTTCGAGAGCAAGAACAGCCTTGATGAGACTAGCAAGGCCGGTAGATCCTTCAGCGTGGCCAATATTGGCTTTGATTGATCCGACGTGAACACCGTACTGACCAAACACATTGTCCACAGCTCGTGCTTCTATGGGGTCGCCCACTGCTGTTCCCGTTGCGTGACACTATATCAGACTGATCAGTACGGTTTGTATCAACTGATCGAAACCCATACCTCAACAAACGCGGTATCTGAAGGGTCGAGCCGCAGGTCATGATAGAGTTGGCGAATGAGGGCTTCTTGAGTACTAGACTGCGGCTGCATCAAACTAGCTTTGTTCCCATCGCTGCCGCTTGCCGAACCTCGGATTACTGCTCTGATGGGATTTCCGGCGGCTACTGCGTCATCTAGTCGTTTAAGATACACGGCAGTAATCCCCTCCGCACGGGCAAATCCGTTTGCGTCCTGGTCAAAACTTTTACTACTTCCGTCCTTGGAAAGTGTACCTTCTGTCGCCATCATCTCGCTCAAGTGTGGGCTGAGCTGGAGACAGGCACCTCCTACGACAGCACCAGAAATGCTCCTATTTTGGAGACCCAGGCACGCCTCATTGAGTGCTACCAAGGAAGCCGAGCAGGCGATATTTATTGTCATACTGCAAATGCTTAGCCTCAAGTTTCAGAAAAAGTCTTTCATGGTGTCAAATACCTCGGACCAGTAAGGTCGTATTCGTACGAGATCCGGTTTGAAAGCATGTAATCCTCCGTGCCAGTCATGTCGTAGTTGCCAGGAAACAAAGGATCCATGCCTTGGAGCCTACTCCAAGTCGAGCCAAATGACCCGACATAGCAGCCAATTCGACGACCTCGATAGTCGATCTCGCCGGCGTCTTCAAGACACTCTCTTGTGACCTCAAGGAGAAGTCTCTGCTGAGGATCACACCGTTCTGCCTCTCTTCGACTCATGGAAAAGAATGATGGGTCAAAAAGGCTCAAGTCCTGCTGAAGAAAATACCCGTTTTGGTTGCGAATGCTGCATTTTCCGCCTAGAGAGTGATCAAACCCTTCCGTGCTGAAGCGCTCTTCGCCCTTGATTACAACGTTTCGCGCATCTCGACCATTGAGAAGAAGATCCCAGAGATCCTCTGTGGTCCAAATACCGCCTGGGGGGCGGAAACCAATGCCACAGATGGCCACAGCATCTGGCGGCAAAGTAGAGCTTGAAGGCTGTACATGGTTTGATGTAACACATTCATCCATTATGCTTGCCAGCTTTCATAAGAAGCTTCTCCTTTAGAAGGCTGGTAGCTTGTAGGTTTTGTCGGGCTTACGTCTCGTTGAATGTGGGATTGTGTGTATTTGAGTGGCGAGAAGACTCGAAGATATCTTAAGAGTGCTTTGACGGATGACTAAAGCGTCCTCTATTGTTCCATGGGCATTTGCTTAATATAACTTGACTAATAAGTAGCAGATCCGTCTGTTTAGCTGTCCCCATTGAGCTGAACGATAAGGGCCACTGGCCTTTGACGTGCTCTGGGAGTAGACTGTGCGTCTCCGGCCCACGAAGTGTATCTGAAGGCCCATTGAATCCATCATCATGGACGGGGGCCCATACGAGGCGTCCCGCTCTAATCCCAAGAGGAATCCGTTCCCGCACGCTGTCGGTCTGTTCAACGATCAGAATTGGAGACCAAATCTTCAGCAGGAATGATGGCAAAGCTCTCACATATTTTGCTCAAGCACGGCGGCTGTAAGTACAGAGTGAGATATGCCATTCCGGCTTTTCGCCAGGATACGACATGGAGCGGATGCGGATCACCGACAGCTATGGCTGATCTTGACCAACTTGTACTTTTAAAGTTCTTGACGTGAGAAAGACCAGGCATTGTTTACCACTTCAGCCAATGAAGCCGGGCACAGCACACACGTCTTTACATGCCTTCGTATCTCAACATTGAAAAGTTCTCCCCATACGGAGCGGGATTGGGTTAGGCCGCCAGGCATGCGGGTAATCAATTACCTCAGCCATGACCATGGGTAGGCCGGAGACACCCTAGAATATACTAACGTTCTCCGTAATAGCTTACTGCTGGGCGGTCACTACCTAGGTACTGACAGGCTTGGCTTAGTCGACAAAACAAGCATCACATTGCCTTGTAGGGCATACGATTGTTGCACCCTGGTGACCGCTAAAGTAGCGGACGGCGCGGGTACATTCTTCAAAACGGGTACTTTTAGCGGCACATACCACCCAAGCAGAACAGCCAGCAGCGTATTTAGGTAATGGTTCAATTCGGCAAGTACCACCCGTATTTCATGATCCGACAATGGGGGCGAGGTATCATGGCAGATGGAATAAATGTGTCCAAACAAATATGACTAAGACTTTTTGTTCCGGTTAAATACCTATGTCAAACTTGCCGTATACAGCTTACAGGTTCAAACATATATGATATCACTTTTTTCGTGCCCGAAGCGGGACAGTTTTAGTGCATATTTTACCTACGTCGTGCTTCAGCCTTGGACATCCAAGGCAATAGTATACATGTGTATAAAAAAACACATCGACGATGATGTTGTACTTGGTGTACGCATACCTACTATTTCAAGGCACCGAGATGCCGTAATACGTCCTTTGATACATTATATTAGGGTGCACCAACCTAGTCACGACGGCACTTACCAACCTGCTCTCACCCGTGGCAACTCTACCCCAAAATGAATGATCTCGGTACTATTGTCGGCATTGTACTGAAACTTTTTGAGCAGTCCTTGTCCAGCAGCTTGAAATATGGCATAACTGCCAATGTCAATCACTAGGCTAGAGAGAATTAAAAGTGTCGTTTGCTGATCAAGTGTGCGAGTGAGCGGCGCAGCATTGCCAATGCAGTAGGATCGGACTAGACTCCTCTGTACCTGCGAAGTATAGGTAGTGGCTGGCCAATCTACCCAGTAGGGAATACCCACGACGACTTACACAGTATTGCATGTGGATATGATGTTTCCATCAAGGTGGGGGCTGCAGAGATCGTTTGTTATATGACTTCGGGACTTGATGTCAACGGTTGACTGGTCGTCGGGTGGCCTCACCAGGAGGAGATCTTGGCAAGGGAGCATTTCCACTTGGCTGCATCGGCATTAGTATGCTGGCATTTTTCCCTAGGCAGGGTCAAACTCTGACGATCCAGGAAACCGCTTGCTGCATACAACGGCCATGAACAGCCACAGAGTCATCAAAATGGGAATATGCTGGACCGGTCCCAATAAGTCAGTATTTTATTTCAGCAACAAGAGGCGCACCTAGTATAAACAAGGGGCCCTGCTATTTGTACGAGCCTTATCGCATCCAATCAGCAAGCCGCGTGATTGTAGATCTTATACTGCATGGTTCTTCCTGTCAAGCTGCTACCTACCTTGCTGCAGGATTACAGGACTACGATGTACGAGTAACCTACAGGACTATACTACAATGTATGAGGTCCCCAGCTACCTGAGCCCTGCTGCACACATTCAGCGGGGTGAAGTGCCTACCTAGGTATGTACCTGGGAAACGGCGCGCATGTCCTATTGCTAATTGCAACTCTAGCAATCCTACACAGTAGAGACAGTAGATATGAGCACCTACTATTTGAGTACGTGACAAACCTCGCCACTGACCAGTAAACATCAGCCCAGACTAGGTCAATCATCATATCCCTCAATCCAATGGAGTATAGCGTCCTGTAACTCCACGGCTCAGTAGCAGTGATATCCCATTTCCCACCCTAACTTCACTGATCCTTCCAACGGTTGCCCCACTGTCGGCTCTGTTGGTTGGGGCAAAGTGCGCCGGGTTCGAACCCCCTGATGATCCGCCAATTGCCAACAACGGCGATGCATCTGACACGACACCACAAGTCGACATGAGGGGAGTGCATCGTCACGCGGCCTTATTATGGCTCTCCAGCGTGAAATTCTAGAGCTGCGAGTTGGGCTTGCAAAAGATCTTCTCTGCCCAGTGTTCACTTCCCGTTGCTCATCCCCACCATCGCATCGTTTTTGCAAACAAACATGGCAGCTAACGGCACTACCTCCTACGGACGGAGACTCCTCCCAAATGTTGTAGACGAGCTCCGAAACTCGAGCCCCAGCAGAGTTTACGCCTCCTGTCCCAAGACCGCCGAAGTTGGTGATGGCTTCTTCGATTTCACCATTGCGGACTTGGGCCGCTGTGTTGATTTCATGGCCTCCTGGATTGAGAACAAGTTTGGGAAGAGTGACAACTTCGAAACCATCACTTACATAGGGCTTTCGGAGATTCGTGGCCCTGTCACGTTCCTCGCGGCCATCAAGGCTGGATACAAGGTTTGTTTTGTGTGCAACCGTCCGAACGAGTGGCTGATACCTCTTAGCTGTTAATTCCGTCTCCTCGCAATTCTGCCATCGTCAATCAATCGTTGATGGAGCAGACCGGGAGCACAAAGGTCCTGTTTGCGAATGAGCTTGCTCCTCTTCTCAAGCCCCTGCAAGCCCTAATACCTTCCATTCGCGTCGAGGCGCTGCCAGTTCTTCAAGAAATGCTGGACAGCAATCCTCCGTATTACGAGTACTCCAAAAGTTTTGAAGATGCGAGAAACGATCCTATCGCCGTCTTGCATTCCTCAGGCTCTACCGGTGAGAGCAGCAGCAATCTCCTAGCTATGACTTTTGCCGACTTCTCATTTTTGAACAGGTATGCCAAAGCCAATCACCATGACTCATGGAAGTTTCGCTGCCGTAGATTATGAGCACAACATACCGGCTCCGCCAGGTCGAAGAAAGAGAGACACCACCTTTTTCAAGTTCGAAGAAGAGACACGCATATTTCTGATTTTGCCCTTCTTTCACGCGAGTTTATACCTATATACGCTGCCCGGTATGCAAATTCTGATGAATATTACAGCTCGGCGGATTCTGGTTCTTCATGTGTAAGTTCTTTCATCACGTCTTGATGGTTTGTACTAATTGTTTAGGCCACGGTATCTTCAACAACCTCACATTTGTGCTCGGGCCGCCACACATAGCTCCCGATGCCGCCATGCTCAAGGAGATGGCACAGCAGCAAGATCTCAAAGGCATCATGGTTGTTCCTGCCATGCTACAGCAGATCTTGCATGAGCCGGACGGAATGCAATTCCTGAGTGCTCTCAAATTTGCTGCTGTAGCCGGAGCTCCAGCTGCTGCATCAATAGGTGACAAGGTCAGTAGTGCTGTCGAGCTTTTCAACTGGATTGGCTCGACAGAAACCTTCCCTCTACCTGAGCTTTACAAGCCCCGCGAGGACTGGTTATACCATGAGTTTGCTCCTTGTATCAAACATGAGATGCAGCTGTACGATGCCAATGAGGGTACGTACGAGCTAGTGATCATGGCCGACGAGACCAACAAGGACGTATGCCCTCTCTACCACAACCTGCCCGGCGTCAATCCTTATCACACGAAGGATCTGTTTCTCAAACACCCTACCAAGCTCAATCTGTACAAATACTTTGGTCGCCGAGACGATATCATTGTCTTGGCCAACGGAGAAAAGGTGAACCCAATACCTCTGGAGCAGCACATACAAGGTCATCCTTCTGTGTTGGGCACGTTGATGATCGGAAATGAGAGAAGCCAGACGGCTCTTCTTGTGGAACCCAAGGAAGCCGTGGCTGGCGAAGCCACGGAAAACTTTTTGCAGGCCCTGTGGCCTCGCGTGAAGGAAGCAAACTCACAGATCCCCGGACCAGGCCGCATTGCGCCCGGCAAGGTCATTTGCGCTTTGCCCGGTAAACCATTTGCACGAACTGCGAAGAACACTATCGTACGGAAAGTCACGGAGCGCTCCTACGAAGATGAAATCAAGGCTGCATACTCGGCCTCTCCACCGCAATCTCAAATGACAAATGTGAGCCTGGAGGCGACGGTGAAGACAATATACGAACCAGCCAAGCTTGTCGGCTTTCTACGACTGATTCTTGCCCCAGCATTTCCACCAGCATCAACAATTGGAGAAGGCGAGGACTTTTTCGCACACGGCCTTGACTCGGTACAGACACTAGAAATTACCGGGAGTCTGAAACGAAATCTCCATGCACAAACTTCAAAGTCGTTTGCGTGGCTCTCGCCTCGTGTGATATTTCGCAATGCCACGCTAGCTGATCTATCCGCGGTACTCGCGGAATTTCTCAACGATGGTCGAGCACCATCAGACGATATACAACTACAGAAGCTGCTCGATATAGACAACGCTGTTGCGCGGCACACGAGCAGCTTGCCGAGCAAACCGGCAAAGCAAGCCACGTCTGGACGGATATCTACAGTAGCGCTCATCGGTTCCACGGGCTACTTGGGATCTTATACGATTGCAAGTCTCCTCAAAGACCCGGCCATTACCAAAGTGTACTGCCTCAACCGTGGTACCAATGCGGAAGAAAAGCAGAACGCCACCCTCGTCGGCCTTGACAGCTCTTTGCAGCCGCTGCTGGAGAAGCTCGTCTACCTGAAGATCGAGCTCGGCAAGCCACTACTTGGTCTGAGCCAGAACCAGTATGACCTGATCGCCGACGAAGTAGACACAATTGTGTACAACTCGTGGAGGCTTGATTTCGGCATTGCCATCCGATCTTTTGAACCATTTTTGAAAGCTGCCCGAGACCTGGTCGACTTGTCAATAGCAAGCAAGCGCAGACTGCGCATCATTTTCATCAGTTCATTGTCATCGGTGGAGAACCTCGCCAATGGGACTACGATTCCGGAAACGCCAGTGGAAGACGCCCGGGCGGCACTGAACACGGGCTATGCTCAATCCAAATTGGCTGCCGAGCGCATACTCATCACGGCCAATCGGCAATCCGGTGTACCGGTCTCTATCGTCCGCGTTGGACAGGTTGGTGGCCCAAGCAAAGCTGCCGCAGGCGTTTGGGCCGACCAACAGTGGATCTCCGCCATTGTGCGTTCTGCAAAGACTCTAGGCAGCTTCCCTGGAACTGTGGTCCCAATCGACTGGATCCCCGTAGACACTGTTGCTACCATGCTTCGAGGGTTTATGGTAGCTGAAAACCAAGAGGACGTACAGGTGTTCAACGTATGCTCTGACAAGCCCCAGCCTTGGAGTCTGCTTGTTGATATTGTGCGGGAGACCTTTCATATTCCTGATGTCATCGCACTCAGGAAATGGGTCGGTAAACTTGAGAGTATCGAGTCTCCGAGCTCCGAGGATGCGATTAGGTTGCCAGCATTGAAGATGCTAGACTGGTATAGGACACTAGGCGACGGTGCTGAGACCATCAATATCGAGACGGATCGCGCCAGGGACATCTCAAAGGTCGAGATTCCCGTCATTGACAAGGAATTGTTGAAATCATGGCTGCAAGGATGGGACTTGTAAGTCGGCGAAGGACCTTGCAATCAGCTGAAGACGAATGCCCTCTAGATTACGTAGGCACTCGAAAACGAGCATAAAAATTCATATCTACTGCAATAACTTCCATGGGGCGGACGCATGCATTCGGTGCTGATATCCTGTTGGCTGGACATTATGGCATGCCTGGGTTGCTCAATTATGGAAAAGTAGATCTTTTCTTTATAAGGTTCACTCTTGCGGTAAGGGGTTTTATGGGGCTTGCATGTGGCTTAGTGAGACGGACCGCGATGATCATTGTGGTCCACTCGGCAAATTCGTATAGCCCTGACGGTGCTATGGTAGGCTGGTTCGTACTACGATGAAAGGGCCCGTGGAAAGTACCTGGGGAAGCCAGAATAGATGCGGACAGACCACTGTGCATCCCGCAACCCCGCAGTCTGGCAGTCTACAATCCCGCACTCGCCCAAGGCCTTTCGACGATCTGTGCCCAGTGTAGATTAGACAGGCACAGGGTAACGGCCCGAGGCGCCCTAAAGCTTATCATCCCAAGGCTTCGAGTCCTGATCATACCACAGTTGGAATGCATCGCTCGTCAGATCATTCACATCGGCGCCGTGACGGACTGAGTTGCCTGTTTAGGTGTTGTGGTTCGCGACTGTGGACATTGCAATTTCATCCGTCGTCGCGGGGCCAAACAGTTGAATCCTACAGGGTCTGGACAGTCTGTTGACTGCATTAGAAGCGTTGCACTGCATCAGAGACACGGCTAGGTAGGACGCAGGTTCGGGTGAGCCATCCCAAGGACCCAAGTTTCCGGGAAGCTTTTGAACATTGTCGTCTTCCCGCTTCAGCACGGTTGCGTGGGATGATGCTGACACATACTCGCTACCTCCAGAGGAAAACCATGCACAATTAGAGAAAAAAGAGACCCACAACTGGATAGGGTACTTGCCTCGGTGGGAAATACTTGGAATCTGCAATGTCACATCAAACCCCAGGGTCCGCAGCGACGATCCAAAAAAAAGGAATCGTGAAATCCTTCGACCGTCCGGCTCCTAGCCCTGTGCATAGCCGCTAATTCATCAACACTAATTGAGGTCCCAGCTGCTTGCTGTGCCGTATGTCGACAGTAATCACATCTTCATCTAACTGTGCCTTTTTCACCAGGGCTGCTTTGATGGCGTACATTTCTGTACTTCGTACTTCTTCATAGCTGCGGGATTTACATCCGCACCATAATATCGTGGCAAGGACGTGATGGTTGTATCCAAGGATGTGCCGAATACCATTTCACACGATGCAGGAGTTGCGATCATCGCGCTGTATTTCCCATTGATAGATGCCTTGGCACATTTTTCTGATTGTCATTGACAGGACCTTGGCATGTTGAATCAATCAAGATTGCCGAAAGGGTAATCATTTGTGTGTCAAACCGCAAGCACTACCGCGCGAAAGTCGGCACCCTTTCGATCCAGGAAACACGTTGTAATGGACATGTTTATGAATTGACATTCTCCCGGTGGGTTTGTATAGAATACTGCAAGTCACAATACACCCCAAGTAGTAGCACTGGCTGACTGTTATGTGAGTGGGATGATGCTCCTGTGTCCGTGTCGTGCAAATGTTATATTGGGACAAACCATCTCTGTCTATGGTATATGGTATATTCTGTATGGGTAGTACACGGAGTGTTCCTTACGACATTTTTTCTCCTGGTCGTTTGATTGCAGCCAATGCATCGTCGCCATCGATTGCGCCTCGGTCAGATCATCGATGTATCACCCAGTCACATCCACTACAGATCCATAGAGTGAAGGATTATAATGCTTGCAACGGAATGTGTAGGCCCGGTTCCAGCGCTTGTCTTTTCAGCATCATGGTCCACCGCGTAAGTATGTTATTCCGGCTTTTGATCCGTCATGTCCTCTCCGTCTCGGGGGTTCGACATCAGCAGTCCTTGCTCGAAGGCTCACCCCACGCTCATGGCACCGGCAGGATAAACGAGTGGTTGGCCCCCAAATATTTCAGTCATTCTCTTACATCAGCATTCTGATCTTGACCTCTGAAATCCAAACTGTCTTCTTTTGTGTTGTATATTTCTTTGCACGTGGGTGCTCCTTTTTGCTACTATCGGATGTCGAATTCGTCAGACTTCAATATGAGTTCAGACGACACCACACCAGCGATGGAGGCTCCTGCCGGCGAGACCTCCAACTTGATAGACTCATATTCACTTAGAGATACACGGTTTGCGGTATGCTCGATTGCGCTTGGAGTCATGGTTCTTCTTGTTCCTATGCGGACTTATGTGCGCATCACGATCAAGCAGTTCAATGTGGAAGACTGTAGGTTTTGGTCCGGATTTTGTTGAAGATATTATTGACTAACCCACTCCTAGGGACCTTAATATTTGCTGCCGTATGTCGGTATCGATGAACCAGATCACCGTTAACAACAAGCTGACAACACAACCTAGATGGCATTTGCTGTCCTCGAGTCGATGCTAATGCTTGTTGCCATGTACGGAGACGGCGCACATCAGGTACGCATCCCAGGTCAACCCACAGCGTAGACTGCATCCTCAGAATCGTCGTGATTGCGGAAAGAGCAATGATGTCCGCGTTGAGGTCCAGAGAGTCCGGTACATTTGCTCCTCAAGTGTTGAACAAAGGTTCAATGTGGCTCAAGATTCGATCACGCAATGCTGTGATTCTACAATCACCAGTTCAAATTATTTTATGCTGACAGTGTGTTACTGTTATTAGTGGAACGTGTCCGTAGCCAAACTGTCTCAAGCACTTTCTGTAAGTAAAATCATGGAGTGGGAATTCCCACAAAAGTTATGCCACATGTAATCGAATACACGACTGACCTTTTTCTAATGCAAACAGTACGAGAACATTCCCGAGGTGTTCTATTGCGTTACAATGATACCAATCAAATACGTGGTGTTTCACCAAGTCAAGTCGATTTTCTTTGCACACAACCGCAAAAGCCCCTTTCATATGATCATCATCATGTTGATTTGGATGAACTTTCTACTCTACGCGGCTGTCGGTCTGGCTTTCGTATTTGCTTGCACACCGCGCGAAAAGATTTACCACCCATCCATCGAAGGAAAATGTATATCTCAAATGGCCTGCATGTCAGCTGTGGGAGGACTTAACATAGCTTCTGACTTGTCAATCTTGGTCATACCTATGTTTGGTATCGGACGGCTACAGATGCCCCCTAAGAAGAAACTCTTGGCCAGCTCCGTCTTTGCATTTGGTATCTTGTATGTTGAGCCTTTCTCTCTGAGTACCACGCCTTGTAATATTGACAATTTCAAAGCGCCACGGCTGCCGCCACCAAACGCTTTTATTACGGCCTTCAATTAGCCAACACTGAAGACAATACATGGGCTTTCATGCCGATTGGAAACTGGACGTAAGTCTCCCTGCCCATGCTCACAGCCGACTCAACGCTAATGCCATATGACTAGGAGCGTGGAATTCATGACAGGTTTCATCGTTGCCTGCGCTCCATATATCCCCCGTTTCCTCGAACAGTTGTTCAAAAAGAAGCGCACCGGCGCGGGGTACCCGATCAATATTCATTCGACGTACAATGGGACTATTAATTCGACCAAGGACTCACAGTCCACCGAGTGGCCGAACAATAGCTTCACCGCTCTCAACGAGCAAGAAGAAATGCCGTTTGACGGAGCGATCAAGATGAGCCATCAGAAACATGCATCTCATCCAGTTTCATAAGATGCTCATCGCTCGAGAAATGAGCATTGGATCATGATATAGCTTCTAGCTGGCAGCAAGTGCCAGGTATCTTTTTAACGGCCACACTATTTTTCTTCAAATTTTCGTATTCATAAATCAACCAAATCACTTCGTTTGACTGCGTTCACTCTCTATTTTAGCAAGTAACCTTGATTGAGCTGAGATGGACATATAGCTGCCCCCAATGGAATATGTACACTTTTATCTGGCATTATTCCCGTGAGATGTGCGCTTATCACTGTTCCATCCAGTGCACCTAACACGGCTACGACACTAAGATCAAGAGCGGTGACGCGAAGCTCAGCTTCAATATGGCCATTGTTAGCTCAGTTCACATGCCATTAGTCCACGGTGAAAGCGTTTGCCAAGATCATCATTCAAGTCAAATCTCTACTGGCACAGTAAACTTCACTAACAAAGTTTGTCTTTGTAGGACAACGGCTTCTTGATGGAAATGAGGTATCTCTACACGCGGGTAACAGCCGTTGGCGGTTATCAACGTTTAATTTATAGCATCAAGCAGGTACACCCCTGGAGACGCAACGGCAGAAAGGAGAAGCGAAGGATTTGCCACGAGATGAACTTCATCATGGCCAAAGGAAAAATTCTTAGTGGCACTGGCGGCGCAAATCAGGGTCTGATGCTAGTGGGCTACCTCCTTATGTGCGGTGGTTTGCGGTGTCTAGAGCTCGCGGTAAGATCCGTACGCTCATCTATACACTAGCCGCACAGAATGGCCAGAACCATAATATGAAGGAGAGTCAGCACTCTAATTTCTGCAACTGCCTGGCCCACGCAACCAGCCAATATTAAGGCCGAGCTGATATCTCGACTGGCGCCACATTGCGCCATGGCATGGACGGCAGCTCTGAACGAACCACTCGCAACGCCCGCAACGACTCGTATAGCCTTGTCTTTATGATAACCTTCACATTTTACTACTAAAATACTCGAGCAGCTGTTGAGATAACAGTTTGTGGAAATTATGTCAAGAATGTGAATCGCTGATATCTTTTCCCCTTGCACATGTCCGAGTCTCGCAATCTCAATCACCACCCCCGCTTCCAATATCTCGAACAATAAACGGAAGAAGTTTCATTAATTTCCCAGTTGTTTACTTAGAAATGATGCATGCAAGTTGCATGTGCCAGAAGTATTAGTAACGCACTCTCGCTAAAAAGGAATGGCCTGAGCTTGGTTCATGATCAGCGGGACGGGGTTGAGCTTCATCCATGATCAACACTATGGTCAAAGGTGTGTCACTAGGTATTTGTAACAAGATTTCAGTTGAACACTCAACGACACTTGGCAAGCTAAGCGTGTTGAATGATGATGCCACACATGATCACCATCGTGCGGGCTGCTGTCAGCAGGCAAGCCCATAGACATGAATGAGCAGCGGTGAGGATTTGAATTCATTCATCCCTTGATTCTGGCCATGTCAAGAGGTATGGAGCTGTTGCAGTAGTTATTATACCGACCAAATGATTCCTCGCTGACTGGTTTGCATTGCAAAGATTGCTCACGCCGATACTAATTTGCACAAGCAGTCGGTATAGCTGATCAAGGTTGTGTCATAACCGTGAATTGCAACACTTCATAAATTATGATAAATGAGTGTATACAGAGAAAGTCTGAATTTTACATACCAAATTTGCTACTTGCTTGTTCAATTTATGTCGTCGAGCACATCTCTGACGTACTCCAAACGCCACTTTTGATCAACAGACCCAAATACACCTTATTAATGTTTTCCACCAATGCGCCTGATGTCTAAGTTTCCCCGTAATGAATGATCCAGCCCGTATTATTATTTCCACGTCTACTGAATGAGACTCAAACGATTGCAGATATCGCGGCATGCTGTGGCAAGGTCTTCTTTGGTTTCCCAACCGAGCTCCCTAAAAGCCCTACCAACCGCTGCAACGCTGTATTCGACGTCACCGGCACGCCTGTCAACGATTTCGTATGGTATGGCGCAACCAGATGCAGCTTCCATGGCATGTACAACTTCGAGGACAGTGTTTCCCTGGCCCGCACCCAGATTGTATGTACGATAGCCATTGCTAATGCGACCATGGCGGCAAGCTGCGAGTGCAGCTGTGTGGCCACGAGCCAAGTCTGAAACATGAATAAAGTCGCGGATGGCAGTGCCATCGGCAGTGTTCCAGTCGCCACCGAAGATCTTAATGGTACTTCTCTTACCTGTCATGACCTGCGTCACGACGGGAAGAAGATTCGAGGGCGGGCCACGGGGATCCTCGGCAAGAAGGCCCGAGGCATCACATCCGACAGGGTTGAAGTACCTCAGCACGACAATGTTCCAGGAAGGGTCTGACCGGACAAGATCCGACAGCACAGCCTCGCCAAAGTACTTCGACCGTCCATATGGGTTGGTGATATCGATGCAGCCGGACTGTGGCAGGTTTTCGTATCCGAGTTCTTCGCGGCCTTGTTCGCACTGCTGAACGCAGTTCTCCTCGCGCAGCGGCACACCAGCCTCGGCCAATGATCCATAGATGGCTGCTGAAGAGGAGAAGATGAATGTCTTGACAGAGAACTCCTCCAGCAGTGTTGTAAAGTCCACGAGCCCATTGATGTTGTTCTGATAGTACTTGAGTGGAAATCGAATGCTTTCCTCGACAGCCTTGTAAGCTGCAAAGTGGATGACGCCGACAATGTTGGATCTTCGTATCTCACCAGAGGGACTCTTGAATGAGTGTGACTCCAAAATGTCCCTCATGGGAGACTCATCCCGGTAGCTGATGGAATGAAGCTCAACTTTGGGGCACTGCCGGTTGGGGAAGTGTTTGAAATAGCGTTGTGCTATTGTGAGGATGCCATCGAGGGCATCCCGCCGGCTGTTGCTCAAGTCGTCGATGATGATAACATTATATCCCTCCTTGAGAATATCAACCGATGTGTGACTGCCAATGAAACCAAGTCCTCCAGTCACCAGGACATATTGATTTCTTCTCGCTCGAAACACGACATCATCGAAGCCCTCGTGGAAGTGATCGAGTTCTGCCTCTGTAGCAGGCGTAGATGGGAAGTCGACTGGTGAATGAGATCGAAGCTTCGGTGAAGACTCCGAGGACGAAGGTTGTGAACTCATCTCAGCTGTGGAGTATCTTTTTTGGCGTAAATGAATACAATAGTGGGATCGACTGAGAGAAGACTCGAGAAGGAGGGAGCTTCTTTTGTCTTCAACTACTTATCAGGCGCAGAGATGCCCTCAAACTTGTAAGTTTGACCGAGATCACAGCCAGCTGAATGGAAAAAGGCAAACCAGACCGGGGAGCAATGACACCTAGATCGAGCCAGCCTATGCGCAGTGACCCTCTCAAGCTCGATGACCGTCTCTCGGTCGTGGAGATTTCACATTTACGTTTCAGGAATGGAAGCGCAGCGGGAAGGGTGGACGAAAAGAAAACCTTAGCAGGTTCGAGATAGAGTCCACAACATGTACAAGACCGAGTCTATCGAAAACTGAACGGAGCCAAACATCAGCTACCGTAGGTTGGACTCATATGCTCGGAACTTAGCACGATGGTCTCGACTGTGAGCCTTGCCTGATTGGAGTCGCTTATAGCCCAATGCCGAGCACACTTTGTGGAGTTCATTCATGGAAGAAAAATGCCACCACGGGAGTTGCTATCAGCTTGCGGGATGGGCAGCCGAATATTGGCGCTTTAGACAAAGTCAAAATATTAAGCAGGTCTATAATTATCAATCGTGTTCGAAAACTTGTTTGAAACTGAAGAAATCAATAATAAAGGCGGGAGGTCGAGGTTGCAACGTTGTACCATCAACTCGAGGCACCCGATTCGCATCCAAGCTTGAGGCTCGTATAGAGGTTCGAAATAGTGGAGCCCCATGTAAGAAACTACTATTGCAAGCGTGCCCTCGGGGGGTACGGGGTCCCACCTGAAGATAGGGGGTATAACTATAAATGAGCTCGAGCCTTGCACCTTGTCGCGGCTCTGGAGCTCCCAGCTTCGTCCAAGTTCGCCCAGCCTTAAGGCTAGGCGCATATTCGGTGGAAATCATTTCTCGCGCCGAGGGGGCCACCTAGCACCAACTCAAATGCCTTTAAAGTGCTGGATTTGCAGCTAGCACGAAAGCTGCACACTGCTTAAATATCCCAAGAGGAAATGAGTTCCGCAGCTTCAAGGCGCAAGCTGAAGCAAATTGTCACCTGTGTCTGTGTTGCATTCGGTGCCTGCTGTCGAGATTACTCCATTCGAAGACCTGCTCGAGAAGACTTGCCTGAACAACCTACTCCCAAGGTCTCGTCCGACTCGTCCGACTCGCCCGAGTTCCAGCTGCAGCGACAATGCCCGCGAGCTCAAATAAAGCGTGGGTGGTGATGCCCTTGTACTATTACCCGCTGACGGAGACTACTTGGAAACCACTCTATGATGCGTGCGTATATCTCATTACTTCCCTGTTTCCTGCGATCTTCACTCGGAGAAGTGTCGACGACAACTTAGCTGCATGCTACTTTTCTCTCGCTGTTTTTCTCCTTCTTTCCCTCTCACCTTGTTCCCTCCGGGCTCGGATGGGAGCCAAGTGCTGCTTCGCAAAGACTCGACTGAAACCATAGTTGGCGAGACCCACATGGGCTGACCATAAGTGTCCGCACGGAACAGTATTGCAGCTCACCCTGACACCAACTTTCTCGTCGTGGTCAATCCCAATAGTGGGCCCGGTGCCCTACCGCTGCCCGGTCATGACTATATTCGCGAGATCCCACGCCTGAATGCGTTCGAGAACGTCCGCACCGTTGGTTACGTGCGCATTGACTACTGCCGAAAACCTCTGCGCGAGAGTCTTGCGGAGATCCGGCAATACGCCGACTGGGAAGTCGGACACAACATCCCAGGCCTTCATGTGCAAGGTATCTATGTCGACGAAACACCCAATCATGCCTCAACCGAGCGAGCTGAATACCTGGATGCCGTCCGCCTATACATCAAACATGTGAATGGTCTTCTGGGAGAACGAACGGTAAGTGCTAGTCTCAACTTGGTTCGCACTCAGTTTTGCCCCCTTTCCCTTGCAGTTATCTTACTCGTTGGCACTCGTTATTCCGTCACTATTTCCCTGTCACGTAATCAGCTCCCTCCAGTCAGCTTCTGCGGCTGGCCAAAAATAGTAGAAAAGCTAATTGACCGACCGTGGCTTACTAGGTCGTCCACAATCCAGGCACACCTCCTGAGGGCGACCTTAGCTTGTTTGGCTACCCTGATCTCGTATGCATATCTGAGGAGCCCCATCAGCTGTTCGACGGCGACGGTGTGCAAAAGAGACTGGCCGAACTTCCGTTGGACCGCGCTCGATCCATCTACCAGTTGTCCGGCATTCCGCGCCAGCAGATTCGGGATGTTGTGCACGAATTGTGCAAACGTGGGCAGTATGTATTTGCTACCGACTTACAAGACGACTTTTATGAGAGCTTTGGACCTAGCTGGGAAGACTTTATCTCAGCAGTTGACCAATCTGACAAGATCTGAGGGAACCAAACTCGAGTCATGGTTGCATGTTCGACGGGAACGATGAGATGTCCTTTTATATTTTTGAAGAAGAAACTGAAATTTTGCATACAATGCCTAGAAGAGAAATATAGAGGGTATGGTAGAATACAAATGATTTTGATAATTCAGAACGTCCCAGACGTCCCAGCAGTTCTCAGTCGTCCCAAGACTACTTAGTTGGTCGACTCCGTGGCATCGACAAACCCGCTCCAGTCCGAGGCCCAAGACTCGTAAAAGTTTTGGTCGTTACTCGTGATGAACAAGTGTTCCCCGAGACTCGCAATACTGTTTACAAAGGTCTTCATCTCATCTTCACTCATTGATGGCACTGAATTGATCATGATGCTCTTCATGGCCCGGTCATCTGGTGCGGCCTGAACATCTGCGCTCCTATTCTGCCATGCATCATAGTTGTCTTCGAACACAACAATGATGTCAACATTGTCATCGGCGTATTGCGAATCTGGCACCGTTCCGGGGTTTCGAATAACCTGACATGATATTAGCATCTGAACACCATATGACTTTGACACTTCATGTAACGTACAGTCTTATCTCCAAGCAGACCGCTCGAACTCTTGGCTGCCTCGCTGATTTGCTTCATGTAGGTGACAGCATCGGCCGAGTACTCGTGAGGCGATTCATCGAAGAAGATACCGCTCACAGCAATGGAACTGGAGTTCGATGACCATCCTGCGTAGGTCTTGACCTCCTCAATGACGGTATCGACATCCCTCGTGGCATACCCCGTGCGGACATATCCAACTGTCTGCACATTGTCAAACGCATTAAGCTTCTGCAGGGCGGAGTAGTATTGCTCGTCCGGAACAAGGTCGCTTCCTGGGCCGCTGTCTGGGTTGACCACAACCGTGAAGTTGAGCGAGGGCCTCGTTTCCACCCTTGTAACCGTGTTAGTAGTGAGAATCTTGTGGAACAGAGATCACTATCTTACGCGTTATAAAGCGGCTGCCACGAAGAGGCGCTGGTGGGATAAATGTAGAGCGGTACGATGAGCATGGCGCCGTATTCAGTTGTATGCTTCTTCTTCGAGAATATCACAGCGATCGGAACAACAATTACAATGATCACGACGGCCACAACCGCTCCTATAAATCCCCAGAACCATCTCTTGCGACACCATGCTTTTGGAAGTTTCTCCTGCAAATTCATCGTGAATGAATCTTCTGAAACACTCGTTGCTCATCAATGGAGTGTCGACGCGACTCAAAATCTGAGATGTATGAATGCAACTCGCTGCAATTGGTCGACAGCAAGGTCAGCAAGGGGCCGCGACAGAAACCTGAGTAAGAAAAGGCAATGTGACGATGCGGCAAGGAGGGGACATATGCGCCTTGTGTACACAAACTGTAGATGACAACCTGTCAGTGGGCGTTGAGCGACGATGAGTTGCGCGCGCCTATTGGATTCTATTGGATCTCTAAGATTAACCGCCGTATCACCATGAACGCCAACATGACAAGGTCGAAATGGCAAGTCAGGGCAGGACCCCATTCTCTGGATCTGGACTCTTGGGGCCACCAATCTCTTGGAAGCATGTTCACTTACAGACTACTGCCTATTTCCAGACATAAAATGATGGATATCCACCAGCCGCAATCAGGTACGATCCAAGCCGAGAGCCTGGATCCCTACCAAAGGCTGAGTGAGAAAAAAGCCCACCTCGTAGACTTGCTTGCAAGGAGTTTTTGCCAAGGTCCCAATAAGGCGAGTCGTGGTGTACGTTTAGCAGAAGGCGCAAAGTGGAGACCATCGGGATTTATATAGAGGGAGACATATAACTGGATCAATAGGATAACCTAGCGCTGACACGAACAACACCGGCTCAGGCACGGGCTGTGCTCAATGACACGACTGTGCGTCATTCAAAAAGCTCATGCACTCCCCTCCTTCTCACTCCTTCTTGTGCTGACCCGGCCGGCCGTAAAAAAACAACATGGCAAGGTGACGATTAGTACGAACGCTATTAGGAACAAGATTCGATTGTGCAGCGTTTCTGCGGAAGGACATTGGTGCTTCAATATATGGCTCAGAGAAGAAAGTTCCGAGCTTCGCTCCCTTCCGAGTAATCCTTGCTGATTTTCAGGGTCCTGACCTGTGCGTCGCACAGAACATGCTGAATGGCCAATTGGCAATGGCTCCTTATCCGATCTACCAGACCCGCTGACAGGGCCTGCAAATCCGGGCTGGAACTCGGGTCCGAATTCATGTAGTGGGTCAGCTCAGATATAGTCCAGCACACGGACTGGGCTGAAACTACTATACGATGACTTTCCGGGCCCAAGTTCCAACGTCCATGCGGCCTTTTCCTTTTCGTATCAGGTTGCAGGCAGCCAGCGATACCGCTAGAACAGCCCGAGAAGACCACGTCAGGGGTAGACAGAGTTGACTCGCGACACCATCAACAATAAAGTCGAAAGCTAGGGTGTCTAGTTAGTACGAAGCTTCAGCTCGTTCACCGGAGCTCGCCACGACACGAACTAACCTTGGAATTAACGAGCCGCCAAAGGGGCGCCATGCTAATGCAGTGTGCAAGGTGCATCTCGATGCTATGACATGGGACGAGAACCCATCGGCCAAGAGATCTGGACAGTATGGGCCAACTGACGGTCCGCACAGCATCCCCCACCGATCATGTCGTATTATGGCAACTTTGTTTGGCTACCATTCCGGTGGGAATAACCATTGGCGGGTCCAGCCAGCCTCAGGTCTGATGCTATAATGAGCACACACCCAATCTAATCTAGCCTTACCTTGCGAGCAAGAGCTGAAGCTCGTCTCGTACCAAATTTTCTCTCTACCTGTGGCCTAGACGCGATGATACGAGACTCTAGTCCCGCCTGGAGCTCCGAAGCTGTAAGATACCATTGACCAGACCACTCGAGATACATGGTCTCCAGCCCTCGGCGTATGATAAAGTGGTGTCCACTATCAGCCATAGCAGAACTGTGGCAACTGAAGCGTGAGAAATAGTGGATTTCTAATACTCTGTTTGTTGGAGACCTCTTATCATACCAAGTCTTTCCCGCCAACGCTATACATCTATACCCGTCTCACCCCAACCTTTACACTTTGAGAAATCCTCAGATGAACACACTCGCTTAACTAACCAAACCATCTGCGACTTGTCCTGCCAGCAAGAGCCAGCAAGATGGGGCTCAGCTTCCTGGGTCTGTCGGCGGTTGGCTGGCATGATATGACTGATTCCTGGTGGGATCAGCTCATCGCCGCCTTCCTACTTACTACTTTTGTTCTTGGATCTGGATACATAATTTACCATGTTATCCGATACTTCATGCGGCGGCCAAAGGTGAGACAGACACACCAAAGTCTGCATGGGATGCCACTAACAAGAAATCAGGGCTCGAGGACTACGGCAGTCTCGCGACCTGTTGCCCGATACCTCCAACGGATGAAGAAGGAATATCCGTCGTCTTCGTCCGCTTTGACGAAATCCGGCGAGGAGGAACTCAAGACTTTCGGTGTATTTCTCGGCGGCTTTTCCACTCCGCCTACGCAAGCACAGCAGAAGATCCTCTCCAAATGGCAGGTTCTCGTCGTCGACCCATCACAACCCGGAGTTGTCGACAGTTTGGCATCTTATCCATCCAATGCCAAGGAGATCCTGGCCCGCATTGACGTCTCTGCTGCTGTTGCCTCTGATGCGAGCATTAGCAGCGAAACCATTATTCGAAACCTGGAAACCGTGATACAAGCCTTGAGAAATGTTTCAGGCACTCAGGTTTTCACTGGTATTCTATTGGCCAACTTTCGCAAACACTTCCAGCCCGCTGTAGTCTCCGAGTTGGCTCGATTCACTAGCACTCTGAACCAAGAGCTTTGGCTCGAGCTTTCGTACCCGGACTACCTGTCCGAGGATGAAGCTACGCAGACCGACATGACCTTTGTTCGCGGCATCGTTTACCGCAATGGAACGATGCGACCCGACGGCGATCGACAGAACTTCTTCCAGATGAACGAGATGAGAACTGCCATGCGTGCTGTGGCGGGTCAGCGCGTCGCTCATGGACCTGCTCTCGTCATGTGGGAAACTGTCGATGATGACGCCCAGATGCAGTACGCCGTGGCCACGAGAACCTACAACTGGTGTGTGTTCAACAGCGCTCTTTGTTGGGTCGGCCACAATGACTCCCTGTTCAATGCCGACGTTGCAGGATCTCGTTCTCTCAAGGCCAAGCCTCTAGGAGCATTGATGTGGCTCAAGAACGAGGAAAACATGAAGGCTCACGACGCCTGGCGAGTCAATGACACCATCGCCTTGACCTCTCAAAATCATGAAGAGCTTTATGAAAGTCTTTCTGATTTCATTCCCGACCTCTCTGCCAGATTGCAATTGTCCGCTCCAAACCAGCTGAGACCTTCAAGCTTGGAGAGTGGCGTTTCTCAGCGCAATGCACCCGCGTCAGTCCTTGACCTGAAGGCTACACGATTGGCAGTCTTTAAGGATGATGCAGGAACTGGCTTGGGTTGCTTCCAGCTGGGCCATGAGGCCAACTTTGCCGACTTTGACGAACTCCGCCACGGGCAAGCCAAACTCAAGGAGTTGGATTTACTTGCAAAGGTCGAAGGCGAGGAACTGAGAATGGCTCTGGTAGAGATTGAAGCTCTGCGCGGTTGCGAACGGTTGTCCCCGACCGCGTCTCAGGCTGTGACGGCCTTGATTGATCTGCTAGGCATTTCTATCGCCGAGCCTGAGAATGCACGCATTCAAGTCTTTTCTGGTCTCCATTCTGGATTTCAGACCGATGCTGGCACACAACACTGGGGTCTCTACGATGTCGAACCCGAAGCAGATCGTGTCGTCCTGTATCTTTCCAACAAGGCAAAAGACCGCGCCGCTACCATTCTGCACACTTTCTTGTCCAGCCGCCAATGTTCACGAGTTGAGTGTTTCATGGCGGAGCAGGCAATGGCGGAGCGCAATGGTAGACTCTCGCCCACCTGGAATTTGTCCCATCGCATCATCTCAGACCTGGAGCAGCTCTCACCAGCCGAGACGGTCCAACTACTCATGCGTCTCCAGTCTGACAAGGCAAAGTCCAAGTTCTTCGCCTCAATGTGCGACTGCATGGAATACCAATTGCTTGACACTCCCATGCTTGCGCAGCAGCGTGCTCTCAACTCCATCGCTTACCTCAACGGAGATGTCTCCATTGCGGATATGGTTACCTCTCGTGTCAACTGGCTTTCTGAGAAGGGATGCCACGTTCCCGACACTGCCGAAGCGATCCGTCTTTTTGAAGATGTGGATGCTTGCCTGTACACTGCTCTCGTCGAAGTCCACAGCGACGTGTATGCCCGTCTCGGCAATGTTGTCCAACGGCTATTTGAGTCTGATTCGATTGATGCTGGAGCTGACATCCTCGCTCTCTCAATCTTCTCCGCCTTCCGAAAGTTGGCTTTGGATGAGGTCTACCTTGAGGTCATGGATCGAAACGTCTATCCCAACCACGCGGCCGATCAAGCCGCTTGCTTCGCCGAGAACTTTGCCCTCGGCTCTCGCTGCGACTCATTTTTCGACATGACACCGAGAGCTATCGGAAAGATCATTGCAGAGCGGTACCGCGCATACTACTCCAAGTACCAGCCTCCCAGACGAGACGATGTCTTCACCGAGCTGCCCACTGCCTACGCAGCTATGCAAGCTGATATCGATCCCGAGGGCGGCGAGGAGAAGGTCTCCTTCACATACCGTGTCACCTTCTTTGGTATCTTTGCCGTGCCAGCTCTTATTGATGTCATGCTATTGACTACCATTGGTCGCGGACTGTACCTCACAACGTTCATGACCTCGGAGGAGAAGACCATGGCAACCAGAGCACTCATGTTTGCGCTTCTTCTTAGCGGAGCTTTTGGACAGTGGATTTGCTCTGGCGGAAGCTACTACTTCTACGCCAATGGATTCCCGGCTATGAACCTCTTCATCCTGACCCGCTTCGCTGCTGGTGTTGCTGTCTGCCTCTTGGTTGCCATAATTGCTTTCATCATTATCATCGCTTCCCAGACCACAACGGCTGCTCTCATCTTCTTGTTCTACTTCATCATGCTATCCCTGTACATGTTGGCGTTGAACGCTCTGTCCATCTACCAGATGCCTGGTTCAGAGTTCTTGTCAGGACGTACGACCATCATTACCTGTATTCCTATCCTGTTCATCTCGCCAATCGTCAGCATGGCCGTCGAAAATGACATTACAGTATACCTGCCCGTTCTGAGCGGCTTCTTGTTGGTTCTCCTCTGGAGAGCTCGGGAAGTCATCTCTCAATGGAGCTCTTGGTACCTCAAAGTTCCCTTTGTCAAGGACTCTGAGGTCATCAGCTGGTATAGAGAGCATCTCGGCTCACAAGCCAATCAACTCGATGGCATGGGAGATAACCAGGTCATGCCCATGGCACGTACTGCCATTCACGGCGTTGTGGTCAAGGAGGTCAACAAGTGGTTCTTTACCAAGGCTACACGTGATCCTTTGATCAAGAAGCTGGCCGATGGGTACCATTCAACCATGTTCCTGATGCGTTGGTACTGCCGACACAAGCGATCTTGGATGCCTCTGCCATACAGTACCACATGGAACTTGACGCTAAAGGCTGGTATGGAGAACATGAACAACATGCAAAAGGGTCTCAGACTACACAGTGCATTCCTTCACTGGAGATCGACTGGCAAGGATATTTGGTCCGGTCTTCTCTACTTCGTCGTCGCTCTGCTAGACAAGTGGGCTGCTCTCCTCACTGGAGGCAACTTGGTTGGTTTGTCCGCTGCTAGCAGCGAAGTCTTTCGTCTTGGAGTCGGCTTTGGTCTCTGCTACTATCTATTCGGCGCTGTCGCACTTGACACCGTGTCGCAGCCTCTCTGGACAGCTGCCAATGAGAAGATCAACAAGCCGATTACCTCTCTCGAGTCGCTCAAGCAAGCCAACTTGGATGATATCCTTGCTAGGCGCAGACTATACTGGCGCTCGCTCTGCAAGTTCTTCTTCCTCCACTTGTGGGGTGCTGCTCTCTTTGCGTGCCTCATGTGGGTCTTCCAGTCTTCCAAGGATGATACAATCATGTTCATGGCATACATTGGCGCATACTCTGGTTTGCTTTGGTATCAGTACAACAAGATCTTTTGCGGCATGGACGGCGCCAAGCCTCTCGCTTTTGCAGCCATCATTGGTTTACCCATCGGCATTGCGCTCCATGTCTGCCTCCCTCAATGGGCCTTTAGTGGTGTCGCTTCTCTTGCTATTGCCACCTGGTCTGCATGTATCTACTCTCTTTGGATCTCAAAGATTGGCATGCCGACCTTTTTCGACTGGAAGACCAAGTACAGGTCGCTCAAGACAGATGATACCTCTTCTCTCGTCATCACGTACTCTGCAAGCAGCCTTGAGCCCCAGCCAGATCTCTCCCAGACCACCATGAAGCATCTCTTCGAGTCATTTTGCTCACTTGAGCCTGAAGACCGATACACATTGGATCCGGCCAAGCATCCGGGTAAGCGAGTCCTGGAGCTTCTCAGTCTGCAAGAAAGGTCGAGGACCCCTCCCGTCTTGAAGGCGTCCTTCCAATCCGCGCAACGAATCCTTGCTTGTGTAGCCCAGAGCTGGTTGGCTGGAGACGTTGTGATTGAGCTTGTTTCTTCTCGCCACATGTCCGCTGGGGATCCCAAGGTGCGATCCATCAGTCGCAAGGCTGGAGATATCCTTCATGTGATTGTCATCCTTGGCCCTGACCGTGTCAATGATGAGTGGACCTTGAACGTGCAACGCCACTGGAGAGTCATTGCCGAAGCCATTGTCCAGTCCTTCTCAGAGCTTCAACTTGGCATGTCGCGTGGCGAGGCGGCTCTGACTGAGTTGTTGGTGGTCGACCACTCCAGCAGTCATGAGCTTTCAATCCCCGAAGGCATCAAGCGGCAGCTCGAGATTTGCCCCCTGGAAAGATCCCGAGTTCTGGCGGCCGGCGAGACCATTCTGCTTCGTTACGTTCTTTTGGGTATCGACTGTGAGCGGGAGTGGGAAACGCTGCCTGAATCTGTCCGAAGCTTCCTGCTCAAGCGCTGCTGTGGTGGCACTGGCACATTCACCAACGAGGTTGAGACCTGGATTTCTACCAAGATCAACTCGCAGGACCCTCGGGACGTTGATGCCCACATTGCTAGATGTGACTTGGGCGCTGCTCTTACCAAGAGCGTTCTTGCATATGCCAAGGCAGTGGAGAGTCGGGGATTTGACAGGGAGGAGACTGAATACATCACTCCCAGTGATGCGAAGAAGATCTTTGGCGCACCACTTACTCCCAAAAAGACCTCTGTGTTCTCCTATCCTAAGAAGATCGCGTCTACCTTCTTCCGTGGACTGAACCTTTGCATCAAGTTCTTGATCATCTCTCTCACAGCCGATATTGAGTATCAAAGAGAGCTGGACTTTGTCCTTCGCAATGCTCACCCCGTCGTCCGCTGGCCTCTGGTATTCTTCCTCAACACTATTTGGTCGTACTGTCGCTTCCTTCAAGCCATCATCGTGCCGCCGGTTCTATTCCACCGCCACGAGCATGTCAAGAAGCTTGAGCAGCTCATGCGAGGCATGACCACCGTTCTTGAGAAGAATCGAATCGTGACCGAGACATTCAGTGGACCTGCAAGTTGGTTCTGGAGTACTCAAGCCGATGGTACTCTTCGTGTCGCACAGTACGCCGGTAGACATGCTTCAGAGCCCACCGACTCCAAGAATCTCAAGGCTGTCAACACGTACAACAACAAGCTCGTACTTCAGGAAAGAGAGATCTACAGCAAGGGTCAGGTCGCCAACGTCTACCGATATGACTATGACACTCCGACTTCCAAGTTGCCTCTCCAGCGCGAGTGTGTCAGGGGTGATCTTGACGGTGAAATCGTGCAGTACGATCGCCGCGGTTATATTGCCACCGGTTCTGCCATGAGAGGCGAGAACCGTGTCAATTGGAAATTCTGGTACCGCAAGAACGCCAAGCATGAGGATGAGCTTTTGTGGGCCGAGTATACCTTTCCCCACATCACCATCAAGGTACTGTGGAGTATGCCCCCACGCAATCCCCAGAAGAAATTGGACCAATGGATCCCTTTCTCTGTGGTCACCGAGGCAACTTTCATTCAAGGGGAGGATACTTACCACGCATCCTGGGACTTTGAGCACAAGTTCCACCCCGAGGTTTCCGTCACACTCAATGGCAAGCCTGTACCGACTCCTCTCATGATCGAAGAGGATTGGTTCCACGTTCTCAAGAAGCCCGAGAACTGCAGCTTCCTAAGCGAGAACCCTCTGCTCTCGTTCTCCTCGATCAAGACCAATCCAGTATCCCGTCTGCTTGGTCTCAACATCAAGCGCTACCCCATCCCCACTGCTGTCGCTCGTACTCAATTGTGGAAGGCCTGGAAGGATGGCCGAGAGGTTGATGCCATTAGCGCCCGTTGGCTTGACGAGAAGCTCTTGCGTGCAGACCGCATCATGCGACCGTACTGGAGGCGCCGCGATTTTGGTCGGCTCGAGTCTGCCAAGACTTACATTGACGAGCAAGCCGACACCATCATGGCCAGAGTTGACGTGGACCCTCAGATCAGTTCTTGGGTTCACATTGCCTTCAAAATGAGTGATCTCTACACTTTTGGTCAAGGTGGTGAGTCACGCATCAACACTCGTCACTTGTCGTCGCAGCTCATGGATGGCGAATATGACCTTCACGTCCTCTGCATGGATACCTCTACTTGGCCCAACGACCCTGGTGGTGTTTCCGCATGCCGCAGAGACATGGTCAATGATCTGAAGACCATCAAGTGGCACGTCCTTGCTGAATCCGCTCACGACTATGGTGTACCTCGATTCCAAATTGAGCGCAATGTCCAGTCTCTCACTATTCTGCCTTTGTGGGGTTTGGACTTCCTCAACCCTATTCATGGTGTCTTGGAAAGCAGTCTCGACACGGCCGTGGTGCAACGATCATTTGACACACATACGGATGATATCATCAAGAACTTCTTCCCCATTCTCTCCAGTCTGGTCAAGTGCTCCCGCGTCATCAACTTGACTCGCGAGCACGTCGAGGAGGCCACCGCGGCCCTTGTCAATCTCAACACATACTTTGAGACCTCGCGAAACTGGAACGATGTATGGAGTCATCCCGTTGTCAAAGAGAAGTGGCGTGAGCTGTGGCTGAGTGAGGATACTGGCGACGCTCTCAACATTTCCAGCTGGTGGGAGTTTGAGATGCCTACCATCAAGCAGCTCGACGATGCGTTGAACCTTTGGTGCCGCTACCTTTTCATCATCTCCCTCCCAGTTCCGGAGCATATTCCCGATGTCTTCCAGGCTTCTCATCATTTCACTGGTGCCACTTATGGCATCGTGTGCAAGCAGAAGAGGAATGTTTCCCTGCACATTTGGGATCACTGCATCAGTTACAGAGAGTTCACCACCTTCATGAGCTCAGCTGTGTCATACGATGCCCCCTTTGTCAACAGTTCTCTGATCCAGCTCACTCATCTCAGCTGTGTTCTACTCGAGCACCACGCCGATGTTGTCTTGCCATGCTGCGACTACTTCAACCCTGGTTGGGAGGAGGAGCTTGGCACCGCCGAGGGTGCCATTGAGCACCGTCGTACGTTCAAGCGCAAGATTGATCCAGTCGTCAACGGTATCTGCAACATGGAGAAGTTTGAACCGACCAAGGAGATCAAGACCGACCAGCCTACAGTGGTCATGTTGTCGCACGTACAGTATGCCAAGGATATCAAGAATGCCATCATGGCCACGGACCTTATTGTCAACAAGTGGGGCTTCCGGGACTACCGGCTGCACATTTACGGTGATCAGGAGCGCGCCGCCACCATCGCAACCGAGTGTCAAGAGCTCATTGCTGCCAAGAATCTGCTGAATCATGTCATCTTCAAGGGTCTTGGTAACCCGTCCGTTGTTCTTCAAGATGCTTGGCTCTTCCTGAACTCGTCCATCTCCGAAGGTCTTCCGCTTGCCATGGGTGAAGCTGCCTTGACTGGTGTGCCCGTCGTCTGCACTGATGTTGGTGCATCGTACTGTGTCGTTACTGACCGCACTACCGGAAACCGCTTCAGCGAGGTCGTGCCACCGAATGATTCCGAGTCACTCGCTCGTGCCCAGGTCAACATTCTGGCCCTGCTTGGCCGCTGGGCAGAGCATGCTGGTGATGACTCATCCTTGGATGTTCCTGTCTTGGAGTACCCTGTTCCCTCACCCGAGTCCGTCAGGAGAATCTCAGACCGCATGTACGCCAAGCGAGAGTCGCGTCGTGCACTTGGTATGTTGGGTCGCCAGAACGTCTTCAACAACTTTTCCTCGGATCGTTACCTCCGCGAGCACGAACAGATGCTATGGATTGGTAAGCTGCGGAGTCCTGCTCATCGTGCCCGCAGCAATCCCGGTGGTGCCAGCACGCCTTCCATTCGCTCCTCTGACCTCTGGTTTACCAAGGAAACCAAGTCGCCGTACGCAAGCTGGTCCAGACCTGTCTCTCGTATTACACCCGAATCTTGGATCTCACTTACGTCGGAAGATACCAGACGTGGTGGTTGGTTGTCGGCTTCTTCCAGTACATACAACCTGAGTATGAAAGAGTTATTTACCAAGGAGAAGCCTGGAAAGTCGAATTTGTCAGTGGTCGAATTGGGCGACACACTATAAAAGAAAATTGCAACCATGTAGAATCATTTAGCGACTGTTTTCATTTACATCATATCTAGACAGATAATTTCATAATCACACGATTCAAACAAATGCGCTTGTCCCTCTGCCGTCCCTTATGTGTTGTCGTCAAGCATCTTTTTGTTCATGATGTTTATAGACCTCGGTCTCGTTGGCGAACCACTGCCCAAGAATGTTGGCATCGGCAAAGGGCATGACTTGACTAGCAATCATACCAGCGATGCCTTTTTGACGATCGCACCACCAGTAGAGATTGGCAATTCCTGCCCACCAAGCTGTGTTTGGTCCTCTCCCAGTGGCCCCAGCTTCGGTTGTGAGCATGAAGCTGATGCCCCAGCCTTGGGGTGGATTTCCTGGCCAGTGTCAGTTGAAGTTGCTCAAATCGCAGTCTGTATCATACCTTCTTGGGGATATAGCTCAGGAATCTGGTTTGTCTGGTCGCTCTTGGCCGCAGGAATACCTTGTCTGGCAAAGTCTGGATGATCAGGTATTTGATTTCTCCACATCTCATCGACTGTCTCTTTCTTGAGAATTTGTGCTCCACTTGGGTGGGTGCCATCATTCAACAATGCCACGAGGACCTGAACGTAGTCTCTCGGTCTTCCAAATGCGCCAGCACCACCGCTGTGGAAGATGCGCTCCTTTTCCTGCTCGGTCTCGGCAATGAGGGGCTCTCGGTAGATGTGATCCCGCTCTTCTCCAGCAGCATGACCTGGCCACTTTTGATGCATGGATACGAGATTGCGCTTCATCTCAGTAGTAGGCAACATGTTGATGCCTGTAATGCCAAGTGGCTTCATGATTCTGTCTTGGACCCAATCATTCAACCTGATGCCGGTAGCACGCTCGAGCACAATACCAGCCCAGTCAATTCCTACACCGTATTCCCATGTTGTGCCTGGTTGGTGTACCAGAGGCATTCGAAGGATCTCGCGTTCATCCGCATGGAAGCAATCAAATCCGACTGGGCGCCCAAAGTCGCGGAGCCTTGGATTGAAGCTGTCAACGGGAATTAGCAGTGCAATATAGTTGGAAGACAAATGGCAGCACGCACAACTCGTATGCGAAACCACTGGTGTGAGTCAAAAGCATACGCAACGTGATGTCTGCATCCTTTGGAGAGAGCTTCCCATCTTCTCTAAGCACTTGGACACTTTTCAACTCGGGACAATGCTGGTAAACAAACTGCGCATCATCCAGGTCGACTAGGCCCTGCTCAAGAGCTTGCATACATGCAATAGATGTGAGCAGCTTCGTGCAACTGGCAAGCCAGAATACACTATCCAGATCCATGGCTGCATTGTGGGACTGGCCCATCTTTCCGGAGGGCACAGCAACGACTTCTTCTCCATCCTTCCCGACGGCCACGAACACGATGCCCACGATCCCAGAAGATGGATCACCAGTGACACTGTCTAAGTTCTTTTGAACCGCCGATTGAACCTGATGATTGACCATGATGATTGATGACAAGAATAAAAAATGAAGTATCACAGCTCCCTGTCAGCCTTAATTTTCTGCGCAGTCACTGAGAACAGCTTGGAGCAGCCCCCCTCTTTGCCAACCCCGCATATAGAAGCCGAGGGTAGAATCCAGATGGCGGGCCAAGACGTGTCGATCATCCTTTGTATATATTTGTTATTTGTCACTTTCTCGGATGTTGCGGGATCTCCACGTACATATGTTTATATACTTTTATATACTCGCACACTTATACACTCACGCACTTACACAATTATACACTTATATATAACAATTATATTAAAAATAAACCAAAGTATAAAAAGTATTAAAGTTTATATTATTAAAATACGTAAAACGTAAAAAAAAAAATAAAAATTATAAAACTAATTTATAAATATAATTATTAAAATTTAATAAGTTTTATTTATAAATAAAATAAATATTTAAATTAATTATTAAAATAATAATTATTTATATAAAATAAAAAATCTTTATTAATAAGCTAAACGTACCGTACGTAAGGTATATCCGATTTGCGTAATCGTTTTAGCGCGGCGTTAAAAGCCGGGGGGTAAAATATATTCCCCGGTCGACGTAAAATATATTCGACCCGAACGCCGTTAATACGGCAGCGCCGGGCCCGGGATTAGTTTAAAAAATTAATTTTTTAAAACTCGGCGTTTATACGATCCTACCGATTTAGCTTTTATTACGGTATAAGCCGGCGTTAATACGTTTTGCTTTATATAATATATATAACGTTAAAATTAGGCTATTATTATTTTTATATTTTTTATAAACGTAAAATTTACTCGATTCGCTTTAGCGCCATTTATTATTATTAATATAATAATTTATTTTAGGTGTAATAATATTTATTAATTATAATAATATTTATTAATTATAATAATATTTATTAATTATAATGGTATTTATTAATCGTAATGGTTTATTTTAAATATAATAATATTTATTAATCGCAATAATTTATTTTAAATATAATAATATTTATTAATCGTAATGGTTTATTCTAAATATAGCTTATTTTAGCATATAACGCTGTGAGATTTACTCGATTCGCTTTAGCGCCGTTTATTATTAGTTTATTTTAAATATAATAACATTTATTAATTATAATAGCATTTTTATTAATTATAATGGTTTATTTTAAATATAATAATATTTATTAATTATAATAACATTTATTAATCTTAGCTTCACATAATATATATAACGTTAAAGTTAGGCTATTATTATCTTTATACTTCCTTATAAACGTGAGATTTACACGATTCGCTTTAGCGCTATCCATTATTATTAATATAATGGTTTATTTTAAGTATAACAATATTTATTAATTATAATAACATTTATTAATCGTAATAATATCTATTAATTATAATGGTTTATTCCAAATATAATAATATCCATTAATCGCAATAATTTATTTTAAGTATAATAACATTTATTAATCGTAGTGGTTTATTTTAAATATAGCTTATTTTAGCATATAACGCTATAAAATTTATTCGATTCGCTTTAACGCCGTTTATTATTAGTTTATTTTAAATATAATGGCATTTATTAATTATAATAATATTTATTAATTATAATAATATTTATTAATTGCAATAATATTTTTATTAATTATAATAATTTATTTTAAATATAATAACATTTATTAATTATAATAATATTTATTAATCGTAATAATATTTATTAATTATAATAATATTTATTAATCGTAATAATATTTATTAACCGTAATGGTTTATTTTAAATATAGCCTATTTTAATATATAACGTTATAAAATTTACTCGATTCGCTTTAGCGCCGTTTATTATTAATTTATTCCAGGTATAATAGCATTTATTAATTATAATAATATTTATTAATTATAATAACATTTATTAATTATAATGGTTTATTTTAAGTATAATAGTATTTATTAATTATAATAATATTTATTAATCGTAATAGCATTTATTAATTATAATGGTTTATTTTAGGTATAATAACATCCATTAATTATAATGGCATTTATTAATTATAATGGCATTTATTAATTATAATGGCATTTATTAATTATAATAGTTTATTTTAAGTATAATAATATTTATTAATCGTAATAAAAATAACAAATATAATGGTTTATTTTAAGTGTAGTGTCTTAATAAAAATAAGTACGATAGCTTAGGGTTAGGGTTAGGGTTAGGGTTAGGGTTAGGGTTAGGGTTAGGGTTAGGGTTAGGGTTAGGGTTAGGGTTAGGGTTAGGGTTAGGGTTAGGGTTAGGGTTAGGGTTAGGGTTAGGTTAGGTTAGG